>OU383776.1:56009476-56212997 GCA_910950805.1 Acrocephalus scirpaceus scirpaceus
AGATCACCTTCTTCCCTTCCTCCCGTCACATAGATTTAGCCCATGCACCAGTGCAGGTGGGGGCTGACCTGTTGGAGAGCAGCTCTGCAGTGAAGGACCTGAGCTCCCTGGTGGAAAACAAGCTGTCCACAATCCAGCAACGTGGCCCAAGGACCAAGAAGGCCAGTGGCATCCTGAGGTGCCTTTGGAAGCACATTGTCAGCAGGTCAAGGAACCCTGTCCCTGGTGAGGTACTTCTGCAGTGCTGGGTCCAGTTCTGTGCTCCACGGTATAAGAGAGACATGGAGCTCAGCATTGCTTTTTTTATACCAACTTCGTGCAACAATGTGTTAACTGCAAAGGCTTTAAATAAGTTTTTCTCAAAGTTTTTTGGAGTGTCTTTAATTTCATCTTTTTGTAAACATATGTTGCCTGGTCCAAACCTATATGTTTTGAGTTATAGTTTGCCTGAATGTGTCTATTGTTGTTAAACCTGAAGGTTCTTAAAAGTAAGTCTGATGCAGAGGCACCATATTTGTATGCTGAGGTCTGGTGTTGTCTGGCACCTGGGAAACAGAATGCAACATCATCTCGTATATCATCTGAAATTTAGAAGAGAGTTCTCTTCTATGATGCTTTTTGCACGAATCTGAAATTGACAATATCAAATTAGTGGTGTGAGTAAAAAGTCAGCAGAAATAGATGAAAATTAACAGTAGAATGAGAAGCTGCTTAATGAACTCTAAAAGAAGCAAGTTGCAGTAACTTTGCTTCCTGTATCCTAGTGAATATTGTTTGAAACCATACTTGTGGGAGAGAAAAATTCCCTGTGATGGGGGATCATTGTTCCCTCATCAGAGGCAGAGCCCCCTGAGCTCAGAAATCCCACAAATATAATTTCTTTGAATAAGAGGAGAGAAAGAAATAGGGACAGTCCTAAGGCAGTATTGCATTGCCTCTTCACACTGAGGACAGAAAGAGAGCATCAAGCCTGATTTGAAGAAGGCAGGAAGTCTGAAGCTGAACTAGGATCTGAATCACTCTCTGTAAAGTTTTGTCTTCTCTGATATTTTAGCCAGATAATCTTAGTTATACAGAGTCATTTGTTCTACTCACTCTGCTGCCATCTTCACCATACTTCACGGGGGTAATGTGCTGGTTGCAATAGTTGAGAGGGGCCATGGATAGGATATCGAGGTTATTCTACATCACATCATTGTCAGAGGTGGAGGAAAGGGAACCTCTTACAATCAGGGTAGCATAGAAATGGTCATGTTGGATAGGGCTCTGCAGTGAGCATTTTACGTGTGAATCACTCTATCTCTTTTGTGGACTTTTATTATTAATATTGTTGCTGTTACTGTTAATTTTCTTATCCCACTGTAGTTCCCAGCAAAGAGTTTTTATGTCAAGCGATGACCTTTATCTTTTGTGGCTCCAATTCTCTCCATCCCTCTGCAGGGGAGGGGTAGAGAGCGAGCAAGCATCAGCAAAGTTTGGAAAGTTTTAGTGGGAACCAACATTGCCATAAAGCAAAGCCAAAGGACACATCCACGTAATTCAGTTTTTAGGACTAAAATGGCAAGATGGACATTGTCAGATTCCAGTGGATGTGGTCAACAAAATAGCAGCTATGTTCCCACCAACTATCAAGAAGGACATTCTTTCCTAGTGTTGCTTTCCTGGGCACTGTACTGGTTTTGGAGGATGCACAGTCTAGATTACAGCAGAATGCAACCCTCTCCATCAAGTGACAGGGAAGAGGAATGGGCTACAGAATAACATTGTAACAACAGGTGGATCAGACTGCCAAGATTAAAGTGTCTCAGGTGGATCTGGACTGGCAACATAATGGTGAATTATTTCTGACTTGGTTGGCCTATGACACCTCAGGTCATCAGGGAAGAAATGCAACATTACAGATGGGCTCATGATTCAGATGTGTTCTTGCCTCAACCCATGTTCTTTACCTTTTGTACCTCTGATTCTCGTCTCCATCCCCTCACAGGGGGAAAGGGAGAAACAAGCAAGTAACATGTGGTATGAAGAGTCTCAGTGGGAGCACTTAACTGGGGATAAATTATGACATAAACAGAACACTAAAATCAAACAGTGGCATGTACACAAAAGGATTCTTTTTGTCCTACTTGAAGCTTATGTAATCCACATCAGCAATAACTACTGGTTGGCCATAATGTCACCACAAGGCCTGCTGGAGAAAAAGTCATGTTTCATTAACTCTGCTCATTATTTTTCCCTGTTATGACTCCAAGAACAACTGCAGCTATACATGACTCCATTCTGGCACAACCACTCTGTTACTTCCAATCAGTAATTTTACTCCCTTTTTCTCTGCAATACCATAAACCTACATGCTGCAAAACCTCATGGAAGTCCTGGAATTGATGGTTGTTCTTCACATCCTAAATTTTTTTTCTTCCGGAAATCATCACTTAAAGAGAAGTGAACTCATAGGCAAAAGCAAAGTAAGCACAAAGGTGTTTAGTTTTCCATTAATTAAAGTCATGAGGTCATTGATGCTCAATCTATAATTACCCAGTGGCAAGAAACTAAGAATCTAATTGAGAGTGATTATTGCTAAATATTGACAACAGAGTTGGCACTTCAGGCTACACGAGGAGAGTAAGTTTAAATTTGTATATCACTTGGAATACAGCCATTTTTTGCTCTCACCTTTATGAGTGGCAATGTGCATGTTTATCCTCTGAGAATTACTACAGAGGCTGTATGTCATGGTTACACTTTATCTTCTTCGCTGTTTGAGGAGAACCCACTTAGTATTATATGCAAAAAAGCTGCATATGTAAATACAAACATTGACAGCACTACCTCCTGTCCACATTACTTCTGAAACATCCACTGAAAGAATAATGTATTTTTTGTAAATGAAACCAAACAAGAGAGGAATTCTGGAGAATTGAAAAGCAGATTCTTCACATGTTCCTATTCCTCATGAATTATTTTTTCTTTTGATGGGTTTTTCAGTTTTAGAACATTCCATATTTTTGACAGCCCATTTGTCATTAATATAACTATATTTTTTAAACTATAAAAAATTTCAATAAATAGAATTTTATATTTCCAGGCTTGCAGACTTCTTCTACATCATACATAGGTATAAGTTGACAAGAGTCAGAAGAGATTGAATGAAAGCTGAAAAATATCATCAAGTCTTATTGCAGTCAAGTTAGTTTGAATTGCAAAAATTAAATTAAAGGTCAGAAATTAAACTTTATCTTAATCTTAATCTTTTTAGTTCCACACAGTGTTGGTCCTTGTAAGCCAATTAGCAGCACTGAGGTATCCCAGCACACTGGCACATTTAAAACCAGGCTGCACTAGAAAATGTCTTTGTAAGAAGCACAATTCATGGACAGGAGGTGACTTGTTTAAGCTAATGGAACTTTTATCTTTCTCTCTCACTTTCATCTTGAATTTGAAGAATTCAAGATAAAAGTCAACAGCATTGTGTAGGGTTTCATCCTCAAAAATGGTATTTTCCCTGACTATTAATCCATATTTTGTTGCAATGGAGTGTGATCACTAAGGGAATCCACTGTTGTCTTACAGTCCTCCTAGGACATAGAGAGAACCTGCTCATTTAAGAGTAGTGGGAGGCCTTTGACATATTTCTGGATGCTTCATACATGAGACTATAATCAGAAATTTCACTAAGATAGTACTGACATTTATTTCTCACTAAAGGCAAAAGGAGGCACAAGTGTCTGGAGAAAGGAATGTTTCCTCTCCTCACTTTCATAAACATTTCAGCGCGCTGGAAGTTTGAACACTTTCCACTCCGCAAGGTATGGAAGGTAAGGTATCCAGCCCTTTCATTAATATATATAAATAAAATAAAAATAAATTAAAAACATGAAAATAAATTTTAAAAGTTATATATATAAAGGGGGGCTTCAGGAAAAGATATTAAGGGCTATTTTATGGACTGACTTGACAGTGCTGAGCAAACAATTATACCTTTTAAAAAATAGGCTGAGTTTAAAATTTCACAGAGGCCTCTACATTTGCACTAAATTTCAGAACAACTCAAAAATTATCCATCTAAATCTCTGCTTGTTAAATTCTCTTTATAAATGTCCTCAGATGAATATGAAAGTAATGCAAATGCCCATCTTAACAAAAAATAAACTGTCAAATGGAGGTGCAACATACTGTAAGGGAAGACAATGCAAAAAAAAGTAACTCTTACATATGTAAATAAGGATCAGAGGAATCTTAATTACCATAAAAAGTTTTTTATTATTTATTTTCATTTTAAGAAATAGCACTGATTAGGTAAGGCTTGAAAGCAAGCACAGTATTTAACCAGCATTTAGAACTAAATTAAGACCCCAGAACAAATTTCTGAGATCAGTGAATTCCAGAACGAAAGTAGGTGAAGAACAGTCAAATGAAGACAAACCCCCTTCTAGTAAGATCAAGAATATTTTTGTGTTTTGTCTACTGTGGTAGAATGAACATTAGCAGCTGGTTCTCCTTACCTGTAGAACTACAGAAGAAAGATAAATAGCAATTTAACTATGACAAGGTTTATTATATGACACATAGAAGAAAATAAAATTGCAAAAGAAGAATGCAAATTATGCTCTGACGCAGTCATGCATGAGGTAATATCCTTTCCCCAGAGAATAAGTCTCTCTCTGAACTTACTTACATTATACTGTTTATGACACAATAATGAGATTGGAATATACATTCTGATATGATCTAGTCCAACCTCTTTTCCTTTTCCAAGGCACCCAGAAAATTATTGACAGAGAAAATTTTACAGATAAAATAATGGCATATTTAATAATAATAATAATAATATTAACAATAACAACAATAATTTATCCTTTTTGTATTATATTCACTGAAAAGTCTACTCAAAGTAACAAGATATATTAGATTTCTCTTAAATTTTTATAAATAAAATTTTACTCAACAGAAATTTCATTTTGATGATGATTTTACATAGATAAAGTCAAGATAGTTTTGTTTAAATTTTAAAATATATCTTTTTTATATCATGGATCTAAAATATAATGTATCATTTTGGAGATTATATGTTTAGTTTTTGCTTTCTTTTATTGGTAGAAATGTGGATGAAATTAAATCTGAAATACCAACAAAATTAATTAGCTTTGACTCTTTATACTGTCCCTCTTCCCTTGAAATATGATCTTGGAAAGATTTTAGCTTCCTCCAAAACTATATTTTGGAAGTTAACTGCAGGTTGTCAGACAAATGGACCTTACATCTAAGGCATCCAAATGCAATAGCTTTTTAAGTAACTATTTTTTATTTGGGATTTTTCTTCTGTATTACCCTCATTGAGATTAAACGGCTGTATGTCTATCTATGGGCTTGTTTTAATCCTATTTACCAAATATTTTTTATTATTATTTTATAATTTGAAGTAGGTGAGACATATTTACCAAGAAAAAATACTTAAGATAACCTCCTTGAAGATATTTTTGAAATTAAAATGATGAGCTGCTTCTTAAGAAAAGTGAGTTTGCATCTCATTGAACTAAATATTTGAAAAAGTAGCTACAAACCCTCTGAAGCCTGTAAGACACTGGTAGGATACTCATATGATGCTACACAAATTATCACCAAAAGAAGATTTGTGTGCCAGCTGAGACAAGTACAAGGTGATGGATGCTGTCCCAAGCTGGTGTTTGCTGTCCCTGAGCCTGAGCCGACAAAAACAAGACAGAATTATCCACATTGCATTACCCACTTTCCAGAGTACTGGGCTCAGCTGTGGTCAGCAGAACTCAGCTCAGCTCCTCTCCACTTGGCTTGGGTTCGGCTCCTCTCACCTGACTCAGGCTCAGCTGGCTTTGGTCTTTCTCCACCACTCAGTGCCCATGGCTGCTCACTGCACCAGTGCCCTGGCACAAGTGCACTCCCCTGGGTTCAGCTGAGCTTGGCACTTGGAGCTGTGTTCTTCACAGGTACAGGAAGGGATGGGCAGCAGTGGGAGAGAGATGTAATCTACAGTGTTAGTCCTGTCAACTTCCCCATGAGAGAAATGGAACAAAATCCTGTTTCCAGGGTGCACTGACTTTTTAATTCCCCTAGGAGCCATGCCCCCCAGGAATGAAACGCTTGGTACAGAATAGCATCCTAGCCACACCCACACAGCTCTAGGCTCCTCCCTCCACAGCGCCTGCAAGCAAAACTGGGACATGGTGTGATATGGCTTCAATAAGTGCTGCAGAATTAAATAATTTTGTTTAGTAAAGTCACATTTTGCAGATGTCAAATCTTCTCTAAAGAAAAGGGAGATGAAGTTAATTTATCTTACAATGCTGGCTACTGCTATTCTGAACTTTTGAAAAGGATTAATTTTCAAAAAAACCCTGTAGGCGTGTGTGAGTGCTCCTACGCAAGAAATGTGTTTGTTTCAACTCCTATTAATGATAAACTTGTGTTACTTATGTGGAATAATATTCAGAATGTACTCTTCAGACCTGATTTTCAATTCAGCTGTGATTGCAGTAAACTGAACAATGTAAGAAAATTATTTTAACTTAGCTGTGATCATGTCTAGAACTGGTTTATGAGCACTAAAACGTTCTACAGAACAAAAATTATAAAATTAAATATGAATATGGAGATTTTATGCTATGAAGCCCTTAATTTCACAGGTTTATCAGTGTAATAGTTATATTTTATCTACATAGGTTTCTTAGTGAGAAGTCAGCTCCAAATGAAATACCAACAAAAGGATGAAACATTGTCTAATGCTCACAGTTAAAATTCCTATGCAATTAGAATGCAAAAAAAGTTCCATATGTTTTGTTTTTATTTTATTTTTTCACCACCATGTCAGAGGTTACAAAAAGGTCATTAACCTTTTTTCATAGAGTCTAGACCACTTCATTGCTCTTCTGATCTGAGAATCTTGAAACAAATGATCTTTTGTACTTCCATCCTAGCATGTGTTATGCTCGTTTATTAAGGACTATTCATTATAAGGGAAAAGGAAAAAAACAAGCCAGACGTTTCAATCTGGGGTCAGCTAAAGTTAATCAACTGGGCAGTTTACAAAAAACTATATCGATTTCTACCATGTTGTCTAGCATGAGGTCTCCAAATTGGAGAAGTTAAAGCAATCTAAGGGCACATAGGATAGTTTTGCAGTGCATGAGTCCAAATTTTAACATAAAGATTTAGGTTATTTCATACTGTATGGAAAATATTTTTGATATATTTATGTCTTGCAGCTAAACTTCTACAATTTAGATATTCATGTTTAAAATAGGATTTCATAAAAACTATTTTTAGGTAATATTTTAGGGTAATCTGAATTTTAAATTTATTTTTCCCACATTTTATGAAAGTGTAATAGGCTGGTCTATGTCATATGTAACACAACTCTGTTCTCTTGGTCAAAGAACTATGCAAGAAGGAGGACTGACGTATCCACAGCTACTGATAAGACATTTACGGGTAGGACCAATCTCATAAGTATTAGTGTGAAGGAGCTTTCTGATTAAGTGTGAAGGAATTTTAGTTTTTAATAGCTGCAGTTCTATTTTCTTTCTCATAGAAACTTCTGTGACTGTGTTCTCTCTTCTCCCCACAAATGAGCATCTGCATTAGTCAGTTCTGCAGTCTCCTGTACTGGGTCACTACTTTAAAGCTTCCCAAGGCAATTACTTGTCTAGATATCACAACTAATACTCCTGAGAAGTTTGACATTTCATCTCCATTGAAATGACTACAGTAAGCATGTCTCTGAGAAAGACAAAAGTTTTCATCTTACTAAGGCAACAGTATCATACCATTTTGGTAAATCAGGTATGTGCTATTGTTAAAAGCGCTATTTTCTATTGCATATCTTATGAGTCTGTGGAGGGACCTGTGCATAAAGGGATGTGAGTGAATTACAGTAAGAGGAGTTACATAATCTACAACCACCACCTCTTTTAGAAATCTACTTTCTGACCTCTTCAGTCATAATTTTTGTGTACAAAAAGCAGTCTGTGACACTAATATGAGTCAAACTCTGGGAATTGTGGAATCACAGAATGATTTGGGGTGGAAAGAACCTTAGAGATTATCTAGTTCCAACCCCCCTACCATAGTCTGGGCACTTTACACTAGACAAGGCTTCTTAAAGCCCCATCCAACTTGGCCTTGAACACTTGGGACAGGTTACAGGAATGGGGCATTGACAATATCTCTAAGCAACCTGTACCAGTGCCTCACCAACCTCACAATAAATAATTTCTGCCTAGTATCTAATCTAAACCTACTCTTTCTCAGTTTGAAGCCTTTACATCTTATCCATCACTACATGTCCTTGTAATATACCCCTCTCTAAATCTCTCATGACCAACGTCTTTCAGGTACTAGAAAACTGCTGAAAAGAGTCCCCATAGCCTTCTTATCTCCAGGCTGAGAAGCCCGAACCCACTAAGCCTGTCTTTGTACAAGATGCTCTAGTTTTCTGATTATTTCCATGGGCTCCTCTCAACTCTCTCCAATAGGCTTTCTCATGCTGAAGACCCCAGAGCTGGATGCAGCACTCCAGGTGGAATCTCAGGAGACCTGAGTAGCAGTGGAGAATCACCTCCCTCAACTTGCTGCCCACATTTCTTTTGAGGTTTTCTGTGTTGCAAGTACACATTTCCAGAAGATGGTGGATGCTTCCCGTCTACCAGCATCCCTGGTCTTTCTCCCCAGGGCTGCTCTCAATCCATTCTCTGCTCACCAAATATTTTTGGGGGGGATTTCACTGACCATGTGCAGAACCTTGGACTTGAATTCCATGAGACTTGCACCACAGCCCACATCTCAAGCCTGTCAAAGTCCCTCCTCCAGTGGCATCCTTTCCCTCCAACATGTCAACTGCACCACATAGCTTGGTGTCACCATCAAACTCATTGAGGATACACTCAGTCCCATAGTTTACGTACATTTCTCAAAAAGATGTTAAACAGTATGAGACCTCTGAGGGATACTACTATTCACTGGTCTCCACCCAGACATCAAACCATTGACCGCACTTTCTTTGAGTGTGACCATACAGCCCATTCCGTACCTATTGTGCTCCATCTGTCAAATCCATGTCTCTCCAGTTTACAGACAAGGATTTTTGTGGCTCAAATACTTTGACTTTGAATTTTTTTTGAATCTGCCAAAAGCCAGCTTTGTGTTATTCTGGTGTTACACAAAGAAATTTTTCTAATTTCAATGTCATTACTGTAACTGGTTAGCATGAAACCTCTGGCCATAAATTGAAATAATTTGGACTTGAGTCAAGTAGAGTTTTAGTTGATTTGGGGTTTTTTTGTGGTGGAGTGGTGGTGGTGGTGTTTTTCAGTTTGGTTGTGGTTGTTTTGGGGGTTTGGGGGGTTTTGATTGTTTGTTTGTTTGGTTGGTTTTGTTTGTTTGTTTTTGTTGGTTTTGTGGGATTTTTTTAAGTGAGAGTGTTTACACAATTTCAGTTGTGCAGCACTCCATTCATTCTCCAGCAGCAACATGAATTTCTGATGGGGAAATAAATTTATCTTTGAGATATGAAGTGTTCTTTTGGAGAAACATAGGCAGCTACAAAAGGTTGAGATTCAAACAAACATTGAGTCCATTGGATTACAAGCACACCATCTTGTCAACCGTGAACACCAGTACTTGCAACTTTTGGATTTAGGAAAACCATCACTGTTCTATGGAATAAATAGATTTTCAGAAGGAAATTACAAGAGGAAGAACTTATCATATCATCAACCAGGGGTTTAGACTGGTAGGAAGTGGCAGTGGAAGGGAAGAAATTAGCAAGGAAAAAATGTTGAGAAAGTAGGAGGAAATAAGGACAGAAGCAATGATTTTAGAATGAGTAGACACTCATTCTATGGAGGAGACAGATCAGAAAGATTAGAAATAAAAAAGCCCATAATATAAAAGAGAGGAGGATTTTGACAACACAATCTAGGACTGGTTACACATTGAAGGAAAAATGGGCTAAGAAACCAGAATAGGGAGCATTACATGCTGGTGAGCAGAGGAGAAAAAATGAAATCTATTAGAAGGTAGATAAAGAAAAGTTAAAAAGTGGCAAATTTTATTCTTTTTTTATCTTCAGAGTGAAGGAAAGAAGCTGTAGATGTAATTCTGTTGCATTTTTTAAGTTCACAGTAGGAACACGAGACTTTTAGATAACATCAAACTACCTGCTACCAACCAACACATGCTTTTTATCCATTCATCATTAAGTAAGTAAAACCTGGGAGAAGAAACAGACAGACTTGTAGAAAGAAAATGTATCCTGGAGAAGAATGTTGAACTAAGTATAACTCAACATACTTCTGGTTTTTTAGTGGCTTCCAAGTAGAAAATTGAGTAGAATAAGTTAAATTAAATTTACCTTGCCTGAGTAAAATAAACTTGAACCAGCAGTGCAGTTAATACATAGAGTAGAATTATTTCCTTTGAGCAAAGGACTGTGACCTAAGAAATATCTGTGTGAGAGCAATGGCTAAATAGCAGACAAAAGGGTCTTGAAATAAAAGCTCTGACAGATGATTCTTGTAGTTACCTGTGTAAGCAGAAGTCTCCACTATATACAGGCACACTTAAAGAACGGTCCTTAACTTTGTACAGTGGCTGTGTTATGGAGTCCGCTAAGGCTGCTGAGAGACCCATTGTCATAACAGCTACTCCAAGTCTGGACACCTGTGCTGGAGCAGGCACTGGAGTGCACTGCACTGTTTGTGATTTTGTAGGCTCATGAAGACAGGGAAGGAAAGGACAGAATTTGAGGCAGTTAGGCACCCAGATTCTGTTTAAATCAGTTCTTAACATATTCTAAAGATGATCTCTGCAAACTAACTTCCCTGTTGTTGGAAGGAATGTAGATTAAATGATATCAGATGTCAAAATGAGAATGGAGCTGTGGCTATGTTCCTTTTTATTGACTATAATGAGCATGCACTACAGTGGGACAAGGTTGGAGAGCAGGAAATTGGAAGAGAGGGAATACAAGTAAGACTACTGTCGGTACAAATTTCATGTTCATATAATCTCCATGAGCTGGGTGATAATTTGCAGCTGAATCTGTGTGTTACAGTCTAAGCTAAGGTTATGTTTACTGTAGCTATGTGACACAAATTTGTTTCCTTGGTTTCTGTGGCCTTTTAAAATACGACTGCATTAGGGGATTTGCTATGAGTTTTGACACTAGCTGTCTTTTCCCCCTTTCTTTTTGTTGCTAATTACAGAAAGTCAGGCAGTGAAATCTGAAAATTATCTTTTCTGGCATTTGGCTGTGACACTTTTTTTTTGTCAACTTCATGTTTGCCTCTAGCTGTGACAAACTGAGGTGCTGCTTCTGGTTTATTGCTGGCTTCCATTCCCTCTGATTCTGTGAAGGTTTTCAGCATATTGATGGATTTTAGATTTTAGACTTTTCAAGGATTGTTTTAATCAGAACCAATTGCTTTACTACATGAGAAATAGCTCTACTTGCTTGTGAATCTATTCGTTTGAATTTGCATTAATAAAAATATTTTTGTTTTGTACGTGTATGTTTCCTGGAAAGGAGATAGTGGATTTTAATCATTATCTCATAAAAGACTTGTATTTGGAAAATATAACAAACAACCAAAAAACCAAACAAAATCACAGGTCAGAAATTTTGTACCCTGATTAGAATTCAAGACTTCTGTTACTATAAGGCTGTCAAAACTCAGGCTTTGATTTTAAATTATGCTTGGATCTAAGTTACGAATCAGTTTCACTGAACTCTTGACATCTGTCTTCCTGTTGAATATAGTGTAAGGCTCAAAAAAATTTTATTTTAATACTTATTAAGGAATCTTTCATCTAAGGCAGCAAAAGGGTATATATAAGGAAATTCAAATAATCTAATCTTCTCATATATTGTATGTTTTCACTTTACATTTCAAAGTCATGAAAGGCTGGGCATTAAAAAGGCTTGTATTTATGTAAGCAATATGTTTACAAGAGGTAGACACATAAAAAAATTGTTTCTCACAATGTACTCTAGCAACCCATCAGTGGCAGTCAAACACTGGTATCAAAAGTCAAATAAACATCTGTGAGAAAATTGAGCGCTAATAGCTTCATCTTCCAAGACCACTAATATCTACATTGGCTGACATACTCTTAGTATATGTATAGTATACATATATATATGTATATATAGTATACATATGCATATACTATATATAGTATATATAGCACTCTCAGGAGTATATTGCAGCCTATCAAGTTGCCCAGACCTACAGTTTATAATTTTGAGCTCTATAATTTGAGCTCATTAATCTTTCAATTTTAATATTGTTAACAATACTTCTTCTAATTAATTGTAGAGAGATTTTGGCACACATATACGCAATAACTTTTCAGAATTACTAATAATGACATTACATTACATTACATTACAATGTCTATTAGTTTGATTAATTTGTTAGTTTCACATAAGCTCATTATGACTATTTTATTTAGAAGTTAACATGCATAAAAAGAAACAATATTTTCTTCTTTGACAGAAATTTCTCTTCTATTTGTTTTGTAATTAGGTAATTGGTTGATAAAACTAATGAAAATTTTACATTTGTGTATATGTGAGCTTACGACATGACAAATGAAAAAGAGCTTGCTTTGGGATTTTACAATGCAGTTATACCACTGAAACACAACTGTATTGGTACCTGGAAGTGGAATCATAACACTTAAGAAATGAAATATGATTTATCATCCAGTAAATTCAAGCAGAGATAAATGGCAATTACTGTAGTTTAAGGTATATTTTCAAAGCCGGGAAGAGGTTTAGCCTCCAGGTTCCCAGTGATTTTAATGGGAGTTGCAGAGCACAGTCTCTCTACATCTCTTTGAAAGATTGCCTCCTGGTCTAATGTGTTACCATTAAAACTATCAAGAAAAGCTCACAGGATGTGAAAGCTGCCCCATCTTTTTGATACATTTCTCTATGGAAAAAGAAAGGACTGGCAGGGGAGAAAACCCACCAACTCCAACAAAAAATCCCCTTCTAATTCAAAAATTTTTGCTATCTGAAAATGAAAGATTCATGCTTAATTTTACAGTATACTATGCAACTTTTTTAATGCCTATCTCATTATTTGGGGTTATACTAATTGCAACAAGTTTGTGGATTTTCTGGTGAGATTTTCTTAATATGGATGAGTCCCAGCTGTAGTCAAAATGTGTGGTGAGTCACAGGGAACTTCTTTTCTGAAACAGAGTGCCAGTTATATTAAAATCTTTCAGCAGATCTTTCCATCAGAAACCACAGTTACAGATAGAAAACTGGAAGACACCTTACAGCTTTTAGATTTGGGTTCCTGGGACTTCAGCTTCGCTCCTAGCAAGCTTTAAATCATTTATTCACTCCTCAGGAACTTTTAGCTCCTGATATCTTGAGACAGTTTCTCCATTAACTGTCTGGTTTCAAAACCAATGTTAAAAACCACTGTAAATCTAAATTTGGAGGCTCCTCTAGGCTCATCCCTGCCTGCAAATAATGCTGAGAAAAGTCATATGCACAGAATTAGTCACAAGTAATTTTCTGATAAAATGAACTATTTTTAGTTCCCAATTAAAAAAAAAAAAAAAAAAAAAAAAAAAAAGGCAACATCAGATCCCAATGTTTTACTTAGAGTTTTCTGGTGCTCATGCTTTTAGACTGTCTATGTGACAATAAAGATTCCAGCCAGTTTTGTGGAGCTGCCAGCTGGAATGTTCAGAATAAATGACAACTGTATTAGAGAATGTAATGTAGTTATATATGGGGTTAAAGGAGAGTCTCCGTATTCTGTAGTTCTGATAAATGTTGACAGCAGCTCAGATGGAAACAAACTGAAAGGACAAGCATTAATTTGACTCTCCTGCCTTCTTGTGATAACACAAGAGGTTATCATCAGAGGTGGGCTAAGCAGAACAGATTACACAGTAGTGAGATTTAAGGGTGGCTCTCTGAAGGGACTCTTGTAATGCTTTATCTTCAAAGAGCTCCCCATCCTACTGTTTTCATGTGAGATGTCAGTTTACTCCACAATTAAAATGTGTAAAGCTTGCATGTCTCTAGAAAGTGGGAAGGTGTGAAATGATACAAGAAGCAAACAGAATTCAAGCACCTAAAATGCTAGAAATAATATGGAAAAAATGGATCAGAGTGACTAAACCAAAATTCATACCTCCCTCACCAAGCTTGTTATTCCACTACATAATGATAATAATAACAAAACAACAATAATGAAATCAAACTTGTGAAAGAAAACCAGTCACTGGACAACCCTAGGAGATGATGGCAGAGGCTTCATGAGCTATTACAAGCCATTTTCCAGAAGGCATTTAATCTGAGAGGAGATCAGAGAGAGCTGGGTTCTCAGCTGGCTACCTGATGAGCCCTTCTGCTACTAGCACTGAAAAAGGTATTAAAGATAAGCATCTATTACATGTGTTTCACTCTCTTCCAGCCAGTAAGGAAATGCCTGTGGAGATATTAGAAAAATTCTAAGCTTTCATTCCATATAGAACTGTAGTAAAAAATTGGTAATAGTCACGAATTTGCCACTAAGGCAGACAATTTACAAAATCACCAGTCTGACTTTGGTAAGGGCTTAAAATATCTTGTCTTGGGGTGATGAATTGGTTTTCTGGGATAGTAAATAATTTTGTGGAAAAGGTATACTTGAATATGCATGAAAAATGTGCATTATTTAACCATTATCTCAGCCACTAAACAGTATAATGAGCACTTGTGTTACATTAAGTTTCCATTCTCAGTACTGAAGAATAATTTGAATCAATAAGTGACTATTAGGAATATAAAAACCTTGAAGACTTTGCATAGTACACAAGAAAAATTCACTGTTTAGGAATGTGTAATGTAAAGATGTAGCTGTAAGAAAAGTTCTTCTCAAATATATTCATGAAGAGCACAACTTGACACAGTCAAACTCTGCCAAACTCATTTGAACACTTATTTGGACACCTTTTGGATGTTTCTTTAATTTCTTTTGTATGCTGAGACTAAGATCTGTAGCTGTACATAAAATAAGTTATATTTAAACAAATTTTACCAAACCAAATCATGTTTGTCTTTTCAGTCATGTACATCTTTTTCTTTAGGTTAAGCTGTAGTTTGAGAACTGAAAACAGGGATATGGACAAGGCAGGGGTATTTAATGCATTCTTTGCCTCTGTCTTCAACACAAATGATAAACCAAGGAGGTGTCAGTGCCCTGAGCTGGAGAACATGAGTGTGAGAATGGTCAGCTCTCAGCAGGCCTTGATATAATGTGGGATCTGCTGCTCCAACTGTATGTTTACCAGTCTAAGGAATCTCATGGAACTCATCCAAAAATCCTCAAAGAGTTAGCTGATGTCATTGCAGAATCTCTCCCAATGATTTTTGAGCAGTCTTGGTAACCCAGAAAGGTCATAGCTGACTGGAATCTGGTGACCATTGTCCTGATTTCCAAGAAGGGCAAGAAGGATCCCAGGAACTACAGACCTGTTGGTCTCATTTCAGTGCCTGATAAGGTTATACAGAAGATTATTCTGGGAGATATTGAAAAACACCTGGAAGACAATACAGTCATTGGTCACAGCCAGCTCAGCTTCATGAGAAGAAAGTACTGCATTCCTTTTATGATAAAGTAACCCACTTTACGAGTTCCCTTGATGAAGGGAAACCAGTGGATGCACTCTCTTTGGATTTCAGTAGAGGTTTCAATGCTCTCTCTCACAGTATCCTTATGGATAAAATGTGCAGCAGGCATCTGGATAAACACATCATGGGATGGTGAGCAGCTGGCTTACGGGTCAGGCACAACGGGTTACAGTGACTAGACTGGTGACTCATCACCAGTGGTTTCCACAGGGCTCCATCCTTGGCCCTGTGCTCTTCAACATCTCCATAAATGGCTGGAACTCAGGAGTGGAAGGGATCCTAACCCAGTCTGCAAACAATACAAAACTGGGAGGAGCTGTTGACTCCCTCAAAGACGGGGAGACCCTGCAGAGAGACCTTGGCAAATTGGAGGACTGGGCAGTCACCAACTATATGAAGTTCAACAAGGGAAAGCACCAGATTCTGCACTTGGGATGAAACAACCCTGGGCAACAACAGCCTGGATAATAGTGCATTGGAAAGTGACCATAGAACTAAATGCAGTAGCATTCATTTGGCAGAGGAAAGGAACAGTAAAGCAGAGTAATGAAAAGGAAAAATAAAGTTCTGATTCTTTTGGAAACATGCTTAAAATGTTAAATTTTGATCTTTGACGTACAAACTAGTGTCCCATGAGAATGGATTTGGACTTCAGATAGTGTGTTGGCTCTTATAGGATCAATTAGAAGGTCAAAGACCAAGATGGAGTAAATATTTCTGAGCAAAAGTTCATAAGCGAATTACCTTGAATATTGGAAAAATTTAAAAATTTAAAAATTAAAATTTCAGTCTCGTTTTCAATTGAGTTTGGTGATACACTTCTGACTGATAACTTTATTAAGTCAAAATCTGAAAAGCAACATAAGCTTTAAAAGTAGAGTGTAAACTTGTTTCTTCTTTTTCTCAGACTCTTGGAAATCTTGAAAGCAAAACACACCTGTCATGAAAGAGAAATGAGGCTGAACAACTTTATGAGATTAAGTCCATTGAGGTCATATAAGCTGAATGATACACAGGCCTCTTGACAAACCACTCATATTTTAAGGTGGGGTACATCAAGGAAAAGATATGAGCTTATGTCTTTCCTAAGTGTTTACTACTGATCATTATCAAAGCCAGGATACTGTGCCAGAGCAATATTTAACCTTATTCCACAGAGTTGTTTTTCTGTAAAAGGTGAACAGAAGTAAAATACAAGATTTGTTACTAAGAATAAAGAGTTATAATTATTAAAACCTCTCTGAGAAAATGACCAGACCTAAACTTTACCTACTAATAAGATCTGCTGTACTGTCCTCTGAGATTTTCAGAGCTGTATTTTAAAGAAACTATAACTGGAACACCAGATAGAAAAGATTTCCCTGAAGCTACATGTATACTAAATACATTTGTACATTTGTAGCTGTCACCTTAGAGTCTCTGACCTAGAGAGAGTATGCCCTGAGAAAATGTAACAATTTCCTCTTTTGCACAGCATATTTGTTACTTCCTTTTTCATCTGAAATTCAACCAAATGAGTCGCTAAGTAGGACAGACAGAGAAATGGAGCTGATGAACTGAAACATGACTAAGGCACAAACATGTTTTTAATTGCTTAACTTTATTTCTCCAAAGTCTATCTCTATAGGTGATTGTGTGACAAGTCTCCCCTGCACTCTTTTATTTTGAATAGGTATTTGGTGTAAACCTACCAATGAATTGAGCCATGATATCACAAGCAATAGGTTTGATCATCTCACCCTATACTCCCATCCTGCCCAAATTTCAATCAATTTCTCATCATGGTACTGGAAATCACTAGACCAAGAATTCCAGCAAGAATTCTCAATATACTGGTATTTTTGAGTTTCTTTTTCAAAAGTACATTGTGAAAACTATAAGCAACTGAACAGACATTAAAAAAAAAAAAAAAAGAAGTTTAGAAGGCTAGTGACTTTCTCAGTGTCTTCATCTTGGCATAAGGTGGCATCAAAAAGTTGAACTCGGGTACTAAAGAGAACACAGATAACCTCCAGTGACCTTCAGTTTATCCCTGTTGTCATCTGATAAAATTTGTATCAATACAGCTAATATGGTGGAGTGAATGACACTATTACTCCCTCGATTGAATTTGCTGTGAAGAGCAGCTGTCACCACTAGTTCTTGAAAATGCAGCAGAAATGAGTGAAGGCAACCGGCAATTAATTGTTCAAATGGCACTTTGATAAAGGTTGTGCACAAGTCCTGCGCAGAGCTCAGCTGCACAAACTAGACTTCCTGCCTTCCTGCCTTTTTTCTGCTTTCCCACCTTCCTTTCTGCCTTCCCTCCTGCCTTCCTGCCTCCCTGCCTTCTTGCCTTCTTGCCTTCCTGCCTTCCTGCCTGCCTGCCGTCTTGCCTTCCTGCCTTCTTACCTTCCTTTCTGCCTTCCTGCCTTCCTTCCTGCCTGCCTTCCTGCCTTCTTACCTTCCTGCCTGCCTGCCTTCCTGCCTTCCTTCCTGCCTTTCTTCCTGCCTTCCTCCTTCCCTCCCTGCTTCTGACTCTTGTTTTGATACATCCTGTTTATTTGCTCCTCTCTTCACTTCAATTATTTCCTTTTTTGGTTTGACTCATTATGTCAAAAAATGTGTGAACTGAACTGGATGAACCAAAAAATCTTCTCTATGCCAACTTGCCCAAGGTTATTACTGTCCTGACAGCTAACTCGTGTGTTTTGCCCCAAGTTTGTGGAGGGATGGTGCACTGTGTCTCTTTAGAAACAGGGACTGGTGCACTGTGTTTCTTCAGGAACAGGGAATTCACATGCTCAAGCCCTCTTTTGTTTCTCTCCAGCCTCGGCAAAGGTTGCCTAGTTCAGGTCTCACAGTAGCAACCCAAGAAACTGCATTTCAAAATCCATTACCATTTCAGAGGTAATTCTGCAATACCTTTCCACAAGCAACCATGCCAAGCTGAGACTGGGGAGGGCTATGGCCACCACTATTCCGTGCTCAACAGAACTGTTTACTTTCCCCCCTATATTGGGGCAGTGACCCAAGACAGCAGCTCCAACACCAGGTAAGTCTAGCAGGCAGCAGGAGGAGGCATTGTCAACACTGATCTCACACAAGACATCGACACATGGGAACACCTGACCTGGTGCCACGTCCTCTCAGTGCTCAGTGGGACCGTTTCTTCCCCCTGCAACACAGCAGTGACTTGGGGCTGCAGCACTGGCACCACCTGGGTCCAGCCAGGAAACAGGGAAAGCAGGGAAAGTAACATGTGCATCTGGAGACATCCCACACAATGCCAGCATCCCCCATCTGCCACTGGAAATGCATCGCCAGCTCCTGCCCTCCTAGTCTTTTGTTCTGGGGGGAAGGATCAGCCAAGCAGCTTATCTGCCGTGCTGTCTTTGTTTTCCAGTCCACTCAGTCTGTTATGGCAGCTGCCATCTTGGGAGGAGGGTCTTCTCTGCCATCTTGTTTCCTTTGTTCCCAGGACATGCACAGGATTCAGCACCTTGGTGTCTTCTGATTACTGAAGTTATCTTGGTTGTTGCTGGCTTGTTTTTTAGTAAAATGTTGTTTTTTCTCTTCAAATCTTCTTGCATTCTTTTTTTGGTGAAAAGGAGTGGTTAAAAGTAAGGGGGAGGTAGCTCATTTGGGAGCCTCTGTGTCATGCCGAGACACGGAAGGAGGACACTGGACACGCTCAGTCACCCAAGGCAAAAAAAGGGGGAGAGCTTTATTTACAGTTTCTACATTTTATAGACTCTCTAAAATGAGAGTGGATTGGAGGATAACATATCTCCTCCAAATCACATTGGCTAGTTGAGCAGTCTGTCAATTCATTCCTCCTCCAAGAAGGAATGTGAAAAACACATAGTGTTTTGAGAAAAGTGTGGGAATTCTGACTCCAAATATGTAAATATCAAAAGGCTTTTGAAAATCAGGGCAACACCTCTGCCCCTTATAATTGCCTTAAACTGAGACAAAATGCTAATATTGGAATCAATAACACTTCACTTAGACCCATTCTTTCCATGTTCTGCTTTGTGTAACAAATTTGTGTTTATAAAACTTTGTGGTAAAAGCATGCAGCTTTATTGTGAATTCTTGCATAACCTAGGGAGCATTTGAAAAGAGTAGATATCAAAATGCTTGACTAACTGAAGACTGAAAAGGTTGTATAGTCTCAATTTGTTACACGCAGTAAAATCCCTTGAGCTGTCTTTGTATTTTATATTTTGCTGCAAGGACCTGTAACAAAATATTTACAGCACTTACCCTGCTCATACATACTCTTGTGCAAGGCTGCAAGACAAACATTTCTGGTGGGATTGCTTTCACTTTACTAGCTTATCAACCCTTTGCATCATGAAAGATAGCAATTGTGGATCAGAACGTCATAAAACCCGGGATACATCAAATACATTAAATTTGTATGCCACTATCTAATGGTAAGATTTTAGGTCTACTGTCTGTTTTATTTCAGATACCTGAAAGTTTTAAGTTTTTGCATCCCTCCGTAACTTTTACCAAAGTGTCTATGTTCAAAATTCAGTTGTTCTCTCTCAGGAACTTTTCTTGATTAAATAAATTAGCTTAGTGATCCAGCTTCTACATCGTGTTAAAACTCAGGTTGCCAGCAATTATTCTGTCTGACAAAGAAAAATTTATTTATTGATGTCTGCATGTAACACCATTTGAATAAATCTGTGTCTAAGTGAAGTCTGATTTACTGCCTGAGACTATCTGAAGAACATGACCATTCAATCCAATCTCAGATTTACACCTCGGCTCAAAACACGCTCAACTGGGTCATGCTGCCTCTAGCCCTGACTGATAATGAACTGATCTGTGATTTGACATTAAACTCAATTATTGGAAAAGGAAAAAAAATTGCATCTTTCAAATACATTAGCAAAATTGTCACTAGATTTTATCTTCTGTTACATCAAATAGACTTCAGGATACTTTTTCTCAGGTTTTATTGTTAAAATATTTTAATTAAAAAAGGTCTTAAATTTTTTGAATTGTTGATGTGAACCGGGCACAAAAGCTTGGATTTGCATATGAAAGCAAAACCCCTATGATATCTAGCTGTCAGCATTTTTTTCAAATGGGATATAAACCTGTCAGACTCTTTAATGTTATAGCACATACTAGACTCTTACTTCAGACTACACTGCATAAAAAGTAAACATAGTTTACTCTGCCCTAGTTACCTTCCAAGAACTTAAGATAAAACTTAAGATAAAACAAAGAGCCTAGCTTTTTTTTTGATTTGAACACAGTGACCCTTAAATTGTTCAAGGTAAGCAATATAAATACAGTTGATATCTTTCACTATATTTTAATGTAGGGTTTTTTGCTTTCATTTTTCACAAAAGCATGTGTGATTATAATAAATTTTTCTGTCTCTTCCCTCTAGATACATGTTTCATCCATGTAGGCACATTTAACCCTATTGATTCAGGCATGCATAACATGGTTTAGTACATATATTTCTGTACTTTTATTGCAGGACAGACTCTCGCTGATGTGACCAAATTACTTCCCTACTAATCCCATTGGCTTACATGGAAGTATGGAAACTCATGCTGATTTCATAACCACCCATCAGGGCTCATTGGCACTGTATGCATACAAGGCTTGTTGCTTGTAGGACTACACATTTTTCACCCTCCACTTCTTCACATAAAATTTTAAATATGCGTTTTGTTCATTATATCCTAGGCAGATGAACATTGCTGAGAGGAATTTTGGAGTTTGGTGTTCTTTCCCCTAATGCAAACTTTTCCTAATACCAGTTTATATTCATAAGGACAGCAGTCTTGAATTCAAGTTTCTGCTCCAGTAGTGTAATTGAACAAAGGTATCCATGCTTTCTTCTAGAGCTGATGGCTGCATATGGGTACAATCAATTACCCCTTCTTCCTCCACTGTGTTTTTGCCCACTCCCTGTAACTGCTTTGGCCATTTGCTTAGTTTTGCAGACCACTAACCACTCCCTGATCCTGCTCTACCTGAGCACCAAATCAGAGGAGCTGGGCCTTCTGTTAAGATAACAGAGGAGAGGTCTCTTCTGTTCTTCTGCCTTGAGGAAGAAACATGAAGTAGACAACTCTTCCTTACTGAAATGCTAAATATATAGGTAATGATACTTAAATGAGTGAGTAAATAAAATCATAATTCAAACATTAAGTGTTGTCAGTTTCAAGTGGATTTAATGATGCTTGTTTAATGATAGTTTTCATTAGGTTGTGGATTCTCTCTGAGGACTGTCTACCTTTTCAGAAACCATTTAGGGATCAGGAGGCTCTAGGACATTAAAAACCATATCAACCAACAGAATAACTTTTATTTAATTATTTATTATTTAATTATTTATTTATTTTATTATTTAATTATTCTGAGGTCAGAACTTTCACTTACCTTCCCACTATATTAATTTATTTTGGTTGTTTTTCTTGGATATTTTCAAGGACAATAATATGTTGACTATTTTGTTAACTGCTAGGAAATGTACTCCACTGAGTACATCTTACTTCTCATCCTGAAATTTAAAAACTCAAACCAGCTTTAACATTTCTAAATATAATATCTGTTTTATGGCTGCTAATCTGCTGAGTTTCACAACGGGGTAGTTTTTTCATTAATTCTTTGCCTTAAGCCATTCTTTAGCTATAATTCTGGTTTACTTTACTGCGTTTAAAAGAATATCTCAGCATTGCATGGATTTGCACAAACTGAGTCTTATGTATTTCAAGTACAGATTACTTTTTAATGTTGATTGGGGTTTTTCTACTAATAATTGTTTATTTTTTGGCCTCTAAAATTCACTCACTGTGATTCTCCATCTATTTATTCTTCATCATGGATACTTCACTCTTCTATATAAAAACAACAAAACAAACAAACAGAAACAACAACAACAACAATTTAATGGGAAGTATACAGATAAGAATAAGTCTGTTGTAACAAGTGAAACTCCAGAATGAGAAAGTAGACCTATTTTATTTTATTTGAAATATGTTTTCTTCTCTCATATTGATAAGGACAGTAGAAGTAGAACTAGAACAGAACAACACAACCTTGGAGAAATATATAAAGGATGTAATTTAGACAAAAAGGGGTTGTGCAAAATGCAAGCAGGATGCCAGCTCAGCTCTGCAGGGCTGACAAAGTACAAGTTAAGCAAAATAATGATATTGCACTTACTCGAAAGTGGGGGTCAAGGAACAGCCACCTAAAAAAGAGACCAGACATTGAAGACCACTGAAAAGAACCCAAGAACCATGTGAGGACATCTGATAGCGGTACAACTATGTAAAATAAAGTAATACATATACACTAAGTAATCAGGGATAGCTGAATATGTAATCAGTGCATATGACAAAAACTCTCTTTACCTGATGCTGAGGGCACTCGATTAGAGGAAGGATCCTCCAAGTGATCAGCATGCTGCAATAAAGAATGACTGATTTCTAATACTCAAAACTGTGTTAGAAAGTTTCTATCTGGCCAATCTCTGTACCAAGATATTCTATATATGAGAATTACTATCTCAGGGAATCTGAGGAGAAAGACACCAGGATATTAAAAATACATTTACTGCAGTGCCTTTAATGGAAACCCCTGATGTAGTTTTTGAGCTACTACACTAATGGGCACCCCAAGTGTCTTGGTTTAAGATGATTTAAGGGGGACATCCTAGAATGGGTTACCTCCTCTATAGTTTAACCCATCCCTTTTGACCAATAAGGAGAAACAAATACAAATAGATAAAAGTGATAAAATAAGTTTATTAAAAACAAAATAGCAACAGGCAAAAAATAGCAAATAGTCACTAGCTACAAAGTTGCTGAAATCTCACCAAGCCGTGGGAACAAGGAGAAAACGAAAATGGCAGAGTAATGCCTCCCCTGGATGGTGGCTTCCATTGCCAATTGCTGTAGGGAGACAAAGGTAAAAATCGCTTCTTCCCCCTGCCTCTTCCCAACTCCCAATCTCTCCAGCAGTGGCAGCTGCTCTGTCAGCAAATACAGCTACACACCCTGCCATCTGGTACTCTGTCAGTGGCTACAATTTATGGAGGGCCTTTGTCTTCCTCTCAGCAGCAAGGCAGGCAGCTGGGGCAACTTTTACTTGGTGCCTTCTCTCCTCAGCTGGGTGCTGCTAGTGGGCTGGGGTGACTCGCACCGGAGCAGGGCCACTCTGCTCCTCCCAGTGTGATGCTACAGCTGCAGATAGGTGAAGCCTTAGGAAGGCTGACTTGAAACAGACTGGACAGAACTAGAGAATAAAGTAGGTAATTATTGAAAGGCCTTTGTCTTATGTCTTGGATAGGACAGGAGCCTGGCCAGGCCTACACCCAAGGTAGACTTAGAATGGTCACAAAATGACTAACCAGTCCTGAGGTCCTACATTTTTATAAGTTTTGGTCCATTTGCATATTGGGGTTTAATTTTCCAATTACAGCTTCAGGTTGTGAGGTCTCATCCTTCTTGTTTCTCCCTTCAGTCCACAGCTGTTTATGCTTTTGGGCTGAAAGTTGTCCTTGGTCTTCAGCAGGAAAAGGATTTGTTTTGTCTACCTATTCTGTGAAGAGAGCTTACCAGCAATTAATATGAGGCTCAGAACTACATCCCTAGGCAGCACAGAATCTGAAAAACATGAAAGCTAAAACCTAAGGAATCACAGGCACTCCCACAATTTGCCCAGGTTAGTCCAGGGCAGTGAAACAACTCTGTCAATAAAAACACTTGGAGCAACATCCTTGGAAAAAAAAAAACCAATCTTGTTGATCATCTCTCCAGATTTGCAATACAAATTTGGCCTTCTGTGAATATAACCAAAATTTGACTTGAGATGTCTCCTGTAAGAGCAGAGAGAGGTTTTCTCCCATTTTTTACAAACACGGTAATTAACTAACAATGTTAAGCACATCTTTATAAATCCTTAAGCCAAACCACTTCACTATTTACTGGCCTTGAAATGAATCAGCTGTAAGAACAATTATATCCTTCTAGATTATTTTTATCTGCACAGCTGAAATATTTCTGCATGATCTCCTACTAGGACTTCTAGCTAAATTTCACAATACTTGTTTTATTCTTCTTCCTTACTAATACAGTTAAGGAAAAACCAAAGTCATTAATCAAATTAATCAAGTCTTCCAATTGTTGGAATGTAAATTGTTGGAATGTTTACTGTTCCATGTAAACAGAGAGTGGTTGATGTTCAGATGCATGTCATTTTTTATATATATTTGCATTCATCTTACCTGCATAATAGAAGGTATCAGTCTTCTGATAAGCTTGTTTGCTTATCTTTACAACAAAAAAATCTGTTAGGATGCCAAACTGTTTTGAATTATTGTTTCATATGAGGAACATCTACCTTTCATAAGCTGTTTGCACAAGGTTTTTTTCTGACATTAATTACAGCTATCAAGTAGAGAAAAAAAAAACCCAACAAATCCCCCTCTCCAAACTATGATGACCTGAGTTATAAATAACCTGGAAGAAAATTCAGCAGAGCTTACTCAATTCCTGGTGTGAAATATTCTTTCAGACAAGAACGATGGTTGTGCCTGAGCTTTTGGAACAAGAAAATTATAATTATATACAAGTGAAATGACCAGTAGCAACATAGTGACTGCAGGACCCACTTTATCAGTATTTAAGGAAATGACATTTAGCCTGTAAAATTTTATATTTTCCCAAAGTTATTCAGTCTATCGGCTATTCCATTGCTTGACCATGGCTAACAACAGCTCATGTACTATTGCCATATGTTGATATAAACTAGTTCACAAAAATGCTAAGCTTTCCTGTTTCTTATTCAATGTTTTAATTAATGACACAGAAAAAGATCTCAAGAGCACCTCAGCAAATTTGCAGATGACGCCAAGCTGAGTGGTGCAGTTGACACTGAAGGATGAGATACCATCCAGAGGAACCCAGTCAAGCTCAAAAAGTGGGCCCATGAAATCTCATGAGGTTTAAAAAGACCAAGTGCTGCAACTTGGTTGGGGTAACCCCTATTATCAATATAGGCTGGGTGATCAACAGATTGAGAGCAGTCCTTTGGAGAAGGACTCGGGGGTGCTGGTGGATGAGATGCTGGACAAAAGCTGGCTGTCCCTGCAGCCTGGAAAACCAATTGTGTCCTATTCTGCATCCAAAGCAGCATGGCCAGCGGGGTGAGGGAAGAGGTTCTGTCCCTCTGCTCCACTCTGAGACCCCACCTGAGTGTTATGTCTAGCTATTGGATCCCCAGTAGACAGAGGATGTTAACCTGTTGGAGCAAGTCCAGAGGGAGGCCACCAAGATGATTAGTGGAATGGAGCACATCTCTGAGGAAAAGCCAAGAGAATTTGGCCTGTGAAGCCTGGAAAAGAGGAAGTGTCAGGGTGACCTGATTGCAGCCTTCCAGTATCTTAAGGGAACTTACAAGAAAGATGGAGAGAGACTATTTACCAGGGCATGTAGTGATAGGACAAGGGGAAATGGTTTTCAACTGGGAGTGGGTCTAGTGAGGTATTAGGAGGAAATTCTTTACTGTCAGGGTGGTGAGGCACTGGAACAGGTAGCTCAAAGAAGTTGTGGATACCCCACCCTGGAAGCCTTTAAGGACAGGTTGGATAGGACTATGATTAATCTTGGAAGGTGTCCCTGCCCATGACAGGGGGGGTTGAACTAGATGGTATGTAAGATCCCTTCTAACCCAGACCACTCTATGATGCTGTGGTTCTCTGTATGTTGGCTTTTTTCCAAATATGCCCACAAAATCCTCTTGCCCTTACGTCATTCAGTACCAGAGTTCCAGTAGTATTTAAGTTTATGTTTTTCTGTTTTGCCCTGTCATTAGCAGACAAGGAATATGTAAAGACTCATCTAGAAATCAATACACTGTGACCTCACAGTTCAGGGACTCAGGGCCCTAAAGCATTTGTCTACAAAACACTAATTATTTCTTTGTCATCAGTCCTTTTTCACCAAATAAGCACTGATTGGGTGTGTTTTCCCAGGACAATTTTTTTTATACTGAACATCTGCTACTGCACAACATATGCTTGTCCTTAAGAAGCTCCAATTAATTATAATCAACAGCTAAAATGAGTAAGGTGGAAAAGCAATTTCCATATCTGTGTCTTGCAGGTAGTCATCCAAACTGAATAACAAGGGGTGTCTTCCAAAAATGGTGTTACCAGTACCAAAATTATTCTTCTTGTAATGCAAGTATTCATCATAAAATAATTTCCCTAATCATAGACGAACAAGAAGGTAACTGTGAAAGCTGATTCCTCCTCAAAGCCTGATAGAGACATAGCTGATGTAAGTGGAAAGAGCAACAGGCTTTTAGAGAAGCTGGGCCTGGCTCTTAGAGGACCCAGATGTTGATTCTACAGTGTAATAGCTGGACTGTAGTAGCTGAAAACAAAATGATTACTTGGAAATATTCAGAAATGTGAAGGCAAAGTAAAATGGAGGGAGAAACTGGCGATAAAAACAATGTCAGAACTTGTTTTCTTCATCCATTAAGGACATAAAGCTTGTCTTAACAGATAGGCATAAAAGTATTTGGAAAGCAGAATAACAATCTTCAGCACTTCCTCAAGAATATTCTGAGTTGGAAGGGACCCACAAGGATTGTTGAGTCCAGAAGTGAAAGGCCTGTGCAGGGATCAAACCCACCATCTACTTTTTATTAGCACCATGCTCTAACCAGCTTAGATGGCTGCTGGTGGCTAATTTGGAATCTCTTCTGTAGCCTGCCCTTTTAATCACACACTGGAATGAAGCAAAAGTACTAAGTATTGCAATTTTTAAACAAGGCAAAAAACCATGGTTTTGGTGAAAGAAGTACTAATTGCACAAAAAATGTGGAGAAAAAAGGTTGATAACTTCTCCCAGTAAAAGATATTTTACTACATGCATGTTTGACCTCTGTGGAACAATAACATCTCTTTGGAGGAATTGTGGTGGGACAGTTGGATGGCCATTTTCCAAGGCATTTTCTTGGTTCCATTATTATACTTACAACAGTATTCAAAAGTCAGGAATAGCTTGTTCAATGTCATATTGTTTTTAACTGTTAGCCCATGATACTTGCTGAAAGGAGGGGAATGGATATCTCACAATATGTTCAAATATGCATTGCAGACATGTTTGATAGGCATGAAAGAAGGTTAGTACATTTTACACATTATTTATTATTCAGGATTCCATACAACTCCTGGTGTTCAGAGTGATACTTGATTACTAAAATATATGCTCTAATCAAAGTCTCTGGCTGATTCAAAGGATCAAGTAACTAAAACACATTCTTTGCAGATATTATAGAAATTACAGAAAGGAAATGGCACATTAGTCCAGACAGCTGTCAGTACAAAATTATTCCTTACATAATATTTTCTGATTCTTTATGTAATAAAATTGTTGGTATTCTTAGAGCTGGAAATTATTTCCACCATTTCTCAAGGGAGATTGTTTCATAACTGAATAGTACTTAATGTCTACTTTGATTTTTTATTGTTGAATTTTCAAAACACATATTTGCACATCTTTATTGATTTATTTAGCAGAACATAGCAACAGTAGCATTTCAATATGTATTCTAAGGAAAAAAATCAAAAATATAGTCTATCTTCTACATTTAAAAACAGCATATGAACTACTCAGCTCACTGCACAGAAGAATCTCTGCTCTGCCTCTCTTTATACTTAAAAAATACTAAATAAAAGCAAGGAAAAGAAAGCAAATTCTGCCTTTACCGTTATCATCTTCAAAATTTCATACTTGTTTTCAATTATTTAAGTTGTTGCAGAATTTTTGTCTTAGCTTGTGGTAACCTAATCTGATTTTTAAGAAGTAAAGGGAGTAAGTGTTGGTGACAATAAAAATACAATGTAAGGAGGGAGTATTAAATATGATTTCTCAGTTTTGGGCTTGGCCTTTTTTTTTTGGAGTAAATAGTTGTTGCCACTCATATTTTCAACCAGATGGTCAGTATTTTTTAGAGGAGCCTTTGCATAGGTCACAGCAGAAGAAGTAGGAGACTTTATTTTATTCCACAAGACCTCTCATTTTCCCTTTGAGAGAATATAAAATACATAACAAACCACAACATCTTCACATTATAACCACACTTCTCTTCAGAAGGAGAACATAGAATTGGTAAGATCCACTGCAAAATAAAAAGAATTTCCATGTATTTTAAATTAGTCTTTGCATGTCCTTCTTCTGCTGTCATGTTTGTCTGTAAAATGAAGCTCTTCTTGTAACAGCTGAAAGATCAGTTAAACTTATGAACTTCTGAAAATATGTGAGACATTTGAGGAATTTGCCACTTAAATCTTACTCTTAAACTACATCATAGCTTCTCCATTCAGTTACACTATTCCTGGACCTACTTGCTGCTCAGAACTACAAAGAACATTCAGTACAAAAACTGAAACTCTTGTGTTTTCCTTGTGTCTTTCCTACTTTGGCATGAAAATAGCCACTGATTATAAAAATAAAAATAAAATAACCACAAATATGGGAAACCTTGTCTATCCGTGGTGTTCCCTCTTCTGAGATAGGCACACATGTAATTCAATTTCTATGGGTTTCTAATTTTATCATGGAAAATAGAAACTATATTCTCACCAAGAAACTTTGTTTAACACAGGAAAGTATGTTCAAACAGTCCTCTTCTGCTCTTGGGAATAGTGGCCAAGATGGATAGTAACAAAGAACTCTCATATCTGTCAGTTCTAAGCCAAAAATTTCTCCACAGCAAATGAGTGAGTTGATGCATAGAACATTTATGGGGTCCTATTTCAAAGAAGTAATCCAGGCAAAAAGAATATTTTTTTAAAATCTCAAAAAGTGGTCCAGCAGATAGAGTGGTTTGAAGCCATAATCCTAGCTCTGCTTGCCAGTGGGCTGTATTGAGTTTCTTATTTAATTTCTCAATTTATAAGATCCTTATTATCAAACACACAAATTCAATACACAAAAATCCTATCAATACACAAATCCACTTTACCAAGAACAGTTATATGAAACCAGGACACCTACTGTCTCTTCTGTAGGTTAATTTTACTTTTTCACGCCATATATGTCTTGTTCTGCATAGATTATTGAGTGGTCTTCTCTTTCATTACAGAATCCATAAGTGTGGCAGCTCCTGGAGCTGAAAAAATATGCCTGTGTTAACATAATCTAACTATAGAGCAGCAGTGTACTGCTAAACACTGCAGGTAAATACTGCAATAATTCCACATTATTTGTGCTGGATATCATATTTAGATGAACATGTAGCTAGCTAAGTGAAAACTAGCTACAATTGAAGTCTGAAGGATAAATGCAGATGGAGAAGATGCCAAAGTATTTAGCTTTCAGTGAGATAGAATCAAAAAATAAATATTTTATATGTATATTTATCATTTTCTGTTATATATATATTATTATAAATAACATCTATTATATGTATAATTATATATAAAATATATATTAATAAATTATATTAATTATAGAATCAAATGTGGTCTAAGTACAACAAGATAGGGCGGCATTTGGGTGGAAAATGCAGAAAGATCACACTCTGTCCAAGTGAAGTGATAACAAGCACACAAGAGAAAAGACTAAAAGACAAGCAGTATCATCTTCAGGTAATATGTAAGCAGGACAAATCAAAAACTGTTGGTGGAATTGCCTTCATCAAATAAAGCAAGTTATTTGATGATAACTATTACTTAGTTTGAGTATTAATTCAGTAGGTTTATCAAACTTCTGCTTCCCAAAGAAACTTCTGTGGATAAATTACCTGGTTGTAAATGGGTCTAAAACTTTGGTGGTGAACCTGTGCATGATACTGTGCTTGTTTCCTCCCGCTAAAAACAGGTAAATGTGTGTTTACTACTTCTCCTGAGGTCACACTGGAGTTGTTTGCACAGATGTTTCTGAGAATCCTCCTCAACATGTCAACATTCACTTTTAGGAATGAAAAGAATGAGAATTAAGAAAAATTAGGGCTTTAGAGAAGCAAAGGTGAACAATTTCCAATATAATTTATAGTGCAACTTCTTTCCAAGTTCAGTTGGTATATGAGTTCAGAACTACGGGGGTTTGTTGTTGTTGTTGTTTTTCTTTTCTAATTTATTTTTCATTCTTTCTAACCCTAGAGCTGCCACATCTGCCAGTTGCCTCCTTTTGACAGCTCGTCACTCCTGGAAAATGTTTTGGATAATTTCCAGTTCGTTCTTGCAGGAAATGAGGATTTGCTTCCTCACTTGGGATACCCGCTGCTAGGTTTATTCGCTAATAAGCATGATAAATGTTTTAGCCTTTGATCACTTTTAAATTAACAAGTAAGCTCCATAGAAAAAAAGGTCTTTGAGGCTCAGAGGCTTGATCAAGACAGTGAATGTGTTAGAAATATGATTGATTGTCTTTCTGTGAGAAATTTCCATTAAAAAACTTTTATCATGCTGTTATGTTCTGAACAATTAAATCAAAAGTGAAAGATGTCTAGCCTCCAAAGAAGACAAGACGAAGGAAGAAACAGAATATACTTCACGTGACTTTGTTACACTCTATATAGACTGATTTTCCTGGAATGTTTTTAGGTTTTTCTTTTATTATTGATTTTCATCTGTCTTACTTGAAGGATTATTTTCCTACACTGGAAAATTACTTTTATTTGTCTTCTTTCTTTTTTCCATGTTATTGGGTCTAGCACGGATTAAGTTAATTTTCCTTATAATATTCCATGTGGTGTTCTGCTTCGGATTTGTGCCCAAACCAATGCTGATAATTCAAGAATGTATTAGCTATTGTTGAACCCTGCTTGCAGAATATCAAGACACTAAATTTTTTTTTCTGTTTTTTCCAGGCTCTAGGCTGGAGGTACGCAAGAGAAGCTCTGTAATTACCTTATTTACAAATTTCATACTATGGTGGCTGCAGTATAATATTCACTTATATAAGAAAGCTTTAGCTGATCTACCTTACGCACAGATAGCTATATATTAATCACAGCAGGAAATTTAAATTGAATTGAAAAATATTTCCTGAAAAGCAAAAAAATTAAAGGTGACCTTGGGCTAACATTTTCAGGAACTATCACCCACTCCTTTTCAGGGTGTAGCAGTGTGCCCAGAGGGTGCTTAATTAGTCTTCATGAAAGATTAATCAAAGGTTAATCTATCAAACATCCATACAGAAATAAGTTTGTGAAATGGTATAAGGCCCCAAAAGCTGGCTCGATGAGCCTCTTAAAAGGGCTTACATTTTTTAATGTAGTCCAAGTTAAACATACAGGAGAAATACTGACAAGATATTCTCAAGAGGTCAAAACAACAAAAATTTTTACTGGCAACTTCAGAAAATCAGAGAACTTTGACAAAAGTTTAGAGCAGCATTCAATCAACATAAAACCATCCACAAAGCATTAACTTAGCCCATTCAACTTAACAAACTCCAAGCCCATCCAATTTAAAGTTAATAAAAACTCTGAGAAGAGGGGATTAGATGGAGAAAGAGAAAGAAGGAAAGATAGAAAAGATATAGAAAAGAACAAATATAGGTACCACTCCTGGTTTCAGCAGAGTTCAGTTGACAGAAATTCCAAGAAAAGGTAGGGTCGAGACATGTTCTTGCCTCATTTCCAGGGCTAAGCACCCTTTGGCTTTCCTGGACCCTTCCTCAGATGGTAGTTCCAGTCATCTGGCCATTCTGGGGCTGGACTAGGGGTCCAGGGACAGGCTGTGGAGCAGTGCCTGCAGTGTGTCAGGGACTGGTGGTCACTGTGTGGCCAGGATACAGGCTCTGGGGGGTGGGATGCGTGGAGCAGGACTTTACCTCATTAGGGCATGGCCTGGCCTCTTCTTTTCCCCACACACCCCCAAATTGTTATGAGCCAGGAGTCTCTTGCAGTCTCCCACAAATAGTATACCCAGCTTCCTGTATTTCAGAGATGTCTCTGGATATTTTTTTCTCCTGTACATATACAATGCCCAGTAATCTTGCCATCCACCAAAGTAATCCTAATTTCTTTTTCTTTAAAAGCATCCCTGTTTTCACTGGTGCTATTCAGAAAGTTTACAGTGCATTCCACAGATCATAATATGTTTCTACATATTTATAAATGGGTCGTTGGACCAACAGTATGAAGTACCTGGCCTAATACAATGCTATATTATAAAATTACCTTCCCTTGAGGCCAGCTGTCAGATTGTTACTGTGGGAGGCATCAGGTAGCAGGCAAATGTGTATACCTACTGGCTCACATTTTCCTATTAAAATTAAATGCTTTCTTCTTATGAACAGAAATATTTATTGCTTTCTCCCAGTCCTTGTAAATGTTTATCCTTTATTTCAAATCTTTGATGTTCATTTGTTAACAAAAAAGGAGGAAAAAATCATCTTTCCTTGACCTTGGCAGAAAGCTTGAGAGATTTTTTAATGCCAGTCTTTAGATTCACAATGGTATGAATCTGTCCATCCTTTTTGCATGTTTATACTGTAAAGAAAACAGTGTTTGCCTTTTATCTTTTATTCTGCAAAATCTTTCCTAGGAGAAAGCAAATCTGGTTTTGCACATAATCTCATTTTGTACTTTGTTCTTTATACCACAGTCTTTGGAACTCACGACACAGAATGTTTCATGGTCTGCCTTAATTCATGGTTGTACATTATCTATTGTACAGTAGAATATTACCCATGGATATATGTGAAGCCCTGGGATAGGTCTCAGAAATTATTCACATTTTCTTCACAGTCTCATTGGAAAATAATTATTTTTCACAACTACATTTATTAAATTTGCAAAGATAGGAGGAGAAATATCCTGCAGCACTATTATTTTCTCTCTATGAAAATCTGTCTTACCAATGGCTTTCCTTGAAGTGAGCTGTAGTTTTGCAACAGAATAGAACTCAGATTTTTAAAAGAATGAACCACAGAAATACTCTGCTTTAAACTGAAGATTGCCAGTTCCGCAGTGCTATTGACTCAGTATTGAAATGTGATGACAGAAAACAAGAGTGGACATGTAGGGAAAAAAGCAGGGTGCAAAAAGCAGGGATTGGAAACACCAGATACCAGGTCTGCTTCCCAAACTAAGATCACTTGTGGAGACGTGCACCATAGGTCAGATATTCAGCAGGTTAGGTCAATATAATCTCATGAATAGTAATGAATAATTTTTAAAATAGATTCCTTTTCCTCCACTGTCCCAAAAACCTTTTATTTTTTAATACTGAAGCTGTTTTCACATAAAGAAATAAAGTGCTCTCTTTGGTATGGTATTACAACTGAGTGTTCAGTCCCTTTAGGTAAAATTACACAGACTTTGAAGCAACAGAATAAATACTCTTTTCATTTATGATGATTAGGGCTAGAAGCAAAAAAAGGTAGTTTTTAGTCTGTGGAAAATGTCAAAATAGTTCCTTCATGGAAAGCAACACCAGCTGTACTAGAAAAACAATATCACTTAGATGAATCTTCATCCCAGGTGAACCTCTTATTTTCTGTGGATATATTAGTGTTGCCAGATGAAAAATTGTCTACACCTGGTGAGCTAACACAATGCTTATTCTTCAAAGCCCGCTGGGCCATGGAACTGCAAAATGCCCATTGTGAAAGAAATAGGACTGGAAGGTACTCAGCCCCAGCTTCTGCAGTTCACCAGTCAGTGAGCTCTTTTTGGGTCCCTAACAACTAGGGACCACCAAAGGGACACCCAAGACAGAAGAACAAATATATAAGGGAGAGACAAAATCGGTTTATGATTTCAGGAAAATTATTATTATATATATGTTTATTCTGGGACAATCAATGAGTCTGTATGTAAAATACAGTATATAAACAGAATTTTTCCTCTATACGCTATGCATGATATTTTGGAGGAAATATCCCCTTGTACATCTGGCTGAATAAAGAATGCCTTCTTCTTAATGCCACATTGGTGTTCAGGAGTTTCTTACCTTTTACTGAATTTTTGGTAACATTAACACCACTCAGATTTGAAGAGACCAATGTTGTCCAAGAAGGCTCTATGACATCAACAAATGTAGTAAGCTAGGAAGAGCAAGTGATGTGTGCTATATCCCTTGCCTTTGGTTTCTTTCTTGATATCAGAAGACAAGGTAAGGGACATGTACCTAGCCACATTCAGATGGAAATTAGGGTGAAAGAGATGAAAGACAGAAAGTAGTACCTATCAATGCCGAATTAATCTGATAAAACAACATTAGTAGACTTAATAAGGCCAGAAACTTCCCTTCAAAATCATAAGTAGCACTTGGAAGAATCAAAGTAATATTTCTATTGCCTATTATGGCTTTCTCCTTAAGACCCATATATTCCTGACAATAGCAGCAGAATCTGTCACTTGGCAAGAAAGTTAACAATGCGCAGTTAGAAAAGAGAGTGTTAACTACCTACAAATGCTAATACCAATTGATTCTCTCTCCTAAGGTAATGTGCACTGTAGAACGTATCTATCTTACACCACAAAGTTATAAGCTTTATTTGGAACTATATGAAGTAGATTGTCTCTCTGAATATTGATTATTTGAAAACATTGAAAAGCAAATGGAGCTTGTATGGCATCACTCATCTTCAGACACTGGTGGTAAATTCTGGAAGTACAGACTGGAGATATTTTCAGTAAATGGATCTTTTAGCTTATATATCACCATTTCCCATCTTATTCTAAGTAATTTGTTCTATATACCTGTCTATATGATTGAGATATACCAATTTATCAGTGTCCTGGAGTGACTTTTTGATACTTGTATGCCCAATTGTCTCTTCTGTTTATGCTGTATGTTAAGTTCTCTACCTTTGGGACTAAGTAACCCCTGGTAAGTAACAGCTGTGTTAATTAACCAGCACAGCCTTGCCCCTGATGAGTAACAGCTATATGCAATAAGGATGAGTGAGATAAAAGAGGAGATTAGCTGGTAAGGGGAGAATGGTCATGGAGGAGCAACCTTGAGGAGCATGAGAACATGCTCATGAAGCAGGATCCTGGAGAGAGAGAATCTCTGCTGTGAGACTGGTTCTGAGAGTGAAAGGGGAGAAAGAAATGTGCAGAGTTTGGTTTGAAAGCAGCATTCCCTCCTCTGCATTCCTGCTCCTGGACTGTGCTCATCTGAGACCTGTCCTGGACTGAAGAACCCAGAGAGACACCCGGATCTCACACCTGCACCCCCCGGGGCCCAGGATGGCATTTTTCCAGCACTGGAGGAGCTGATCAGAGACTGAGCGAGGTGAGCTACCCACAGTAGGGACTTTCTGAATTTACCATCTCACCTCAGAGCAATGAGAGGTCCTATTGTTTCATATTATTCATTCTTGATACTTGTGGGCACTTTATTTGTTAAAGAAATTGAGTTTTTTCCACTTTCCTCCAAGGAAGTTCTTTTTTCCTGGACTGGCCTTTTAGGATTGCTTCTCAGAGGGACCCCATTCAGGGCTTCTCCCACAACTTTGTCCTAAACCAGGACAAATACAATTTAATTGGCACCCTATGTGGGGCTTGAGAAAGTGGAAAAAACTTGTATTGATTGGATTTTGATTGTACTTTGTGTGGGGATAAAGGAGTCAGTAACCATGTTGCTGCTTGAATTCATGTCTCTTGGATTGGAGGCCTTCCTGTGTTTCTGCTCCCTGGGCTTTTTTGAGGTTTTAATACCATTCTGGTCCTTAGGTTTATTTTCTTATCTGGAGATAGCTCCAGTGTTGTCTCTAGCATGTAGCTTTTACAGTAGAGGGGCAAGGATTAGAGTAGCTATTGTGCTGTACTCAGTGATAATATGTTTTGGGGATTTATATATTGCACCCAGTTTGTTAGAGGAGGAACAGGAGTCTCGGATCCCGGGCTGGTAGCCATCCGAGAATTGCAGGTAAAGTCCTTTTCTCCAAGCCCCGTGCCAGAAGAAAGAGTCAGGATGCGTCGATTCTTTTATCAGAGTTGTTTATTCTATTGTGTTCTTAAATATTTTTCCTTTAGCCAGCGTAGGTGTCACCTACACCGCAGCCGAAGGCTATCTGCCCGCCTCATGGGCGGTTGTAATCTTTTATACTAATTATTACGTCCCCATTGTTTTCACTACTATACCATTATCTACTACTTTTATTAAACTGTGCACTTTTACACTTAACCAATAAGAAAATGCCACCACCTCACCCAAAGATGGAAGACAAGAAGAAGAAGAAGAAAGACAAGGGACACACCCAAATCCCTCCATCTTGTCTCCTTGAGCCCCCTTTGTGAACCCCCAAAATCTACATTAATACCCAAAAATGAGTTATCTAATATCCTAATTACACACCTGTGACTTGTAATTCTTCATATAATGTTGGCAATCGCTCCCAGGGGCTAAAATCAAAGGCACTGGTGTTTTTATCACTGTTCCAGGGTCTCCGGACCCCCTCCTGGGGTCTCGGACCGCCCGGGACATCCAAAGGGATGTCTTGGGTTCCAACATCTCCCCCTTCTCTTTGAACTAAAAAGACTTCTTTTGCAGCCTTGCTTATGGCCCGGCGCATGCATTGGAGAATGCATGGCACAAGGAGCAGAAGAATTACAAGTCCTATTATAAACCCTATAAAAATATAAAATACTGTTGTTACGACCCGTTCAAAGTGAACTAAGTTCGTATTTAGTTTCTTAGAGTACAAGGAGGCCAAAAATGCTGTTTAACCAAAATCAGTATACTTTATTCAATATCAATGTACCCACCAAAGCTGATATACTTTATTCAATGTACCCACCAAAAATGATATGCAATAACAAGAGAAAGAAATGGGAGAGAGAAAGCTATATAGATAAAAGCAAAAGAGAAAAGAGAAAAGAGAGATAGGACAGATAGGATATAATTACCACAGAGAGAGAGACGAAGTCCTCGCAGCAGTCCAATAGGTCCGCCTTCACAAATCCTCGTAGCGCGCAGCTAATAGATTTGTCTTCGCAGAACCCTCGTGGAGCTGATAGATCTTCGCCTTCACAAAGAGAGACGAAGTCCTCGCAGCAATCCAATAGGTCCGCCTTGGCAAATCCTCGTAGCGCGCCGCTAATAGATTTGTCTTTGCAGAACCCTCGTGGAGCTGATAGATCTTCGTCTTCTGTGGGGAGGTCCTCAAAAGGGGTCTCTTCTGAGGCAGAATATATAGTTCTCCAGAGTGGGGGAGAAATCTCGTGAGTCTAGGTCCAATGCACAAGGAGAGGGGGGAGAAGTCCCGTGATGGAGTCCAGGCCCATGCACAATGCGAGGGAGGGGGAGAACAGAGCAAGCTGTCCTGCTACACCTCAGGCACAGGTGGTACAGAATGCAGGGGCAGTGTAGCATGCTGCGACTGCCATTGTTTCAGCAGGATGTATGTCCGGGAACTCAGTTCCCAAGCAAACACATCTAGCCAGGAATGGCAATTCTCGTAGCAGTTACATCAGCTCTTGGTTTCCCTCTCGTCCCCCCCAAAGTCTCCACGACGAAAAGCGTGAGACAAAATTGAGGGTCTTCGGGCCGACTCTCACACCACCCCGTGGCTCACGATTGACGTCTGGCAGCAGAATTCATAGTGTTGATATGATGTCTTCAGGACTCTATCATCTCTCATTGGTAATATATCCCAGGAAAAGTAGAAGACAGGACAGTAGGGAAACAAGAAATAGCAGGAAAAAGAACAAAAAGGTGGGCACTAATCATTCAATATCAATTAATCTTATAATTATAACAATTATATTAATTCAAAATTTTCACAATTTAAAACAAAATTTTAAACTCCATTAATTAAAACAAATATCATCACAATTATAACAATTGTATTAATTTAAAATTATCACAATTTAAACTCAATTAAAACAAATAACGTATTAAATTAATCAATAATTATATTAATTCGTTAAAATTGAATCAAAAATTCAAACAATTTTAAACTAAATTAAAACAAATAGTTTCAAACAATTAAAACTAATTTAAAACAAAATCAAATCAAAATTCAAACAATTAAAACAAATAAAAAAAAAATCTAAATACAAAATCAAAATAGTAAATAAAGTTAAAAATCTTTAATCTCTAAAATCTATTTAAAATCCATAACTATGGCTTACTTACACGGTCTGTCTTGTGTTAACATCTTTGAACATGTGTATAAGAGGAAATACTTAAATTAAATTGTGTGCATTCAAAACTGAGGTAAAACAAAGCCAATCAAAACTAAAATCAAAAGCAAAAAAGAAATAAATTTCTTTTACTTTGTGATGAACAGTTACCAAAATTTTCTTTCCATCTTTTTGATCTTTTCTAAAATTTCTATTAAATCCTGATGAAGTAACATTGCTTCACCTAAATAGGGTTCACACCTATAGCAGTAGGCCATAGCTTATGGATCAGTGTATAATAAAATTGTAAAAGGTAATAAAAATAATTGGAGCTAAACAAGAAAAAAAAAAATCACAACCTATAATTTTGATAAAATTACAAACACAAAAATTTAAATAATTTTTAGTGTCTAATATTTCATCACAAGCAGTTCTGTAGCAGGTGAAGTCTGCTGTGACGGTCTCCATTGTTCAGGTTCATGCTGGCAAACACCTGAGAACAGCACTTGGCCGACATCCCACCTCAGCCAGGCCAGTCTGTGTTCCTTGGGGTCTCAGAGCCCGCCCGTCCCTTCAGGGTTCCGCTTTCTGTGTCCTTGGAGATGATTGTGAGGCAAAGTGAGGGATCCTTTGGACAGTCTCTTATACCACCCCGTGACTCATAATCATTCCATCTAAGTCTTCGGAACTCATCATTTTAGTAGCATAACAAAAAAAAAAAACAAACAAAAAAAAAACAACAAAGGGACAAAACAAAACAACAACAAAAAAAAAATAAAAACAAAAACAAAATCACAAAACAAAAAAACAAGACTAAGCTAAACAAAAAAAAAATTTCACAGAATAATTACAAAGCAGTTTCAATTATAATATGATTTAAAAACAAACAAACAAAGACTAAACAACACAATACAGTCAAAAACAAAAAAAAAAAATCCTTAATAAGTTTTTTGCTGTAAGGGCTAGTTCACTCCATTGCTTGTGTGGTTTGTCTTGTACTAATAATTTTAGGGGTATTATCAACAAATGGGTTATCAACTAAACTATGTGCAGTCATTATAGACATCAATTATGTTAACTGTTTCCTTATTTTCTAAAATAGCTGACAACACAAACTTAATCAAAACTAAAATTAAAAACAAAACAATAGGAATGTCACAATTTGTTCAAAATACTTGTAGCAGTAAGTAAAACACACAAAAAAAATTTTTAATATTCACTGCTGCATTTTCTACAAACACTATATCACAAAAAGTTTTCAAACAATGCAAAATTCTAAATTAACAATTTACTATTTTCACTAATTTGACAGGCCTATTCCCTATGCTCAAAAAGATAGGGAATAGCTCTATCATAATTCAATCTTGAATGCAATAATAACAAAAATAATAAAAAATATTAAATAATAAAACATTGCATATGATTAACATAAAAGCTGAAGTTATATTTTTGTAATGGGGTAATAGTTAAAATTCACTAAGTTCAATTAAAGTTAAAATTTTCCTTTAAAAATCATTGGCACTGTCCCAAATTATTGTCAAAATTTTAATAAAAATTAAAACACAGTTAACTGTATCCATAATTAAGCCTGGATGCAGTTAAAAGCAAATAAAATATAACACTAAGTATATCAATTATCAATTTGTTGTCATTCACATTTTACTCCTTTCAATTTTGATAATATGTTTAATAACAGCCACTGATAAATTCTCAAGCTAATCAAAACAACTGCAGTGGTTGTTGTAATTTGGTAAAATCTCTAATTGTAATAGCAAATTTATTCATTAATATTTCTGTTTCAATACTATTTAAAAAAAAAATCCAATCATGTTACCACAAAAGTATCACTAGTTTTATCATGATTTACGGGGTCTTCATGTCCCACGGTAGTCTCCTGTAAAAATTAAGCACAACAAAATCTGCCAAAAAGAGGCAGAAGATTAACAGAATCACAGAATTCCAATGCTCTTTCCCTGGACTATCAAAAGCTACACATGTACATTTATTCCAAGGAGGTTTTAACACCAGTGGTCTAGGATAATGTGATGGGTTCTTAAAATCATTTGGTCTCTGTAGTGAGGGAATTGACTGAACATCCTGATTTCTCTCCTGTGGTTTGGCTTGAGGGTTTACTGACCACTCAGGGGAAAATGAAAGATCTACCTTGGCAACTGAGGCAGGTTTATCAATCTGAGCATGCCACTTTCTTACTGAGGCTCTGTGAGCCACCCCGTCAGGCGGGAGAGTCCTGGCAGTGACAGCCTTAATAACTCCAAAAGGGCTTCTCTGGAAAATCGGTTGCTGACTTGCGATCTTCTCTATTACTACCAGAGCTAGACAAATGACAAAAAGCCCCTTTTCCCAGGTAGTGTACCTCTTTTCAGCATCTTTAAAACCATGAAAATAAAAACCAACAGGTCTGGTAGAATCCACAGGAATCAGTTGCAACATGTAAAATGACAATTCCAAAACAACAAAACAACACTGTACTTGAAAACGGTCTATAAAGAAAATCAAACCTAAAACATGAGGAGCAGTTACTTCAAAAATTATCAATTTCAATGCTTTGTCATGAGAATCATTCCATTCCCACTTAACTTTGTTTCTCAGCAGGTTATAAAGTGGTTTGGCAACAGTAGAAAAATCTGGGACATGTTTTTCCCAAAACATCAACAATCCTAAAACAAGTTGTAGGTCTTTCTTGTATTCAGGCATTTTAATTTGATCTGAGGAGTTTAAGGTACTTCCTTTCCACCGAATTCCTAAAAGTTTCACTTCATCAAGATTTTCTAAGTGAGAAATTATTTTTAAACAATTAAGTTCGGCTCTCTGCCCAGATTCTATGAAAGGAGAGGTGCAATGGACAGAACCAGTTGGACCAGTTTGGTCTCTCCCTTCTAAGGGAATTGTGTTTTTTAAATTTATTTCAGGCTGCATGGGTATGCTGATGGCTTTGTGAACACTTTCCAAAAATTGGTCAGGTGTATTAACTATATTTTCACTGGCGCAGAAAGCTGTGGACAGTGTCACAGAACCTGTGTCACATTTATGCGACTCAAAATCATCATTATTAACACAATTATGTTCTGTTTCAATGGAGGATGTCAAACAAGAGCAACAGTTTTCTCCACAGTTTTTTACCAATCCCAATTCTGCTTCTCCCTCTTTTTCGGAGTCAGCAGCATTTGAATTATTAGAACATTCATTTATCAAGGCAGCCCGTAAGAAATTATTTTCCTCCTGCAACAAATGGTTTTTGGTTTTCTCTTTATGTAATTGTTCTTGCAACACTTCAACCAGGTTTTGAAGAGAGTCAATAATTGTTCCCTCTTGCTCACACCGCTTAAAGCGGTTTTCTATAGCAGCTGTAAGGCATGCGCCTAGAACAGAGCAAATTTTTGCTTTATCATGGCAAAATCTAAACTTTGTTTCATGTTGTATTTTATCGATCACACTTTCTAAATTAAACCAATTAACTTTCGCCCATTCTTCTCCCCCAGGAGAGGGTTGGGCATTGTGTTTTGCCAACAAGTTATAAAATGCAGTTTTATCGTTTTTAGTCATTTTTACGGAGGGACAAAACAAACCACCCCAGGGAGGTCAAGCTTAGTTACATGGACATGCACAGCCCTTGCTGTGTTTCCCTCCGCATCCCTGGGTGGGTGAAGAGACCAAATCTGCTTGGAAGGTATGCTTAGTTACTTATTTTGTCTCTTCGTGACAACCAAGCAGTCTACACAACACAATTTAACATACACACACACAAACACACACACACACACACAAAAAAAAAAAAATTTCTCCTTTGCACTAAGAAACTTTTTGGTAAATCTCTGAAGACAGAAAAAACAGAACTTCAGTAGGGTTGCTTTTTGCAGACCCCTCTGTCTAATCAGAGATCCTGTCCGTGACGCCAATTAATGTTACGACCCGTTCAAAGTGAACTAAGTTCGTATTTAGTTTCTTAGAGTACAAGGAGGCCAAAAATGCTGTTTAACCAAAATCAGTATACTTTATTCAATATCAATGTACCCACCAAAGCTGATATACTTTATTCAATGTACCCACCAAAAATGATATGCAATAACAAGAGAAAGAAATGGGAGAGAGAAAGCTATATAGATAAAAGCAAAAGAGAAAAGAGAAAAGAGAGATAGGACAGATAGGATATAATTACCACAGAGAGAGAGACGAAGTCCTCGCAGCAGTCCAATAGGTCCGCCTTCACAAATCCTCGTAGCGCGCAGCTAATAGATTTGTCTTCGCAGAACCCTTGTGGAGCTGATAGATCTTCGCCTTCACAAAGAGAGACGAAGTCCTCGCAGCAATCCAATAGGTCCGCCTTGGCAAATCCTCGTAGCGCGCCGCTAATAGATTTGTCTTTGCAGAACCCTCGTGGAGCTGATAGATCTTCGTCTTCTGTGGGGAGGTCCTCAAAAGGGGTCTCTTCTGAGGCAGAATATATAGTTCTCCAGAGTGGGGGAGAAATCTCGTGAGTCTAGGTCCAATGCACAAGGAGAGGGGGGAGAAGTCCCGTGATGGAGTCCAGGCCCATGCACAATGCGAGGGAGGGGGAGAACAGAGCAAGCTGTCCTGCTACACCTCAGGCACAGGTGGTACAGAATGCAGGGGCAGTGTAGCATGCTGCGACTGCCATTGTTTCAGCAGGATGTATGTCCGGGAACTCAGTTCCCAAGCAAACACATCTAGCCAGGAATGGCAATTCTCGTAGCAGTTACATCAGCTCTTGGTTTCCCTCTCGTCCCCCCCAAAGTCTCCACGACGAAAAGCGTGAGACAAAATTGAGGGTCTTCGGGCCGACTCTCACAACTGTCTTAGAAAATTCTCTCCACAATGGAGAAAGGTTGAAAAAATCAAGAACACCATCCAGCCAAGATCCCGTAACTTCTCCCAGCTTGGCCATACCTTCCCGCAATTGCCTTATGTCCTCATGGATCGATTTTGAATGATCCGATAGGTTCATACAACACATCCCCTCGAATTCGTCACATCCGTGCCCATGGGTCAACAGCAGATAGTCGACTGCCGCCCTGTTTTGAAGGGTTGCCCATCTCACACTGTCAACGTCGGTTAACATGTCGCTCAGTGCAAGAGAAGTGGCACGGGCATATTTGCTCAACCAGCACCCCATTTGGTCTAACTGAGTCAAGGCCGCTGCCGATGCTGTCTGTGGCGAGAAAATTGCAGCCGCAATTCTCTGGGCCTTGGTCCAAGTGTGAACGTTATCATCACAACTCGGATCATATTGTTTGATTGATCTTTTTTCCCTCTGCTTTTGTTCTCTTAGCGATGTTATGTTCGGTGTTAGCAATGAGAGTCTCCCAATGCTGCATGGACCTCCTTTGACATTTGCAGGGATAGCAGGCCAAATTCTGTCCCCACAAATGAAAAAGATTCCCCGTGGCAATTGCGCTGGAGCTTGGTGGGATGGTTTCTCGGACACCTTGGTGTAATTGCACCAATATGATGCATTCCTGTAGATGAGATGCTTTGGGGTTACATCTAATGTGTTTTGTTCCTCCCGTGTGATCTTCGAGTGATTAAATATAATACAATATGTCATCTCCAGTGAACCAAGAATTTCCAATTCCTGAGGTTCAAATGGAGCCACAGGGAGGAACTGCGTCCATATATACCACTCATCTACAGGATTTGAAATGGCCTTTGCAATAGTTGCAGTGATGTTCTCTGGAACTGGCCATTCCTGCACCGGCAGACCTACCAAGCATGTTGAAAATGGTTTTCCTGGTCTTGAATGTATCAAGGAAATAGTATCTAGACCTGCTGCATTGGCCAAAGTTTCCCACACGTTCTCTTTAGGTTGGATCATGGGCAAGTCTGCTGCCTTGTTTAAGGCAATCAGAGAGAGAATGAAGCACATGTGTAACATCTGTGCGTACTTCATGCTCGCCCCCCCGTGGGAATCTTTGAAGCACAACCACACTCAAATCCCAAAGAAAACCCCCAAGTCTTTGGTATTTTTACACAGTCTTTTTGTTTTCTCGCTTGGTCACGTCTGCGTGCACTCGTCTTTGTTCTTGGGGCCCGTATCTGTTTGTATTTGGGCCCGATCAGCGTCTGCTTGCGCCTGGACTCGATCTGTATCAGTTCGTGTCTGAATTTGGTCGGTAACTGCTTGCGTCTGGACTCGATAGGGCTTCACGTGTCTCGCCGACACCCACTTCGGTCCTTGCCCTGTAGAAACACAAGTATATCCCTTGCCCCAAGTTAATAGAAAGTGTACCTTCAGCTCATCCTGTTTCTGGATACCTCTTTATGATTACCTTGTCTTGATACCTGGAAATACAAAAACTACATTCGTGCATTGATACTCAAAAGATGCATGACTTTGCCGACAGCAACCAGGAAAACTTCTGGTACATACTTTGAATGATAATATGATTGATGGCTATCAATGATGACATGAATAGAACTGAATGATTATTAATTCTTTGAAATACTGTTCCATCATCTCAGAGTCTGCAAACAGCTCTAGGAACCCCCTTTTTTAGGGAAGACCTAAACACTCTTTCCCGGGCAAGGTGCTCAGGTCCACTCTAAAACTGGTCCAGCTGTCATTTTATAGGATCGAATTGTCAAGTCGAAAGCGACTTGAATTTACTTTCAAGGCAGAAAACATCTGAGCTTATCTGGCAAAACATCTGTCCAGATAAAGTCAGGAGTCTGGCCAGGACTCAGGCTTTAAACTGGAGTGATGTCCCTTCATAGAAAACTCAGTAAATTTACATCAAACAACCAACACCTCAGTCCTAATCATCCTAGGAAGCTGAGATAATACCTTTCTAAATTATTATATATTTATGACTTTAAGATAAAATGCAGAAAGATTCACAAAACATCTTATAACCAATAACAACCATGGTGTAAAATTGTCACAGATCCTTCCATGCCATCCATGGAAGACAAAACATTAGCAGAGACTAATGAACAACAAAACCTTTCTGGAGATCACGGGTTTAGCAAATTGCATCTTCTTCCATCCACAAATAACGAGTCTATCAGTATTTCATCCCAGCTGTTTCAGTCGCAGCTGTCTCACTTCTAAGAAAACCAATCAAACTTTGTAAGTTAGACATGTATGTTTTAACAAACCTAAATCAATTTCAAAACCAAACAGTGCCCACTCTGATATGAACAAACCTTGATAAAAGAATCCCAAACTGCACTAACTTAACAAACTTGCATGTAAAAACTTTAAATTAATAGAATATAAATCTATTATAACTTAAACTTTATAAATGAAACTTAACTTATGCTCAACGGGGCCCAAACTTACCCTAAACCATACAGAAATTACTCTTAACATTATTAAAATACTAAAATATAACTTGATTAACATGTGAATATATCAAATGACTCCCATTAAAGCTCACTTCTATTTTTCTCTCCATTATGATAATAAATTTTTTCTCAATTGCCCTGTATTTTTCTTGCCAGGATGCAGTCCCCTCTAACCCAGGGGTTACTGACATCCCAGGCACTCCTACATTTCATCAGAATGCAGCCCCTTCTAATCAATCCAAGGGTTGCAGGCATTCCAGGCACCCCTCCCCCTCCTGGCTGAGGCATGGGGAGATACAATTCCTATGAAGCATACCCAGGGGAAACCCATGGCTAAAACCACCATGGACCCAGCTGATAGCCGAGGCATAGACATGTAGGGAATACTTATAAAAAATGTGTGAGTGGGATGGCTACTTCCTGCTGAAAGGGATAATTGGGAAATTGTGTCCTTTTCAAATGTGGATGAAAACCTGGAGCGCAATGTGATCAAGTGTGGTGGTTTGGACTTTTGTTCCGATGTGGTTGAAAGTAGTTTTGGATCTCTCTGCTGCTTCGCTTGCTATATCTTCTTTCTCAACACTGCTAGGTAAAAAGGCAGTGAGGTCACGAAATGGTGTGCCTGTCTTGTCTGAATGATCCTTGCAATTCTGTCAAGGTCTCTCTGTGCCTGCGGCGTGAGAGTTCTCGGAGACGTGATATCCCTGTCCCCTCTCAAGAGGTTGGACAATGATGCAAGGTCGTCATTCGTGATCCCCAAGATCGGTCTCAGGAAGCTGATCTCTCCTAAAAGCTGATGTAGATCTTGTAGGTTGTTGACATTCGAGCTGACCTGAATTTTCTGTGGCATTATTGTTTGATCCATGATCTTCCACCCAAGGTATTTCCATGGTGCAACCTCTTGTATCTTAGAAACACTGATTTCCAATCCTGCTTTTTCCACTTCTTTGATGACACATTCTCGAGCCTTTTGCAACTCCTATTGGGTTGCTGCTGCGATGAGCAAATCATCCATGTAGTGAACGATGACTGCTTTTGGATGTTTCTTTCGCGCCGGTGCCAAAGCTCGAGCCACATACCATTGGCAGATGGTTGGTGAGTTTTTGAGGCCCTGTGGAAGGACCACCCAATCGTATCTTTGCAAGGGCTCCTGCTGGTTGATACTTGGAATGGAAAAAGCAAATCAAGGTGCGTCATCTGGATGGAGCGAGATGTTAAAGAAGCAATCCTTGAGATCAATGACCACAAGCGGCCAGTCTCTCGGGATCATTGAGAGAGAGGGAAGGCCCAATTGGAGTGGTCCTATCTCTTCGATGACCTCGTTGATCTTTCGGAGATCATGAAGCAACCTCCATGCACCTGAGGCTTTCTTGCAGATGACAAACACCGGAGAATTCCAGGGACTGTTCGTCGGCTTGATATGACCTTTCTGTAATTGTTCTTTGACTATGTTTTTCAAGGCACTCAGCTTCTTCTTTGGAAGGGGCCACTGATCCACCCAGACAGGCTTGTCTGTTCGCCAAGTCAGTTTCAAAGTGGTGAGTGCCGCAGTGACCCCCACTAAAATCCACTTCCAACTTCATTCCCCACTGTGCTAGCAGATCTCTGCCCCAAACCGTGATGGGCTTCTGCATGATGAATGGACGGATGATGGCTGTTTCTCCTCCTGGTCCTGAGACGACGATTGCATTCTCACTCTGCAGACATACAGAACTTCCTCCTATGCCTGAGAGAGAACCCAACGGTGCAATCAACTTCCACTCTCGGGGCCAGAAGAGGTATGAAAGGACGGTAACGTCCGCCCCCGTGTCAAGCATTCCTTCGATGACGATTGACTTGTCACCACAGGTCAATTGGCACGTGATGATGGGCCTATCTCGACTGAGGTGTTTCACCCAAGAGGCGTGAACTTCCACGTGTTCACTTGCGGGGAAGTTCTGTACGTTGAACACTGGCATGACCTGTTCCGCTGTGTGAACTGGCAATGCGATTGCTTTCGCTATCGGGGTGTTTTCTGGGATGACAAGTGGTGATCGAAGGGGCTTGGCCAGCACCGTCAACTCTTCATTGCGGTCTGCTGAGACAATTGTGGGGTAAACAATGAGTCCTAGGATGCTGCTCCTGTCTTTACCAATAATCAAAAAATCCTGTCTCTTCCGAGACACTCCAGTGACACCCATGGGTATCACTGCATGGTTTTCATCTAAAAAACATATTACTTTGGAAGCTGCCAAATTGCATTGTGCTTCTGGTGGCAGCAACTCCGGGTCGCTGGGCATCCTGCAGATTGCCCTGCTGAGGGGATCTGACTGACGTTCCCCAATGACCGTTCCACTGGCGCCTGCTGCTGCGCCATCGCCATTACTTGTGTCGTGGCATGATGGCGGTCCGCGCTCTGCTTCAGGTTTCCCGACAGAGGTAGAGGCCTTCCATCTACATCCGTCTGTGCTCGACACTCGCGTGCTAGGTGTCTGCCTCTTTGGCCTCTTGGGCAGACCTCTAGAGGTTTTTCTGTTTTTGTGCACTGCGGACAGTTCCTCTTCAAGTGCCCATGTTGACCGCATTTATAACATTGTCCTTCCGCGTATTTCTGTGACTTTGAGCCTGAGGGATTGCTCTTCTGCAAAGCTGTGAGTGTTTCCTTTAGATTGTCACTCTGCGCTTTGAGAATCTTCTCAAACTGTTCTCCTCAAATAGATGCCACATGTTGAGGAGTCCCCACTTTGCTGCATGCCTCCACCATCTTTGACAGAGAGGGTTGGCCTGGCAAGGCACTGATGACTCGCTTGCATTCTGCATTAGCATTTGCATATGCAAGACTTCGCAGCAAATGTGGTTTGGCCCTTTCATTGGTCACCTGTCCATCTACTGCCTGTGACAGGCGATCGATGAATGAGGCGAATGGCTCATTAAGTCCTTGCTTGATGTCAGTATAAATTGAGTCGGGCACTCCTGCTGGCGGAATCTGTATGATTGCTTTTCGGGCTGCCTCTTTGATGTCTCTCAGCACATCTCGCGGTATATCTCTCGCTTGTCGAGCTGGGTCATCATTTGGAGGATCGCCTGCCATCTGTGCTACTGTGAAGCCTGCATTCGGACCTCCTTGATATCTGGTCCTCAGCTCTTCAAGGGCTCTCCTCCACCACGCATCCCATATTAGGACCTGCGCATCTGTAAGAATCATTGAGGCAATGGACCTGAGATCGTACGGTGTTAAATTGTATATGTTAAATGTCCCCTTTAAAAGCTGTTTGAAATAAGGAGATTCCAGTCCATTGTCCCTAATTGCTTTCATTAAATCTTTGATCACTTCGTGATCTAATCGTTCCCACCTTGGATTTTGTCCTTGTGCATCATAATTCACTGGCATTGCAAAACCTCTTGTGCCAGTCATCTCAAAGTCCTTTTCCCTTAAGGCTTTCTTTTTGATCTCCGCCCAATCTGTGGTTGTGGGCATCTCTGTTTCTTGGCTTGATGGGCCTGCAGAAATCGTCACCGGTCTGTAGAGTGGAGTCACTTGCTGTGTGGGATGCCACACTCCCATCTCTCCTCTCATAAGATCCGTCAGCATTTGTGGTGCTCCCACGCCTTGCCGTGGTGGTGACGCTCCTCCTCCAAGGGAGAGTGAAACCCTTTGCATTCTTCCCTGTCCTGGATGAGGCGTAGCAACTTGTGACCCTGGTGCAGCATATAAATCCTGCAATGCTGGAAATCCAGCAGGCAGCGTTTGTCCAAACGAAGAAGGCACGCCTGTAGATGTTGAAGGAATGGCTTGTTCACTTGGCACTGTACCAAAGAACTGAGGCAGTTGGGCCCACAATTCTGGACGTGATTCCAGCACTTTGCCTATATACTGTAAAACAAGCTGCTTCATGTTATCCTTGGGTATAAAAATTGTTTGTTCCTGATTTGAGGAACCTGCAGCTTCTGGCTTTGGAATCGTCAGAACTGAAATGCCTTCGGATGCTGTGATATGAACGATATCATCCTGTTGTTGTTCCTCAACAGGACTCTCTGAGGCTCTGTGAGCTTCGGGGGTTGGCTGGAATTCAGCCTGTTGTTGACTGTAACGTTGTTGCTGCACTAGAGCTGGAACTGGAATTTTTGAGCCAACTTTCCTTTTGTAAGAAACTGGAAAGCACTGTGGCAGCGTTGCACCTAATTGTGGCAAGTCCTTTTCCATCTCAGGGATCTGTGTGCTTGGTATATTTTTAATTATCTGATTTAACATTTGCAAAAGGTGTTTTTCCTCAGCTTGAGCCTGCTGGGCTCGCTGGGCATTCCTGGGTTCTGGGCTAGCATCCGCCCATCCCCCTTCGGCGCGGGGGGGTGTAGGCAGACTGTCCGTGGGCTGCTGTGGGCGGGCGGAGCCTTGGGGGAAGCCTCCGCCCTGACCACCCCCCGTTCCCGCTTGCGTCATCACGGGGGTGTGGCGAGGAATGCCTTGGCCCCACCCCACCTCGGGCTGCCGTGTCGCAACCACGCCTGATGGAACGCCCCCCTCCGCCCCACGGCCGTGGCCCCGCCCCTCCCCGGGCTGCCCGGCCCCAGCCGCGCCGGGGGGAACGCCTCCCTCTGCCCCGTGGCTGTGAGCCATGCCGCTTTGGTCATGTTTGCGATCAACCCCACCTACTTTTTCCCATTCCGTGCCTGTTTCCAGCATGTGCGGTGTCCACTGTGTGGAAGCCCGCGCCCCAATTGCATCTGCGCATTGATTTGGGCTGCGCTCTGTTTCGCCTTCCGCGACTTGTGTCATTATCTCGTGCCCGTCGCATCCCGCGATTGCCGCCGCGGTGGTCCTGGCCCCCCCCTCGCCGGGACTGGCCGCCGCCACTGCCGCCGCGTTCCCGCGCCCACCCGACAAAGTCGCTTCCGCCGCATTATGGCGTATTCCCGCCGCCGGTTCCGCCGCCGCCACTGCGGCCGCGCATGTTGCCTTCAGGTAGCCACTATTTTCCCCCGCGGCCCACCCGCCTCCCGCGGTGTCGCGCGCGCCACAAAGCATTTCCTTTTGTTCCCGGGGCCCCTCTTCCCCCATCCGTCCCGGTGCTGTTTCCACCCTCTCCCCCCGTCCCTCTGCCTGTGTATCCATGTCGGGAGGAGGGACTGAAGTAGTGATTTTTTTCTCCGGGCTGTTTTCTAGACTCAGTGGGAGAGACGGAGTCAACTCCGACCTCCGCGGCTCTCCCTGTGTCAGTACATGCGGAAGACACGCCTCGAAAAAGGCTAGATCCATGTCTTCCAACTCGCTTGGATGGATCATAAGTTTTAGCTTTCCCGGGACAGGTGACGGACTCTCGGGGTCCCTTAAAAGTGGCGACAGCTTTTCCCCTCCCCCCGGGGAGAGAGAAGTTTTTGCCCCCCGCTGATGGCGGGTTGCTGACTCCGCCCCCTCTGGGCGAGTAGTTTGAGGAACTGTCTCGTCTCCTGTACTTAACTGTGCGAGACCAGTTCCTCCCCCGTGTTTTCGGGATATTGCCTCCAACATCGCTCTGGCTGGAGCCAAAAGTTTCATGGCCATTTCATCTCTTTGTAGCTACATGGTATAGTTGTCTGTTGTCGTCACCACGCTCTGTAGAGCAGATAAAATGTTGAGCTGTTCCTGGGAAGGGGAGGGCCCCCATGTTCTGTATTCTCAACCAGTCTTACCAAAATCCTAAGGGGTCAGGCTCTGCTGGTCTCTCAGAGTCAATCTGGCTGCGTCCCAAGCACCGGCCCGCGGTCTCTCAGGTGAGGAAGCTCCAGGCACCTTGGAGGTCCCTCCGTCCAGGTCGAATTTGAGGCTGCTTAGCAGAGGTCAGGCTGTCTTCTCCTGAAATTCAACTTCTGGCTCTATGTCTTCTGGGGCTGGGTTTTCTGCTGCAGTTCTTTCCACGCAGCTTTTGCCCACTGGTGGAGGTCCACTGGTGAATGCCCACTGGATGTGCCCACCCAGGGACGCCAGAGATCTTGGATCCCGGGCTGGTAGCCATCCAAGAATTGCAGGTAAAGTCCTTTTCTCCAAGCCCCGTGCCAGAAGAAAGAATCAGGACGCGTCGATTCTTTTATCAGAGTTGTTTATTCTATCGTGTTCTTAAATATTTTTCCTTCAGCCGGCGTAGGTGTCACCTACACCGCAGCCGAAGGCTATCTGCCCGCCTCATGGGCGGTTGTAATCTTTTATACTAATTATTACGTCCCCATTGTTTTCACTACTATACCATTATCTACTACTTTTATTAAACTGTGCACTTTTACACTTAACCAATAAGAAAATGCCACCACCTCACCCAAAGATGGAAGAAGAAGAAGAAGAAAGACAAGGGACACACCCAAATCCCTCCATCTTGTCTCCTTGAGCCCCCTTTGTGAACCCCCAAAATCTACATTAATACCCAAAAATGAGTTATCTAATATCCTAATTACACACCTGTGACTTGTAATTCTTCATATAATGTTGGCAATCGCTCCCAGGGGCTAAAATCAAAGGCACTGGTGTTTTTATCACTGTTCCAGGGTCTCCGGACCCCCTCCTGGGGTCTCGGACCGCCCGGGACATCCAAAGGGATGTCTTGGGTTCCGACACAGGAGATGAGGTTTTCCTACCTTTTCTTTCCCTCTTCTCTCTTGAATCTGTTACATCACTTTTTGAGAATGTTCAGTTTCCCTTGACTGTTAAAAATACCACCTTCCTGGTATTTCATCTGGTAAGCTTCCTCTATATGGTTTGCAGCTTGTCTAGAATGAGGGCTGAGATTTCCAGCAGAGCAGATGAGGCCACTGACCCAGAAGTAGATCCAGGTGTGGAAAATCCTCAGTGGTGTGGAGAATGGGGTGTGGTATATGGGCCAAACCTGGAAAGAATTTTCTGTCGCTGTAGACTGGAACTTTCCACATGGACAAATTCAGAACCTGGCTGAGGTAGGGAGATACTTGAAAGAGAAGTACCCTGATGACTCTAAGGAGAAAAGGCTCATTGCAATATGCTGGCCCCTGGCATATGCTTATCACATGCTGCTAGATACTGTAGGGCAGCAGAAAAAGGCAGGGAGATAAATCAGCAGCTACCCCAGTCATGCAGAACTGCAGTCAATACTTCAGCTACTCAGGTTGCAGCTAAACCATACAGTGAGCCTAAGACACTGGCAGTCACTGCAGGAAGGAAGCAAATGCGCAAAACTGATTGGCCACTGGATGATGATCCAGATGAAGGACCCTCAACATGAGCTCACAGCACAAAGTCAGAAGTCAAACCTCCTGGCACAAGATCAGAAGCCACTACTGAGTCCTTTTCCATATAGGACCTCTGTGGCCTAAGAAAGGATTACACTCGACAACCTGATGAATCTATAATTAGTTGGTTAGTCCATCTTTGGGATGCTGCAGGCGAGGCTACAATTCTGGATGGCACTGAAGCGAGACATCTGGGATCCCTGTCACATGATCCAGTCATCGACCAAGTGTTGCTGCTCTTGCAGCCGCAACTGCGGTGGCCTGGTTTTAGGATAGATGGCACGGCTACCACATGCTTGTGTGGCGCTCGGGCCAGTAACACACGCTTACACCAGTGTGGTGGACGGTTAAAAGCGTTTATTATTTCAAACATGCAGGTTATATACTCTTGAGTTCTTCACTATGTCAGAGGGGTTTTGCTACATTTCTTGAGTTAGTAGGGAGAATGGAAAAGTACTGGTACGTTGTTAGAGGGAGGTTTACATCCTTGGAGTGAAGCTTATCTCGGGGGTTGGAATGTTCTGTGGCCTTCCCGTTACAACCGATATCTTCCGAGCGCCTATCCCTTTTCAACCACATCTCCCCCACAACCAAGAGATTATGAGAGGGGCCAGTCCATGCAGTCTCTGGGTACGGGTCCTAGGAAGTGTGGCAGAAAGATATTTGTGTGCAGATGATCTCTATATGCAGCAAACCTGGTGGAAGACCATAGAAAAGACCACAGAACAGGGGATTCAACACTTGAGAGAAATGGTAGTGGCAGAGATGGTCTTCTCAGATGACCTAAACACTAGGAACCCAGACTTCGTACCATGTACACCTGTGATGTGGAAAACCTGTATGACTTGGGCCACTAGAATACACTTCTTCTTTAGCAATAATGAAGCAGGATGACAGGGAGAAGATTGTGCTTCATATGGCAAAGAAGCTCCCAGCATATGCAGATGCTGTGCATGGTCCAACACACGCCAGAATCGCAGCTGTGGAAACCTGTCTGCAGAAATTAGAAGACAAGATAGAGGAGAACCACAAGAAGCTCAGGGAGGAGATTAAAGAGGATATTCTGAAATATCTGCAGTACAGATCAGAGGTTCCCAAGATAGAGAGAGAAGGGGCACCCCATGAGCTGATCTGTGGAAAATCTTGTGTGATTCTGGAGAAAACATGAGGAGATGGGATGGAAAACCTACTCATGCTCTGGCACAACAGGTGTGTGAATTGTTGAAAGGCAAGACTCAGAGAGGAAGTTCCACCAAAAAGGAAGCTGCTCCAGTTACCCAGGAAAATAAGGATGACCAGGCTTAGAGGAGCCCTGCCTCTAGCTAGGTAGAGGCTAGGGAAAACTGGTTTTTTTGGACTGCGTGGATTCATTGGCCTGGCACATTAGAACCACAAAAATATAAGGCTTTGGCAGACACTGGTTCGCAGAGCACATTAATCCCACCAAGACATGTAGTGGCAGAATCTCTCTACCGCTGGCATGACAGGGACATCACAGGATTTTACTTTGGTGGAAACTGATTGCCTGACTGGAAGTAAGTGGAAGAAACACCCTATTGTGACTGGCCCAGAAGCCCCATGGATTTTGGGCATAGATTTCCTCTGAAACGGGTATTACAAAGACCCAAAGGGATTCAGGTGGGCGTTCAGGATAACAGCTGTAGAGACAGAGGGTGTTAAGTAATTGAACACCTTGCCTGGATTATCAGAGAGCCCGTCAGCAGCTGGACTTCTGAAGAGGGAAGAACAAGTGCCAATTGCCACTTTGACAGTGTACTGCCAACAGTACAGAACAACTCGAGATGCTGTGATTCCCATCCATGAGATGATTCATGAGCTGGAGAGCCAAGGCATGGTCAGTAAAACCCACTCACCCTTTAATAGCCCTATATGGCCTGTGCACAAATCTGAAGGAGAATGGAGATTGACTGTGGACCATTGTTCCTTGAATGAGGTGACTCCACCGCTGAGCGCTGCTGTGCCAGACGTGCTGGGGCTCCAGTACGAGCTGGAGTCCAAGACACCGAGGTGGTACACCACTATTGACATTGCCAATGCCTTCTTCTCCATTCCTTTGGCAGCAGAGTGCAGGCCTCAGTTTGCCTTCACATGGAGGGACGTGCAGTACACCTGGAACTGACTGCCCCAGGGGTGGAAGCACAGTCCCACCATCTGCCATGGACTGATCCAGACTGCACTAGAAAAGGGTGAAGCTCCAGAATGTCTACAATATATTGATGACATCATTGTGTGGGGGAACACAGCAGCAGAAGTGTTTGAGAAAGGAGAGAAGATCATCCAGATTCTCCTGGAAGCTGGTTTTGCTATCAGGAAGAGCAAAGTTAAGGGACCTGTTCGAGAGATCCAGTTCTTGGGAATAAAGTGGCAAGATGGACGGCGGCAGATTCCCACTGAGGTCATCAACAAGATCACAGTGATGCCTCCACCAACCTACAAGAAAGAAATACAAGCATTCCTAGGCCCCATAGGCTTTTGGAGAATGCACATTCCTGATTACAGCCAGATTGTGAAACCTCTCTACCTGGTCACCCGCTAGAAGAACAATTTCCACTGGGGCCCTGAACAGCAGCAAGCCTTTGCCCAGATCAAGCAGGAGATCACTCTTGCAGCGGCGCTTGGCCCAGTCAGGACGGGACCAGATATGAATAATGTGTCTACTCTGCAGCTGGGAACAATGGCCTGTCCTGGAGCCTTTGGCAGAAGGTGTCTGGTGAGACTCAGGGTTGACCTCTGGGATTCTGGAGTCAAAGTTACAGAGGCTCTGAGGCCAACTACACTCCAACAGAGAATGAAGTTTTAGCAGCCTGTGAAGGAGTCTGAGCTGCCTCAGAGGTAATGGACACTGAAACACAACTCCTCCTGGCATCTTGACTGCCTGTGTTAGGGTGGATGTTCAAAGCAAAGGTTCCTTTACTCACCATGCCACCAATGCTACATGGAGTAAGTGGATTGCTCTTACCACGCAGTGTACCTGTATTGGAAAACTGAATTGCCTTGAGATTTTGGAGATAATCAAAAATTGGCCTGAAGGTGAAAACTTTAGTCTCATTGATGAAGAGAAACAAGAGCAAGTGACACATGCTGAAGAAGCTCCACCATACAACCAACTGCCAGCAGAAGAAACATACTGTGCTCTTTTCACTGATGGTTCCTGTCGCATTGCAGGGATGAACTGGAAGTGGAAAGCAGCCATATGGAGCCTGTCCTGGTTTCAGGCAGATTTGGGAGAAAACCTATTACAGCACCCTCCCTCCCCTCCCCCAACCGGTTTGGGAAAGACTTCCTCAGAGAGAAGTGGAAGAAACCTGTTTATTAAACAGGAAAAGCACTCCCAGCACAATACCTAATGACAAGAGCTTCGTGCCACACTGGAGAGACATGACCAACTTAGAGAAGTCCTCCCCTTGAAGGTAATCACTGTGCTCTATGGCTCCATTCCTGTGGTGCTGGGAGAAAAAGGAGTTGCTGCACCTGGTCTTGGTGGGGTGGGTCCCAAGTGGAGGCCTCCCGGCACTTCCCCCAGGTCCTCTGTCCAGAGAGATTGGAACAGTTCCAAGGAGGGGGGGGCAAAAGGGAAAAAAAGAAAAAAAGGGAAAAAAGATTTCAGCTATTCTACAAGACCTAGCTAACTACACTACCACTAACTCTGGAGAGAAAAAAAAAAAGAGGAAAAAACCCCAAAGCTTCTCTCCATCTCCCCATGTTCCAACTTCCCCGCTTCCAAGGTCACTCCAAGGGGCAGAGTTTTCCTGGGGAAAAACAAACCGTGCCTCCCCTCCCCTTTGCATCCAACAGATGATTGGGGATACACACATCACCCTAGGACAAGCCCCACATGACAGGTTGCACATGCCACTGAAGGAGAAGGTGGGTCAAGCCAACTTGCTGAACTCCAAGCCCTTCAGTTGGCCCTGGACGTTGCTGAAAGAAAGAAGTGGCCAAAGCTCTACCTCTACACTGATTCATGGATGGTAGCCAATGCTCTGTGGTGATGGCTGGAGAAGTGGAAAAAGTCTAGTTGGCAATGTAGAGGAAAACCAATTTGGGCTGCTGAAGAGTGGAAAGACATTGCTAGCAGGGTAGAGAAGCTACCTGTGAAAGTCTGCCACGTAGATGCCCTTGTTCCCAAGAGTAGAACTAATGAGGAGCACCAAAACAACAAGCAGGTAGATCAGGCTGCAAAGATAGAGGTGCCAAGGATAGACTTAGATTGGCAACACAAGGGAGAGCTGTTACTAGCTCAATGGGCCCACGACGCTTCAGGACATCAAGGCAGAGATGCCACCTATAAGTGGGCACGAGACCGAGGGGTGGATCTAACCTTAGACAGTATTTCCCAAGTTATCCATGACTGTGAGACCTGCGCTGCGATCAAACAGGTCAAGCGGGTGAAGCCCCTATGGTATGGGGGATGGTGGTCTAAATATAAGTATGGGGAGGCCTGGAAGGCTGATTATATTACACTGCCCCAGACACGCCAAGGCAAGCACTACGTGCTCACAATGGTAGAAGCCATGACGGGATGGCTGGAGACCTACCCTGTGCCCCATGCTACGGCCCGGAGCACCATCCTGGGCCTTGAAAAGCAAATTCTTTGGAGGCATGGTACCCCTGAGAGAATTAAGTCAGACAATAGGACTCATTTCAAGAACAACCTTATCAATAACTGGGCTAGGGAACATGGTATTGAGTGGGTGTACCATATCCCCTAGCATGCCCCAGCTGCAGGCAAGGTGGAGAGGTGCAACAGACTGTTAAAAACCACCTTGAAAGCACTGGGTGGGGGATCTTTCAAAAATTGGGAACAGTATCTAGCTAAGGCAACCTGGTTAGTTAACACTTGAGGCTCCACCAACAGAGCAGGCCCTGCCCAGTCTGAGCTCCAGCATATAGTAGATGGAGATAAAGTCCCAGTGGTGCATGTCAGAGGTTTCTTAGGAAAGACAGTTTGGACCAAATCTGCCTTGAGTACCAACAAACCCAGTCAGTACTGGGAGTTGTCTTTGCTCAGGGACCAGGTTGCACATGGTGGATAATGAAGGAAGACTGAACAACACTATGAGTACCTCAGGGAGATCTGATTGTGGGGTGAGAACCAAATGTAAATATCACTGCTGAATGTCACTGCCACTGTCTGTATACAGCGGTATACTGTGTGTATATATATATGAATGCGTAATGTCTGTGTTTGTAGAGTTAGAATTTACATTAGGTTCAGTAGTAAGCTGAAAATATGGGGATAAGGGGTGAAAACCCAACGTGAGGCTTGTGGGCTTTATTTGTCCATATTGGAAATTAAATTGTATTTGTCCTGGTTTAGGACAAAGTTGTGGGAGAAGCCCTGAATGGGGTCCCTCTGAGAAGCAATCCTAAAAGGCCCCTCCCCCAGCCAGTCCAGGAAAAAAGAACTTCCTTGGAGGAAAGTGGAAAAAACTCAATTTCTTTAACAAATAAAGTGCCCACAAGTATCAAGAATGAATAATATGAAACAATAGGACCTCTCATTGCTCTGAGGTGAGATGGTAAATTCAGAAAGTCCCTACTGTGGGTAGCTCACCTCGCTCAGTCTCTGATCAGCTCCTCCAGTGCTGGAAAAATGCCATCCTGGGCCCCGGGGGGTGCAGGTGTGAGATCCGGGTGTCTCTCTGGGTTCTTCAGTCCAGGACAGGTCTCAGATGAGCACAGTCCAGGAGCAGGAATGCAGAGGAGGGAATGCTGCTTTCAAACCAAACTCTGCACATTTCTTTCTCCCCTTTCACTCTCAGAACCAGTCTCACAGCAGAGATTCTCTCTCTCCAGGATCCTGCTTCATGAGTATGTTCTCATGCTCCTCAAGGTTGCTCCTCCATGACCATTCTCCCCTTACCAGCTAATCTCCTCTTTTATCTCACTCATCCTTATTGCATATAGCTGTTACTCATCAGGGGCAAGGCTGTGCTGGTTAATTAACACAGCTGTTACTTACCAGGGGTTACTTAGTCCCAAAGGTAGAGAACTTAACATACAGCATAAACAGAAGAGACAATTGGGCATACAAGTATCAAAAAGTCACTCCAGGACAATCAGGAATGTATAGATATGCATCTGTGAAAGGAACAAACCATTGCAGATGTGTAAATGGGCAGCTAGATTATGATGATTAATTCTGCCTGACCCAGATTTATGAAATGATGGTGAATACAATCTGTGTATTATATTTTTTGAACAGTTTTATAATGAGATAATTGGTCAGTAGCTTAACACAGATAACCCAAGGAGACTAACTTTCAGTGTAATAACGAACACTAAAAACCACAGGAAAATCTGCATTGTTTAATTTAAAAGAATATAGAGTGTTGATGGCATTTGTATAAATTAGTGTTTGTTGTTTCTATGAGAATGAGATAGAGTAATACTTTCTCTTTCTTCTATATTCCCATCCAAGATGCCCAATAATGGAAAACTATGAGATTTAGTAAATATCAAGTTGCAGATGATCAGATAAATTCTATGCTCTTCTGACTGTTATTTGAATGACTTCTTCATTTGGGAATTGTAGTCAGATTGGCTTCTCTGTAAAGAAACTATAGGATGACAGCACACAAAAAATCATGTCTAGCAACATGCTGAAAAACTGGCAAGAGACAGCTTGTACAGTGACAAATACAGCTGACAAAAACCATACACCTGTTTGGTAGAATTTATGAGAAAAGAATACAAACAAGGAAAAGGGACTTAGATTTACAACAGACATTTGAAAGTCTTTTATTTATTTCTTAGTCTTTTATTTATTTCTTGCTATTTTATAATAGCAAAAATGCAACAAATACAAAATTTGAGGTTAGTAAAAAACTTTTCATCATTTTAAACACAACTGACTCATGAAGAGGAAGTGTAAATTAATATATTCATCATCAGCCTTTTTTTTACTCAGATGCCAGAGGAACTAATAAGAAAGTAACTCTAATGCATACTGATTAAAGGATCGCATAGTGCAGATATTTTTAACACACACATGTTGAATCCTGCCTCCAAAGCTAGGCATAGAAGTGTAAAAAGGGTTCATCCATTATTCTTTGATGCAAAATGATGTATCAAGCCATTATTCACTAAAAAACAATTATTATAAGAAATGACTTTGCAAGAAAAGTCATCACATTCAAACTCTTTCATAATGAACTACTTAGTTATCTAGGTGAAATAATCAAAGTGCTGGCATAAAAATTATCATGAGTATCATAGCTGAGTCCTACTGAAATTATTAAAACTTGGTATTTTGCATTGAAAACTACCAATGGCTTTGGTAAAGATTAGCTCTTCTATAAGATTTTTCTTTTTAATCAAAATCAATGTGTTAGATAAAATTCAATTTCATGTTTATGGTATAAAAATTCTCACTGAAACTAATAATTATGTTATGTGTTACCTCTCCAAACAGCTGAAGTGCATTGTAAAGAGCAGAAATTAAAAGGAACTAAAATATATCAAAAAAAACTTCAAGAAGTTTCTACAGGTAAATGAACACAGGTGTTTACTCGTTTTGAGAGAAAGGGATGAAAAAATAAAATATTTAATGTTTTTTTAAACTTTAGCTGATAGCTACAAGACTTCCCTGAGGACAACATGTCTGATGGATTTACAAAAATATTTTAGGATTGCAATGATGAATTAGAATTTTCATAGCACAATTAGGATAGGAGAATCATGCAGAAGAAATTAAAAACACTAGTTCTGCCAATTTAAGATGAAGTCCTTAAGGACTGCTATCTTTGAAGAATTTTGGAGTCATTATTGGACAGAGCATCCTACCATTGTATAAATATAAAATAACCTATATATATATCTCTCCAGATATGAAATCTCCTCTGATTTTGTAACTCCTAGGCAAAAGTTCAGCTATATAAGAAGTGATCTAATCCATGCAAAAATCCCCAAACCCATCTCTTCAAGCATATCTCTTCTGTGTATGGTTTAGGACTAGCGTGGGTTGGTTTATTGTAAAAGCTTCTGCCAAGCAAGGCCATACAAGGGAAGACAGCAGTCCTGTGCTCCTGTTTATCATGTTGCAAGAACACGATTTTCTCAAAAAACCGTTCATTTATTTGCATTTTTTAAGAACTTCTGAAAGACAGTTTTACCAAAGACAGTGGTGGTGTACTATACCTGCATAGTAAATTAAGAATGTCTCACTTGTGGTTAAGAAACTTCAGCTGTGCAATCCACAAAACCAGCACCATATTAATGTTGAAAACATCAGACCCAAGTTCATTACAGCACAAAGTTTGCAAAAGGTGATTTAAAAGATAACAGGATAAAATGAGGCACATCATATAGTCTGGATGAGCCTCCACTTCATGGAGATGAGGAAGGAAAGATGTTCCTCTCAATTGTCTTCAGTTATAGATCTGTATTAAACTTTATCACCCTTCTCATGACACATTCATTATTACTTCCTCCAGGTTTTTACAATGTAGGCGAAATAGTCAAATATTAAATATAGTTAATTATGTGTAAGTGTTTAATTAATCTGACTGCACCACTAAAATACATAATTATGTTAGAAAATACTTTTGTAACTTTGTAAAGAAAAAGCAATATAAAAACTCCAGGCAAATATTCATGTTCACAGCCATTGTTCCTTTTTATTTTTAATGACAAAATAATCTTATATACATTTGACATTTGCATCTAATCTGAGACTAAAAACCTGATGCATTTATTGCGAATTTCAAAAGAAAATTCAAAACTATATAAACTGTGCTTGCTTCTTTAAAATTTCATGAAACTCAGAGAAACTTCCTTTTTTCACAAATGCAAATGGCCTGATTATGAAGGCTTTTTCACAAACCCTCCTACCTGAATAGAAAGAATTTTATTTACATCCTTGTAAGATCAAATAAATATGTCTCCATTCTTGCAGATATTCAAAATGCAACTGGATAAAGCCCTGATCTAAGTTACTACCGTTTTGAGCAAAGCACAGGAACAAATGGCAACCTTAAGCTTTCAGAAACTAAGTTATTCTATGATTCTGCCACTTAACCATCCATGACTTATTCACACTACACAATTTTACACCACCGTAGTTTGGTTTAGGGTTAGTTTGTTGGTGTTTCTTTGTTTTGTTCTGTGTTGTTTTGTTTTGTTTTTTTAACTATAGTTAAGCTGAAGTAATGTGTTTCATTCTGTTTTGTTTTCCCTTGCATAGGATCACTTTGTGTGGAATATTTTCAAATTCCTCACAATACTTCTCAGATTTTTAGGGGTTTTTTTAGAGAATGAATAGATATAAAAGTGCAACATTTATTTCTTTTGGGATCTTTTCAGCAATCATTAAAATAAAAACCAGGTAGTTCTTAGGTACATACTTACAAAATGAAGGGAAATATTAATAAAATATGTCTGTGGTCCAGAGTAGGAGATAAGGAATAATCAAATACTGTTTCAGTTAATGAGACATTTTCATGGATGAAGATGAATCTTTAATTTCTGAGACTAAACTTTATTTGTTTAATACACATTTTGATTTGTAACATAGGACAAAGCAACCAGTGTCTAGATGTGCTCATATTCATTTTTGCAACTACTTTTTAATGTGATTTTGTTTCCCAGAAAAACAATCAAGGCCAATACTGCATCTTGCAACCCTGCCTGCAAAAGTCCTCAGTGAGAAACTGTTAACTAAGTTAACTTCAGTGTCAGTTTAAAGCAACAGGGGGCACTCTGTGGGAATGATTCCGTTTGTACTGTTACAAGCTGATCCTACTGTCTTCTTCCTCAGCTGACTAGGAGCAGAAGTGGATTAAGAGTTTTGTGTAAATTCATCTCATGTCAGCACACATGACAATGGGAAACAAATTTTCAGACTTTTGTTCAGACACCATTGCTTAGCAATAGCAAAAGCCACACACCAGCAACGTTAATTACATGAATAATCCTACTAAGTAGGATGATATATATACACTCTAATGAAGCTCTAACATGCATAAAACTCAGAAGGAAACCTAGTATGACATACTAGAAAATGTAGTTGAAAGGATACAACATAAATCCATCTGTCTTAGGAAATTCTTGTGAATTTAGAGAATTAGCTAAAAATGTCTTAATTTCAAATTTTGGTAGGTGTGTGTTGTGCTTATTTGGGGATATTGAACTATGTAAATTTTTCAAAAAAGGAAAAGCTAACTTTGATTCCAACCAGCCAAAGAAAATATGGTTTTCTGATGGCAAAATTAAAGCAGATTTTAAAAACTACGGCCTAGTACAGCAATTCTTACGGCAATAATGTATTAATTCAGATGTGATAATATTTATGGTGATAATAAAATCTTGGCTTAAAAATATCATTGCTAGCTTGATTGCTTTCAGATGCTTTCCATTTATGAAAATCAACACTATTTGCAAATGTACACTACAAATGTGTTCTTGTTTGTTATACAGAGGGCTTCTGAAACTAGAAGATATCTAACCAATGCCAGTGTTAATATCTGCTGTCACTGAGAAAATTTAGAGGCAGTCTCCCTGGAACAGGGACAGTTCAGCAGACCACCCCATTGTTTGGAATGTTTTCCCTTGGTCATCTGTATTTCACCATGTCTTTTCACTCTCTCTGTGTTACATGGCCATCTGGCATTGCTTGGCACTTAAAGGCTGATGAGGTAAGGGGTCTATAAGCAGTTTTGCATTGCCAAACTGTGGGTTACATCTTAAACTTGTTTGGCAACAAAATGGTAATTTCTACATGAAAAACAACAGCAACCTCTGGGATTTTAAGGGAACAGATAAAAAAATCCTATGTTTTGTGGCACCTCCAACTATCATCTCTCTTCAGCTTTAAATATTACACAGAAAAAATGACACTAATCTTCTCTTCTCCAACAGTACTTGGAGAGTACCTGATCTGGCTTTCTCAGTCTCCTGGAGAAGCAAACATAGCAGTCAGGACAACTTTTCACAGACCACTTCTAAAACTGAAATACATCAAAATACATTGAAAACCAAACAGCTGAAATTATTGAGATGGATTACAGAAAATATAACTACAGTTCTTCCCTCACTGTGAAGTTTTTGCCCAACTTTCTTTTATTTCATTTGTCCTAAGTTGATCTCTTCCACTATTTAGGTTTTTTCATATAATAAGATTTTTGGGTAAATATGTAATTACTGCAGGAGTCCTTTCTGCAGCATTTTTTAAATTTTGGATCATCTGTGTTTGTGGGTATGCAGGTGCATCAACAGGATATGCTTTTCAGTAGCAAGTATGTAGAAACACCATAATTCATGAAATTTAGAGTAAACAATTAAAAATTCCAATCTCTATTTCTCCAGTTTGTTGATGTGGGAAGTTCATGAAGAAAATCTTCTCCAGGAGAATTCCTGCAGTTTCTTGCTCTGTACACCTGGCACCTTTATATCTGGGCACCTGATGCCAGCCTTGAAGAAATTTTAATGGTCCTAGAAGACCAGCAGAAGTCACCATCATTGTTTCAAATCTCTCAATAGTCAGCAGTACTTCAAATGAAGGACAGCTACTCTTGGCTTGCCTTCACCTCTTACCATCTGACTTATTTCTGCTCTTCCTAGTGCATACTAGTGCAATCATAGCAGTTTGAGTTTACAGCTGCTGTGGTTCAAGAAATACTCCTTCACTATTATTATTTACTGAGGTAAATTTCTAGATTAAAATTAGGCTGGTTCCTTGTGGTTGACAAAGAAAGTCAATGTACAGTGGTACATTCTTATAGTTTGTCTTGGAATGAATACTGTCTTAATGTCTTTAATGGACAATTAAAAGCATTGTATTTGTCAGGAAATATAATGTACTGAGAAAAGAGTTCAAAACTCCTCCTAGTCTGTATTATTAAATTCAGTTCTTAACTTTCCACTGTTCTTTCTGTACAAATTCCATATCTGTAGTATTTGGCTGAGCAACATGCAATAGAAAGAGCAGTTAGTATTGATTGGTGAAGCAATCAGTTTTGAAAGATAGACTTAAATTAGGAAACTGTTCATTATATTATTTTATCTGAATCATAATTGCAAAAAAGCAGTTGTTCTTGAATTCTGTCTTGTTCTCTTCCTTTTCCCTTTTTTTTTTCAATATACAGAAAAATCTAAAACCCTATGAATCTGCATCTGTTTTCATCTTGATTAAGTTCAGATCATATAACTAAAGAAATTCCATTGAAGTAACTACTGTAAGTTTGAAATATGGTTCAGTGAAAATATCCCTCGAGCCCGGCTGGAAAGTGGCTTCCAGCTGTTCCCGGCTAGCCCTGGCTCAGGATACTTCCAAACTCGGTTGGTGGCAGCAGGCGGACCGGCCACCACCCCCCCGGTGGGTCAGAGCTGCACGAGAGATGTCGGTGAGGCTTGACGAAGGTAGGAATTGAGGAGGCTACTTTGTGGCTAGATGGTTTTTATTGTCACCTGCCTTTCGCAGGGGAGCCACACTTCTCTCTGAGCCTCTCTCAAGAGTGTCCCCACCTGAGGCATGGCCACAGCTTATACGGGGTTGGGAGAAGGGGGTGGACACAAGAGGGAAAACCAATAAGGGAAATATGGATGTCACACAGACAGCAAATGGGAAATGAGGGGTGGGGGTTCCCCAACCTGCTCCAATCTGGGACTGAGTCTCTCCGAACATTCTGGAAGGAGAGGAAAGGCTTCCCAGAGAGTGACAGGCTGTGGAGAACAAAGACAAGGGGAAACCAAATGGGGAGAAATACAGGAGGGGACTTGGGAAAAACCATTACAGAACAAATTAATATTAACAATAAATAAAAAGGTATAAAACACGCCGCTACATCTCCCCCTTTGTTTTTATAAAAGATGGTATTTTGAACTGTAAATAGCTGGTCAGTGGCCACAGCTCAGGATCTTTCACTTCTGGTGGAGCTGTGATGACCATGACTTGGCTTGCATGCAGGGGGGAGACAGCTTGAAATCAATTTTTTAACAAAATAACGAATACAACTAAATGCACCGAGAATACACAAAATCATAAATAAAATGATCAGGACAGGACAAATAATGGACCAGGCCCACCCAGATAGCCCCCAGTTCTCAAAAAGTCCATCCAGCCAGTCAGATGTCTGAGGACAGCTTGTTCTTGAAGCCTCTGACAAGTTTGTGGATTGTAGCATGGGTGTTGGCACTGCCCATGCCACCATCAGAGACTGAAGACTGGCAAGCAGCAGCAGAGATAGGAGTCTGGCTGCTGTCGATGGGGCCATCGCTCTGAGTGGGTCTGGATCGTAACTAAATAGAATAGGAAACCAAAACATAATTAGAAACAGGGCAAGGGGGTAAAGGGAGGACAAACTCGTCCCAGGAGTTCCACCGGTGCCTTTTTCTTCTCCATGCAGCCACTGAGACCTGCGAGTATTTAGGTCTATTTTCCCCAGAGACTACGGGACAGTATGGTTTTACCCATTTCGAGGGAATCCACCTCAGTCCCCTGGGGGTGGACACGCAAGCGTATCCACGACCCCAAGTGACCAAGTCATGTGGGCCCTCGACTCCACCAGTCTCGGACGCACCTTCACGGCCAGCTGCTCACACCCACCAAAGTGATGGACGATTGGCGGGTTCAAAACCTCAAAAGAGCAGTTTAAAAAATTGATGGTGTTCAAGGCCCTGGAAAGACGAGTCGATGGAGACTCGACCTTCAGGACCAGTTGTTGCTGGTCCAGGACCTGTTTGATGTCACGACAGGTCCTCTCACCCACGGCTTGACCAGTCGGGGAGTGGGGGATACCAGTTTTATGTTCCACACCCCATTGCTGCAGGAAGTCACGGAATTCCTTGGAATGGTACACTGGCCCATTGTCTGTTTTGAGGACCTTTGGGATGCCTAAGAAGGAGAAAGCCAGCAGGAGATGCTTGATAGCATCCCCGGATTTCTCCCCTGTGTGGGCAGAGGCGAAGACTGTGTGTGAAAAGGTGTCCACTGAGACGTGGACATACTTCAGCCTGCCAAACTGAGGCACGTGCGTCACGTCTGTCTGCCACACCTCGCAGCTGCTCAACCCTCTGGGGTTAGCCCCAGCGCTGATGGTTGGGAGAGCATGCCGCTGGCACGTGGGACAGGTCGACACGATCGCCCTTGCCTGTTCCTGGGTTAGACGGAACCGGCGAACAAGGCCTGGGCCATTCTGATGGAACAACTGATGGCTGATTTTCGCCTGCTTGAAGAGATTCGGCAATGGGGCCATCTCCACGGGGGCAGCGAGAGCATCAGCCCTCCTGTTCCCCTTGGCGATGAACCCTGGCAAATCAATGTCTGACCGTGTGTGCATCACATAGAAGGGTTGCTCTCGGTGGGAGATCAGCTTAACAAGCTTCGAGAGCAGTTCAAAGAGGGCAGGGTTGGACACTTCTTGCAGGACTGCATGCTCTGCTCTGGATATTACACCTGCTACATAGGCCAAATCAGTAATTAAATTGAATGGTTCAGAGAACCTTTCAAAAGCCTGGACGACTGTGGCCAACTCAGCAACTTGAGGGGACCCCTCAACTCTGGTAACATCTTTCTCCCACTGCTGAGTCTGAGGGTCCTTCCAAGTCAGAACTGACTTGTGGGACCTTCCAGACGTGTTTGTAAAAACTGTCAGGGCTTCTAAAGGCCTTTTGCTCTGAACACTCTCTAAAGCCAATGTAAATTGAGCATCCTCATTAAAAATTTTGTGGGCAGGCCGATGAATTGAAATTTGCCCAGTGTATGAATCCAGGGCTATTTGCAGAGCCTCATTTTCCCGCAATAGCTGTTCCAACATTGCCTTTGTAATTTGGCCCGTTTTGGTTCGAATTGGGATGTGTATGCAGTCAAAGTCACAGCCAGCCAATTCCCTAAGGTGGGTTCTGGCTTTCCGAATCAAATCAGCCGCCAGTTCTTGTGGCGTGGTCATCCTTTTGGACCGCTGGTGGCTGAGGAAGATCCACTCTATAATAAGAAGAGGATCCTTCCTGCCTTGGTCCTTCTGATGTAATTTGGTGACCTCCTTGTCCCATTGAAAAATGACACTATGAAGATGTGGCAGGTTTCCTAAGATGATAAATTGGAATGGCAGGTCAGGTGCACACCTGTTGGCCTGCCTGGTGGACAGTCTTACCTGGACCTTTTCGAGTGCTTTCTGTGCCTCTGGGGTGAGTTCCCTCGGAGAACTCAGCTCCTCTCCGCCTTTCAACAAGTTGAAAAGCGGGTCTAGGTCTTGAGTTGTCAGACCTAGCCAGGGTCTCACCCATGTCAACGCCTCACACAGTTGATGGGCATCTGCAAGCGTCCTAATTTTGGTTTTGATCGCCAATTTTTGCAGCACAATGGTCCGCTTGCCAATCTCAAGGCCAAGGTACTTCCAAGGTGGCATCCGTTGAATCTTGGACTCCTGTAACTCGAACCCTGCAGCAACTAACACAGAAATTGTCTGGTCAAGCACGTGTGCCAGAAGATCGTCATTGGGGGTGCAGATTAAAACGTCATCCATGTAGTGATGGATGATCGCTTCACCTGCGGCTGCACGCACAGGAGACAGCAAGGAAGAGACATACCATTGGCAGATGGCTGGGCTGTTCTTAAGGCCCTGCGGCAAAACTTTCCAATGGTACCTCTTCCTCAGGGCTTCTCGGTTGATGGTAGGGACCGAGAACGCAAAGCGGGGAGCATCGTCAGGGTGTAAGGGAATTTGAAAAAAACAATCCTTTATATCAATAACTGCCAAATTCCAATTTCGGGGGAGCATTGCTGGGGAAGGCATCCCAGGCTGGAGAGACCCCATGTCTTCAATGACATTGTTAATTTGGCGAAGGTCGTGGAGGAGCCGCCATCTGGTCTTATCAGATTTCTGAATGACAAACACTGGGGAATTCCACGGAGAGGTGGTCTCCACAATGTTGCCTTTTCTCAGCTGCTCCTCTACGAGCTCGTTGAGCGCTTTTAATTTTTGCTTAGATAATGGCCACTGCTCTAGCCAAACTGGAATATCTGTTTTCCAATTAAGCTTTTGGGTAGGACGCTCTTCAGCGACCGCTGCCCAAAAATTTCGTGAGGGGTCAGGTATGTCAATTGTGACCCTCCACTGGGCCATCAGGTCTCTTCCTAGCAAGGGTTCCTTATAATCCATCACAAATGGGCTTAGAGTTGCCGATTGCCCATTTGGCCCCTTAATTTCCACAATGCTCTTGGATTGACGAGCCAATTGCAACCCTCCTACACCTTGCAAGTGTCCAGCCACGTTTTGCATAGCCCAGTGTGATGGCCAATCCTGTATTGGGACTATGGTCACGTCCGCGCCTGTGTCCAAAAGGCCTATGATGTCATGGGTCTCATCACCCACCCTCAACACACAGTCCAGCGAAGGCTTGGATGAAGCTGTAATAGCTTTACCCTCCCCACTGACGGTGTGACGTCTTTCTCCAGGCTGGGAACGGGTATCACTTGAGCTATTACTTGACCCTTGGGCAGAAAGACTGGAGGATGAGTGCAGTGCAGCCATACAATGAAGTGCTCGGGGTCTGAGTCGAATGTCCCCAGAGCAACTTCAATCTCCCTGGGAGTGTACTTACAATCTCCCATCACGACGTATTTTGCCCCGATCTCTTTCCAGGTACCCTGCTCACCTGGGTCAACCCTGACAAAATGCCAATCGGTGTCCCTGAGGTGGAGTGGCTCAGTCAGCTGAAGCCTGAAGGGCTGATACCTGGAGGTAGTAGATAAAGTTGCGTCTGCTAGATCCTTAAAAAGGTCTCTGTCCGGTGGCTGGAAGCTCCCGGAGGGAACTCCTAGAGTGTCTCGATCTGGAATAGAAATTGTCATGTCCAGTAAATTAGTATTTTTTGGCACATTTTTTGAAACTCCTCTTTTCCCCCTCCTCACCCTGGCCACCCTTTTGTGGTCCTCACGCAGGGTGGCCTTGCACTCGTATCTTAGTTTTTTTGTTCCTGGGGCTGTGTGCCCCTTGCCTGCTTCCCCCTCCCACCTCCCCGGTTTTGTAAAAAGAGCTGAAATTCAGCTTTGGCTGGGCAGGAGGACTGCCAATGGCCAAACTGGCCACACAGGGTGCAGCAGTTGTTTTTGCAGAAGGATGGTTTCCTGACTGGCACGTTCGGTTGCGGTTCAGCAGCAGCAGCTCTCAGTGTATTGCGGGGCTGCTGCCTCGGTGCATGGTCTGGTCCAGAAGTCATCATCGGGACCTTGGCTTTGCACACCTGTAGAAAATCTTCAATGGTGGGCAGAGGCTTGAGGGGCAAACTGAGGATGGCTGCTTTGCACTTCTCATTGGCATTTTTCTGTGCCATCTCCTCCAGCACCGTTTCCCTAGCTGCCTCATGCTGCACCTGCAACTCAATTGCTCTTGTTAAACGTTCCACAAAATCTACAAATGGCTCTGCCGGTCCCTGTTTGATGTCTGCATAATGAGGCAAAGGGCCTCCCGACCACAACCTTAAAAATGCCTTTTCCACACTGTCCCTGATCTTGTTCAATATCGCTTCTGGGATATTGTTGGCCTGCTCTAGAGCCTGTGCCCACTTGCCTTCCCCGGACAGAAGGTCGAGGGTGATGGGTTCCCCCGCCACATCTGTCGTGGTTGATGGATCCTCCAACAAGCTCGGTAGTGCAGTCCTGAGCAGGTCTTTCCATTCTGCCTCCCAGAGCTTGAACTCTGTTGAGTTCAACAGACATGAAAACAGCTGCCGAAGGTCTGATGGGACTGTCACTATTCCAGCTAAGTTGGCTCTCAACAACCCTCGGAAGTACGGGCTTTCTCTCCCAAACCCCCAGTGAGCCTTACATAGCTCCTTGATGGTATTTTGGGAAAGGGGCTGCCAGTTAGGCTGAGTGACATTCCCACCCCTCGATCTGCGATAAGTCACAGGAGCAAGGGAAGGAAGGTCACCTGGGCCTGAGCCTTGGGGTTCTGGCTCTAGAAGAGAAGTGTCCTCCTGCGATGGTGACACCCTTGGGGGAGGAGTTGGTTCAGGGGGTAGACCCGAACTGTGGGTGGAGCGTGCGAGGGGAGGAGTTCGGGGAGGAGCACAAACATGAGGTGGTGCTTGGGAACTCCAGGATGTGGGAGGAGTTAAGGGAAGGGATGGGGTTGGAATGTGGACAGGATGAAAAAGGACTGTGGGAAAAAGAAGTGGGGGAGGACGACACTGAACACGTGGATGGCTCTGCCATGCAGTTGCCACAATGTCGTGCCTTGGGGGAAGGAGAGGGAGAAGGGGAACGAGATGCATGGCTACGACTGCTGTTCCATGCACTCTCTTTGCTTCTTAACAAAAACTTAACTCGGGGTTTAGCAACTGGGGTAGAAGGAGATGGGGAAGAGGCTTGAGTTGCCTGGCCAGGTGTGACAGTCGGCCCGAAGACCCTCAATTTTGTCTCACGTTTTTTGTCGTGGAGACTTTGGGGGGGAACAAGAGGGAAACCTCAAGAGCTGATGTAACTGCTACGAGAATTGCCATTTTGCTCAGGTGTGTTTGCTTGGGAACTGAGTTCCCGGACATACATCCTGCTGAAACAATGGTAGTCGCAGCACGCTACACTGCCCCTGGATTCTGTACCACCTATGCCTGAGGTGTAGCAGGACAGCTTGCCCTGTTCTCCCCCTCCCTCACATTGTGCATGGGCCTGGACTCTATCACGGGACTTCTCCCCCCTCTCATTGTGCATTGGGCCTAGACTCACGAGATTTCTCCCCCCACTCTGGAGAACTATATATTCTGCCTCAGAAGAGACCCCTTTTGAGGACCTCCCCACAGAAGACGAAGATCTATCAGCTCCACGAGGGTTCTGCAAAGACAAATCTATTAGCTGCACACTACGAGGATTTGCGAAGGCGGACCTATTGGACTGCTGTGAGGACTTCGTCTCTCTCTGTGGTAATTATATCCTATCTGTCCTATCTCTCTTTTCTCTCTTGCTTTTATCTATATAGCTTTCTCTCTCTCTCCCATTTCTTTCTCTTGTTATTGCATATAATTTTTGGTGGGTACATTGAATAAAGTATATCAGCTTTGGTGGGTACATTGATATTGAATAAAGTATACTGATTTTGGTTAAACAGCATTTTTGGCCTCCTTTGTACTCTAAGAAACTAAATACGAACTTAGTTCACTTTGAATGGGTCGTAACACCAGGGCAATCACAAGCATGCCTGCTAGTCTGTCTATGACTGGTCAAGCATGGGCAGAGCACCTGCGAGGATCCAGGGCTAGCTGGGGGAGTTCTCCCTGCTGTTCCTCGGAGGATGCCCTTTCTGGGGAGAGAGGGAACGGGACTGGGGTCTGGGGTAACTGGGGCAGATCATCTGCTCAGCTTTTTCTCCACTTTCCCTGCTTGATTCAAAGCAGAACACAGCTGCAATGGCCAAATCATATATTTTTCTCCATCCTTGTCCCCTGTCCTGCTCAATTGGAAGCATTTTGCATAGACAGTGTTCCAAAATTCAACACTGGCTGCCTGAGCAGGGGACACATGTGGAAAGTGGAAGAAGAGGAATCGGACAAATCTTATGAGCTTCCCCTTTGAAAACTTAAACTGGGAGCTCTTCAAACTCAGAACAATAACATTAAACACTTCCTTTTGTTGTGTAGAGAGCTTTGTACCCATGCTCAATCTACACACTCACACACCATTTGAAAACAAAAATCTACAATTTAAAACAACAGCTGCAACTTCAAAACCAGAAACCAGGGACGAATGCTCCCTGCGCCTCGGAGTGCAGACACTCCCCAACAAAAGCTGACAGCGAGAGAACGTCCCGAGGCCATGCTTTGGGGGTTTCACGTCTAAAAATAAATTTTTGAAATTAAACTGAAAGAATTAAAGCCGCCGCAACACAGACTAAGACCCCTGGAGAGCATAAGGCAGACTCCGAGGGCGAAACGCATTTCTTAGGCTTCAATGAAGCCTTCCAGTAGGCTGAAAGCCTTGAGGATTTGGAGGGTCGGGGACTTTGAGAATTTTTGCGGAGGTTCGGGGGCTTTTCCGGCGCTGTGCTCGACTTCTGCCCCGGAGGAAGTGGGGGGGGGTGCGTGATCGGGACGTGTGTTGCAGCCGCGGCACGCAGAGGCGGGGGGGAGTGGGAGCGGGTGGAGCCGCGCCAGGGCCGCGCAGGGGAAGGGGGAGGGGTCACGCTGAGCGCCACGCGGGCCGAGTGGGAGCCGCTCCGCCGCTGCCGCAGAGATCACATGGCCATGGTCACGTGCGCGGGAGCCACCCGCCCCGCTGAATGATGTAGCCGCGCCGGGCGCCGCAGCAAGCTGCGCGCAAAACAAAGGCTCGCGCGCCGCGTGGCGCTGCGGGGAGAAGGGGGAGGGGGCGGGGTCGTGCCGGGCGCCGCGCCAAGCCGACACCACGGGGGGTGGGGGGAGAGGGGAGCATGGCACCCATGCCACGCACCTGTGATGACGTGGCAGAACTGCGCCAGGCGTGAAAGCGCACGCGAAACAAATGCGTGGACACCGCGTGGGCTGCCCGCACACCGCCAACCCTGCTCGCCCGCTGCTGACCACGTGTGCGAACAAAGGTGTTTGCCCGCGCCGCGGGCCACGTGCACGCCACGTGGAGGGGGGAGGGGAAAGCCCACTCTGCCAACTTTGCTGCCCGCCCAGCGCGATCTGCCACCGCGCGACTGCCGCTCGGGGGATCGGGCAGTGCCGGAACTTACCAAACCTCGGTTTTATTCTCCCTGGACCGACGGAACTCCGTTACCTCTACCCGAGGTGAACTTTGCTCTGCCTCCATCTGGTGCAAGCTTGAAGGAAGACAAGTGGTGGTGGCCTTCGTCAGGAGAGAACCTTTTTGGGTACGAAATCTACTCTCTCCTCCTGCCGGTGGTGCTGGCAGGCGTGGTTGCCTTGCAGTCCCTCTCCGCTGCGGGGATGAATCCTTTGCAGGTGGGGACTGTGGTCCCGCAGCTCTGGCGATGGTCTCGGACGTCTTTCTGCGGAGACAACTTCACACAGCCTCTTTCTCGTGGAGTCTTCTGCCCCACGTCTTAGAGCACCAACTGAAAATATCCCTCGAGCCCGGCTGGAAAGTGGCTTCCAGCTGTTCCCGGCTAGCCCTGGCTCAGGATACTTCCAAACTCGGTTGGTGGCAGCAGGTGGACCAGCTACCACCCCCCCCGGTGGATCAAAGCTGCACGAGAGATGTCGGTGAGGCTTGACGAAGGTAGGAATTGAGGAGGCTACTTTGTGGCTAGATGGTTTTTATTGTCACCTGCCTTTCGCAGGGGAGCCACGCTTCTCTCTGAGCCTCTCTCAAGAGTGTCCCCACCTGAGGCATGGCCACAGCTTATACGGGGTTGGGAGAAGGGGGTGGACACAAGAGGGAAAACCAATAAGGGAAATATGGATATCACACAGACAGCAAATGGGAAATGAGGGGTGGGGGTTCCCCAACCTGCTCCAATCTGGGACTGAGTCTCTCCGAACATTCTGGAAGGAGAGGAAAGGCTTCCCAGAGAGTGACAGGCTGTGGAGAACAAAGACAAGGGGAAACCAAATGGGGAGAAATACAGGGGGGAACTTGGGAAAAACCATTACAGAACAAATTAATATTAACAATAAATAAAAAGGTATAAAACGCGCCGCTACAGTTCAGTATTCTGGGAAAACCTTGAACAGTTTATGGTTGTAGGTGGCTTGGGAATAAAAGTACTTCCTGTCAGAGGAAGACTTTTAATTCACTTAAACAGAATTAAACAAAACAACTTCTAATGCCTTCCTTAAGACTCGTGTCTGTCCTCGGCCTACTGAAATACACAAAGCCACAAACTGGCCTTTAGCATCAAATGTATGTCCTGGAACATTTAAAGAGATATAATTGTACCAGTATCATTTGTTATTGTAGTTCTGATGAAGGGGATGTTCAAGGACTACTCAACACCTTCCTTTCTAGTAGCTAGTGAAGAGAACCTTTGTGAAGTCTTTCCTCCTGGTTATGTCTTAGATATAAGAAATCATTGTGGCCTTTAGACTGATAAATGGATTTTTTAAATATATCTGTCCTCTTAAAACATTCTTCTTTTAATATTTGATAATATTATTTTTGTATTAAAGATATATCATAGTTAGAAACATATATTTCTAACTAATCAGTATGAGAATGCTAAATGATAAATCAGCTCTCTGTCACTTTTAAAGATCAAACATCCTTGTAAAACAAAATCTTTTCTTACAAGATTGTTATTCGTGTCATTTGTGACTGAAAGGTATTTGTAATAATTTTTTTTTTTTTTGCTGTACATTATGTTACAGAATCAACAGAATGGCTGGGTTTAGAAGGGGAATCAGAAGATCATCTAGTTCAACCCCTGTACTCAAACAGGATCGCTAGAGAAGGTTGAACAGAATTGCATCCATTTGAATATCTCCAGAGAGTGACACTCCACAGCCTCTTTGGGCAGGCTATTGAAGTGTTTTGTCACCCTCAAACTAAAGAAGTTTTTCCTCATATTTGGATGGAACTGTGTTTCAGTTTGTGCTTACTGCCTCTTGTCCTTCTCCTGGGCAGCACTGGAGAGAGCCTGGCCCCATTCTCTTCACATTCGTCTTTAAGATATTTGTCTGCATTGGTAAGATTCCCTTTATGTTTTTCTTCTTGAGGCTAAACAGACTGAACTCCCTGAGCTTTTCTTTATAAGTGAGATGCTCCAGTCCCTAAACCATCTTTGCAGCTTTCCAGTGAACCCTCTCCAATAGTTCTTTGTCTTTCATGAACTGGGGAGCCCAGAACAGGACACAACACTCCAGACATACTCCAGACCAGGGCAGAGTAGAGGCGAAGGATCACCTCCATCAACCCACTGACCCCTTTCCTCCTCATGCACCCCAGGATACCATAGGTCTTCTCAGTAACAAGGACACTGCTGGCTCATGGACAGTTTACTGTCCATCACGACCCCCAGGTCCTTCTCTGCAAAGCTACTTTCCAGCAGGCCAGCCCCTATCCTGTACTGGTGCATGGAGTTACTCCTTGTAAAGTGCAGAACATTGCATTTTCCCTTTCCCTGAACTTCATCAGGTTCCTCTGAACCCAGCTCTACAGTCTGTATAGATTGGCAGCACGGCACTGTGGTGCATCAGACACTCCTGCCAGTTCTGTATCACCAGAGAACTTGCAGGAGGTGCACTCCGTCCCTTCATCCAGCTCCCTGATGAATATGCTGAGTAAGATGTGGCCCAGTACTAGTCCCTGTGAAACACCGCTGTTACAGACCCTGTGCTGCTGACCACAACCCTCTGAGCCCTGCCATTCAGCCAGTTCTCGATCCATCTCTGTGTCCACTCATCCAGCCCAAACATTTTGACATATAAGAGACAGTGGGAAACACCTTGCTGAAGTCAAGGTAGACAACACCCACTGCTCTCCCCTCAACCAGGCAATAATGCCATGACAGGAGACCATGAGATTCACTTAATGTGGTTTCTCTTAGGTGAATTCATGTCAACTACTGATAACCTTTTCTTCCACGTGCTTAGGGTTGTCAATTGCATTACTGATTCCTAATTAAAGGCTCCTAGCATATAGCAGAGGTACATATTCCTTTTGAATACAGAAATCCGCCACAATTTGGGCTACTTAATTATCTCTGCTCATTTCACTGTTGTGGGAAAGCAGATTCAAGCAAGAGAAATGCAAGGCATTGGATTATTTTCTTTCTTCAACTACAAAAATGTCTGGCATGGAACACATTATTTGACTTCACCTGTCGGAGCCTCTCTTTAAGAAGGCTAATAACAAAAGTGTTTGCAATGAGTAGAGCCCAGGAAATAGCAGGTATTAGTTAATTAGTAAGAACACTTTTCATCTGATCTACCTCCAAAAAGAGTCCAATGTGTTCTTTCAAGGAAATTGTAGATTTTCTGCTAATGTGTTGTTTGGGGGGCAAAGGATGTTAGTGGTTTTGGTTTTTAACTAAAAAGTAAAAAACTACTCTGACTTCATCTAAACACCATGCTTGGATGTGTTCTGATATTCCCATTACACAGAAAAGAAAGTTACTCCTGTGTCTTTTACAGGTGGTGTAGCTCCAGTATTTTGTTTGTGGAGGTGAAATGATGCAGAAGACAGTTGCTTATTTCCTGAAACAGAGTTCAAATTATGATAGAGTCATGATTGTTATTAAAGCTTGGAAGATTTTCTGTATGGTAATAGAGACTTATCTATGGAAGAAATCATAGTAGAAATGTGAGGTCTGTGTAAAAACACCAAAAAGGCTGACTTTTGGGTTTCCACTCTAACAGACTTCTTGTGAAAGCCTCTTTGTATCAGGGAGGGGGAAAAAAACCAAAAGCAAAACCGAAAAAGCACCAGTGCAAGGAAATATGTTCATTGGAGCTTTGCATCACATTGGTGTTGTCATGATTGTGGAATTGCAAAACATTTACTGTATGCAATAACTGAACAAGTCAAGGTCAAAACCTTGAGTCAAAGAAGAAAGACTAAGCAGAGAAAACCTTCCCAGTCTGAACCAGAGTAGGAATTTTGGATCTTCTACTTTCTTCCTACTCCCTTCCTCTTTCATCTTTTTTATTTCAGTTAAAAATGGGTTAAAAAGTCTCAGCTGAAGAGATGGGTACTGAAGTCAGTGAACAATGGTAGAGGAGTTCTGTACATGTTCAGTTTGGGGCCCCTCATTGCAAAAGAAGACATTGAAGTGCTGGAACATCTCCAGGAAAGGGTCGCAGAGCTGGTGAAGGGTCTCATACACAAGACTTATGAGAAACAGCTTAGGGAGCTGGAGAAAAGGAGGCTTAGCAATTTAGGTTCGCTACAATTAGCTGTAGTTCACACCACCCTACTTTTAGAAGATAAAGAAACAATGAAAGGTTACTCTGCACATCAAACACTTCAGATTGTAAAAAAATACTGTAATATGACAGTATGTAGCAAACTTGCTATTTGAGCTAATGTATTTTGAATGTGACACCACTGAAAGTGTACTTCATGGTACCAGAGTAATTTGGTCCCAGGCAGTATAGGATATGGTGAGGCATATGTTCTTAACTTGGAATTTATTATTCTTTTAAAATATGCTTCTTATAAGTACAAACAGCTTTTTGTGCTGCACAGCTAGGAAAGGTCAGGTGTTGGTGCAGATGTCTCTGCTGCAGCAGAATAAACAAAATAGGCACCAGGACTGCCCTGTCTGTCAAGCACACACTCTGGCCTCTGTGGCAACTACCATAGCAAGAAAGAGGAGAAAGTAAAGGGCAGTGAAGGGAAGGAGAGAAAGATACAGTGATAGAGAATCTTGCAAAGAAAAGGAAAAAGTGGTCTGTCAGGGAATGCAGAACAAAATGCCACCTGAATCTTTCAGCCTGCATGCATATCTCACAGTTCATGTGGCAACAGTTCCCACACAAGATCAGAGGGAGGGTGTAAGGTCAAGGGAGCCATGAGCTTTGCAGGCAGCAGCAGCAGTGCTGCAGTGCCAAATGAGTGCATCACAGCTGCTGGGCAAATGTGCTGCCTTCTCTAGATCTGTATGTCATCTCTTTACAAGCCTTAATCTGTTTTCAGTTGCATTTCACTAAATAGTTTGAAAACAAACAAAAAAAAATACAGCCAACTTAGTACTACATATGTCATTTAAACATGCCTTTGTTCAGACTGCTATCTTTTCACACAATGGCTCTTACCTTTCCACTCTGCTTCTTTGTATGTTGTACTGAGAAATGAGGGTTAGAAAGGCAGAGCCTATCTTAACATATACATATGCTTTTATAAACTCAAGAGTCCAGGAACCAAAGTAGTAGCATCCCTTTCATTTAATATTCCAGGAGGTAATATATGCCCTACTGCTGCATATGGATAGTGGACAAAAAATGCACCACCCTTCAGGGTAATCCAGCAATCCATGGATAGTACATTTCAACCAGAATTAAGGAGAGGATTCTAACAGATTTCAAGCAAATTTTTGTCAAATCAGTACTCACTGACTTGCTTCTTTTTATGACAATCCACTGTGAATTTGCATGAACTGTAGGTCCTTCAAATGTTAAAGTGACATGAAGTGCTTCTAACTACAGTTTGTTAGTAACTTCAAATCTATGACATTCTCTAGTCACTACATTGTGTATTCTGTACTCATAAGCACACACCTGAATATTGTTGCCTACACTAGACTGATATTTTAGCTTGACTTTGACACCTGAGTATATGAAACGTGCTTTATGAAAGGCTGTCCAGGTAGGAAGTACCTTTACCTATTCACTACCTACTTCCCAAATAAAGTATTTATGACACAAGGAAATTTAGAGGGAAATACAGGAAACTTAGAGGGAAATACCTTGACTTCTCCTCACAAAATAACTGTAGTGTAAAAAAATGAAATTAAGTTGGTAGAATCATGAGTAAGTTGTAATATCAAATTTGTTTTACTTGTTGATTTCAAAATGTTCTTATTGCTAGGAATGTTATTCCTATAACCAGAACATCACACCAATGCAGTAAAGTTAAAATATATTAATTCATCTATGCTTAACAATGGGCAATATTAGCCATTGCTGAATTTGGGCCCTGTTTGGCAGCTTGAAGAAAGGTAGGATATAATGAAATGCATAACCCTATAATAAGCACTATTTGTCTTTCATTTGTTCTTTGTTGGCCTTTGTGTGCTTGTTATATTGAAAGATGATGTCATTTAGATCTGTTTATTTTCAAAAGAGGTAAGAAATAAGAATTTTATAGAAAGGTCTTCAGATACACTACAAGGAAGAACAGGCTGCTGACTAATCTCTCTGCAGAACAAAATTCCAACCACAGGATCAGCTGATCTTCTCTAGCTATTGCAGCTTTGAATACTGCCAGCCCTGCCTTGACACCTAACCTCATTGACAACCCTCAGCAATAAGCTCTGTATGTTAAACTGCATGGTTTGAAGCAAGTCCGAAAGGAATACTTTGCTGTTGCCTAGTGCTTTTGCCCATCTACCTCGAAATGGAATAAAAAAGAGAAGGGCAGAGACAGGGAAAGAAAACATGCATTTGTTTCATTTATTGCTTGTGACTTCTGGTTCTCCTGGCTCAGTAAGGTAATTTGTTTTGCATTCCTAATCAAAGTATGTAAAAGTCTTGCAAGTATGAGTTAGTCACTTCTCCCAGCACAGAGAACATGTGAAGTCTGTTGGGAGTCTTTTTGACACCAGCTTTCTTGCTGAAAGGGCAAATCTTCTAAAAGGTTCATTTTGCAAATAGCTTGTTTTCTGCATTCCAGAGGATGTGATCTGTTCCTGCATAGTTTTAGCTATGTCACCTGGATAATCCTCTGCAGTGATACCTTTCATTGAATAGGAGCAATAAGAAGTAAAGCAGCCCTTAGACCAAGAATTAAGCCATTTTTTGTGGCTTAGCTCTACTACACTGAAGCTGATTGCCTCAGTGACTCTGTATCAAAATTACAGAAATTTATTTTGGAACTCTTGAATTTTTTTTCTCCATTTCAACAGCTGTCCTCCTTGTAAGCTTCAAATTGGACATTTACAAGGTATTCTGTGCTCTGACTCCCTTTATTTGTACATTGCAATATATATTTATTTCCCATAGACTGCAGGGTGCAGGGTAAGATCATGTTTTGTCATCTTTATTCTTCATAAAATAAGATAGAAATTCTGTGAGCTGTTCTAAAACAAAGCTGAAGTAATTTATATGTGCAAACATAACATATATTCATAAGAACTATATTATTTACATTTATTCAGTATATCTAATGGCCTAATATAAAACACTCCTAGGCAGAAAGAGATGCTTATTTTGAAAAAAGGTGGTAAGGCATGGCACATACTCTATGCCTTTCTTTTGCTTACAGGTAACAGATTAAAAAGGTAGAGTAACTAAGATGGAATATGTCGCACCCTGGGGGCTTTAATATACTTCCAAGAAGAAATTTTGAAGAAATTTAAACGTATTCTCATTAAACATAATAACACAGATTCCAGTACTAGGCTGAATCATTCTGATCCAGTTGTATTAGAGTGACACCTTGCCATGACTTTGGCATTCCTGTCAGAGAAAATACTTCCAAGAGTTTCTCTACAGGTGGCATGCCAAAAATTGCTAATTGCTCGTGTCTGACCACTGTAATCTCTGCACTTAAGAAGACACTCTCAAAGACTCAAGGCTGTCCTCCTTCCTGACAAAGGCTGGTGTTGTGGTTTGTTTTTCATTAAGATGATTTGTTCTGTTGATCCCCCCATATTAGTGGTTTGTTCCCTACTTGCTTTCTCCTGCCAATCTGCTGGTACACCTTATATCTTTACCTGTCAATTTCCGGTTGTAACTTCCCTTTGTTCTGGAAGATTCTGTGTTATTCAAAATGCTATTGGGGTTTCAGAATTCTACACTCCTCTTTTGTTATCCCATTGGTTCTTATTCTGTCATTCATTCCCCTGAGCCCTCCTGTACCCCTGCCCCATTGGCCAAAGCTTTGTCCCCTCCCTGAGACCCTCCTCCCTTTATAAACCCATATTCTCCCTTGTTCACTATTTACCGTGCCTTATGCCCCTTCAGGAAATAAACCCTCCTGGAGACTCAAGCCTGTGGACCTCCTCTCATTCTTTGTTTCCACCTGGATTCTTGCTCCTAGCTTCTGTGGGGCTTCGCTCCATTGAGATGCTTCCTGGGTGCTGTGGTCCTGGGCTCTGTCCCCTGCTGTGCGTGGTGCCAGTACTGTGAGCCAGCTGTGGCTGGGTGGAATTTCCCCTGGCACTGCATCAGGCTGGAGGTACAAAAATATATTCAGAAGCTAAGGCAAAAGGTTCAGTAGAGCACTGAACACACACAGCAGAGATGCAGGAAACATGGCAGGGTGGCCCTCAGCACCCTTGCACTGCTCCCTGCCCCTGTGCTGTATCAGCTGTGAGCAATGTGCACTGCTGTGTGCCTCTCTGCCCATTGCTTTCCAAAGCATCTCCAACAACAAGGTGATGGCGAGTCCCAGAACCATCCTGAGCATGAAAACTGAGGATACGTGTTTTGGCCTTATTGATCAACACCACACTGACAGGGAACCCTGGGACTGTACTGTACAAAGTACACCTACTACTGATTTCCCCAGAGCATACAATTTCATGGGGCCAGGGCCATATATACAGGATTAATTTGGTCCATCCCAGTTACACTTGATTCATATGTATACATATAGTATACATATACATATATATATTATACATGTACCTATAAACTTTAAGAGATGTAAATATTAATTGGATATGGTAGGCACTGTAGATCTGTTAAATTAATCTGATAACTCTTTGTCACCAACAGAGAGATGAAGCTCTGTTCCCCTTTCTCAGGATACTCAGTGGTCACAATATCCTTTAGACCCCACAGTGAACAGATTCATTTCATCAAACTGGGAGAAAAATAAGCCACTAGAAAAGGAATAATAGTTTTCTGACCATTCAATGTATTATATCCAGTCATGCATGGGTCTGAAAAAATAAAAAGGATGTTGGAAAAGAGGGAAAAAGCTAGGGGAAAAAATAAAAAATATCTGAAAGTGAGGTGATGAGTCAGTAAAAACATGCAGTCTGCAGAATATTCACTGGATAATTACTAACAATCCATCTATGAGACAATTAATTCTTCAAATTTTTGAGTTAAAAATCAAATTTTTGTCATGAATATTAATCTCTAGTCATAAGGGTCACTTTTGTAAATTCACAGAAATAATCTGATGAGTAGCTGATTTCAAGATATCTGCATCCATTTGAACATCCGTGTTCTAAAATAACAGGCTGGAAAATTTGTCTAATAGTATTTTGGAAGTATATAATATTGGCTAGCTAACTATAAAAATAACTTTCTATATCTCTTCCTTACATCGAATTTTGATCTCATTTAGAAGGACGTGTAATTGCAAATACTCAGCTAGGTGCCAAGGTAGTACTGTCATTCACTATCTGAGCTACACTGTGGCGGCACACTTCAAGGTGCTTCTGAAAGCAGATTTATTAAAAAAAAAGTTAGATTCTTACACAGTTGTCTATCCACAACCTAAACATCTGAGTATATTTCTCACAACTGTTAGTAACAATCACGTATTTTTCCATTACAGGCTGACTTTTTCCCCAAAATAAAGCTTTCTATGTCAAGTGACAGACAGAAGATAATACTTTCAGAAACATTTGAGTGACTGACTATTGGAAGAATGCTGTATGCGTGCATGTATGAATCCTGAGGGCAAAAAAGCTGAATCTGAGTGGTCTTGGTTATGGGGTTGTGCTTGCACCCTGGAAAGGCATCAGCAGAGAAATTCAAAGGCCTGTCCTGTGCTGGGAGGGCTCACTATTCTGATGCCTGTTAAGGGACAGGGCCCAGCTTCACACTGTCTGCTGTAATTCGGTGCAGTGCTTCTTGTAATAACACTCCCAGTCACTCAGACATTGAAAATTATTCTTTTTTCCTTTGATGTTCTACTTAAGAACATTTTTCATGGTATACATTTCACTAAATCTTTAGCTTCTATTTTTAATTTCCTTGTTGGAAAGAAGATTGCATTATGACAAAAAGAATGGAGGACAACACACATACTTTGGCTGAAATTTTTTGATCCAATGATTCCAATTAATAATTTTTAACTTTATGCAGTGTAAAAAAAGTGCCATTGTTTATTTTTATGCTCTTTTGGTCATTCCAGGTAGGTTCTGCCACAATACGTAGCCAAAGAAAACACTTTCCAAATGAAAACGGACATATCCTCCAGTTCCCTTTGACATAAAACTGCTCAATTTCTGGCTATACTTTTGCAAAACTCATATGCAGCAGGGGTGGCCAGTGTATGAATTTGGAGTTATGTATAGCCGATGGATGGTCAAAGAAAGGTTGCTGGGCAGGTGAACTTTGATGTGCCTGGTGACATCTCTGATGTGTCATTGTTATGGCTGAGCAAACACTTGAGAGGACAGAGGCTTGAGAGCCTGACACTGCTGGGTTAGACTGAGAATCTCCCATACATCCAGCCTAACTCTACCATTCAGATGAGCCCATCTCTCCCAATAAAAATTTAATATTTTCTCTCCCTGTGATTTTTTTTCTCAAAATGTATCTCTTGCCTGAATGAGGATCAGAGGTTTTAAGCCAGTGTGCACCCCATGCAATTAAAATCACTAAATGTTCAGAAAGTATTAGATCATGCATGCTGATATGTCACCCCACTGCCTAGAATCATAGAATGGTTTGGAAGAGATCTTCAAATCATTCACTAGTTCCAACCCGCCATCTCGGCAGGAACATCTTCTACTAGACAAGATTGCTTAGAGCACCATCTAGCCTGGCCTGTAAGATTTCAAGGGATGGGGCATACCCAGCTTCTCTGGGCAACCTCTGCCATGGTTCAGGTTTTTGTACCTAAAGAGGGCCTACAAGAGAGCTGGAGAGGCACTTTTTACAAGGACATGTAGTGACAGAACAATGTCTTTAAAATAGAAGAGGGTGGGTTTAGACAATGAAATCCTTTACTGCGAGGCGATGGCAGAGCACATCGGCTGTCAGGCCCTTCACCCTGGGAAAAGCCACATCCACATCAAGGACAGCAGAGGGAGTGTCATGGCCCATCAAAGGCTCCCCACAAAGGGGTCCCCAGACCCTGCACCAGAGCACTGCACATGATGCAACAGATCCTCAGTGTTGCAAGGGACAGTGACAAACTTTCCCTCTCCAGGGGAGGCACCTGGGAATTCCCACCTCAGAATTCACACCTGGCCCAAAGATATATCAATCCACTGGAATCTGTACTTTTTGGTGATGGATGGTAGGGGACCCTCACTGCCAGATGGAGGGGAACAATCATTGGGACCCTCAGAATGGTGATGTGCTTCTACCTAACCCCTGTCACTCTATGCCTGTACCACCCCTGCCCCCACCCTGTGCACCTCCTTTCCTTGCCTTGCCTTGCCTTGCCTTGCCTTGCCTTGCCTTGCCTTGCCTTGCCTTGCCTTGCCTTGCCTTGCCTTGCCTTGCCTTGCCTTGCCTTGCCTTGCCTTGCCTTGCCTTGCCTTGCCTTGCCTTGCCTTGCCTTGCCTTGCCTTGCCCTTGCCCTTGCCCTTGCCCTTGCCCTTGCCCTTGCCCTTGCCCTTGCCTTGCCTTGCCCTCGCCTCGCCTCGCCTCGCCTCGCCTCGCCTTTGCCTTGCCCTTGCCCTTGCCTTGCCTTGCCTTGCCTTGCCTCTCTTCCTCTCTTCCTCTCTTCCTCTCTCTCTTTTTTTTCTTTCTTTCTTTCTTTCTTTCTTTCTTTCTTTCTTTCTTTCTTTCTTTCTCTCTTTCTCTCTTTCTCTCTTTCTCTCTTTCTCTCTTTCTCTCTTTCTCTCTTTCTCTCTTTCTCTCTTTCTTTCTTTCTCTCTTTCTCTCTTTCTCTCTTTCTCTCTTTCTCTCTTTCTCTCTTTCTCTTTCTTTCTCTCTTTCTTTCTCTCTTTCTCTCTTTCTCTCTTTCTCTCTTTCTCTCTTTCTCTCTTTCTTTCTTTCTTCCTCTTTCTTTCTCTATTTCTTTTTTGCCCTTCCTTCCTTCCTTCCTTCCTTCCTTCCTTCCTTCCTTCCTTCCTTCCTTCCTTCCTTCCTTCCTTCCTTCCTTCCTTCCTTCCTTCCTTCCTTCCTTCCTTCCTTCCCTTCTTTCTTCTCTTCTTTCTTCCCTTCTTTCTTCCTGCCTGCCTGCCTTCATTTCTCTTTGCATCTTTTACTATTAAAAATAGAATATATCAATTCCTTGGCACCAGTACCTAACCGAATTTGGTTTTAATGAAGTTTTGGGATGTATTTTGAACCTTTCTGGTTCAATCCATTTTAGTCACAGAGACTTAGTTTTTCTTGCTTTACTGTGTTTAAACCAGTTCTTACCACCATGGTCTTTCACTGCACTGTCTGTAGTATGTCTGTATCTTTATTGCAGTGGGGAGCGCAGAACTGGCCTAAGGACTCCAGGTGTCACTTCATCAGTGCTGTTGGCTTTTTGGTACTTCCTAATGCAGCCCAGGATATTGTTGGGCCAATATGATGGATGGCAAATGGCATTTATTCTTTGTTTAAATGGTATTTTTATAACTTACGAAGGCGGCGTCACATCCGTCTGCCTACGTCATCACCTAGGTATGATTTGCTAACTTAACAGAGCCTAACTGAGTAAGGCAAGCATCACTTACAAGTGAAGAGGTAGCCCTATCTACCCATACAGCCCGAGGTCATCCGGCCACATGTCCCTAGCTACTACACTCTGGTGCTTCAGGTGCTCTTCTCAGTATTATGTTAGCAGCAAACTTGCTTAAGCTACACTCGGCCCCATTTTCTAGATTATCAATAGACCTAGTATTGACCATTCACCCGATTTTCAATCTATCTCACTGTCTGCTCATTACACACATTCTTTTTTAGCTTCTCTACTGTAATCTGCTTGGAGACATTATCAAAAGCCTAGCTGAAGTCATAGTGGGCAATATCAGTTACTGTTCCCTCACCAAGCCTGTCATTGCAGATTGTTACCAGGTTGGTGAAGTATGAATTTCCCTTCGTGAATCCATGCTGACTACTCCAGATTACCCTTATGTCTTTCTAACTCTGGAAATGGTTTCCAAGTTTAGCTGTTCCATCACATTCACAGGGAACTGAGGTGAGCCAAACCAGTTTACAGGGTTCTCCCTCTGGAGCTTTTTGAAGACAGAAATGACATTTGCGTTCCTGGAGTCCTCAGATGTCACTCCCACTTGCCATGATCGTTGAAAGTGTGTCAAAGGTGTCCTTGCAATGGCATCTGCTAGCTTTCTCAACACTCAGGTTCATCACATCAGCATCCATGGCCTTATGTATGCTCAGTTCACATCAGTATTCTTTACTTTACATTCATTACTTGATCCTCTTCTATCAAGAGGAAGTCTTCCTTGCTCCTGACTTCACACACACACTTGGCTCCAGTTTCAAGGAACTTCAGTTCTTGAAGTCTGATCTTTGTAATTACGCAAAAAAGACATTTAGGGTCTCACCCTTTTCCATGTTCTGCATGAACAATGCCCTTGACTCATTCAGTAATGGACACATACTTTGTCTACTCTCCTTTTTACCACATATGCTTGTAAATGTCTTTCTTGTTGCCTTTACCATCACAATCACAATAAGCTTTCTTATTGCCTTTCCTAATCATATAATAATTTTTTCATGTTATGTATATCTCTGAACCTATATGTTCCTCTCAGATTTCTCATGCTCACTTCTACGTTCTGTATACTCTCTTCTTACAGAATCATAGAATTTTTCTGCTAGAAAATATCCTTAAGATCATCAGTTCTAGCCATTAACTTTAAACTGCCAAGTATACCACTAAAGCATGACCCTAAGCAACAAACCTCCACATATTTTAAAACCTCCGGGAATGGTGATTCAATTCCTTCCCTGTAAAACCTGTTCCAACGCTTGACAAACCTTTTGATAAAGATCAAATCCAAACCCTCTCTGCCAAAACTTATGGCCATTTCTTCTTATGCTGTTGCTTGTTACCTGGGAGAAGAGGCTGACCCCCCACTCACCACACCCTCACTTCAGGAGAGTGACAAGGTCCTCCTTGAGCCTCCTCTTCTCCACTAAACAGCAGGTCCCTCTGCTTTTTCTCATAAGACTTGTGCTCCAAGCCCTTCCCCTGCTCCATTACTCTTCTTTGGACATACTCCAGCACCTCAGTTACTGTCTTGTTGTTTGAAGCCTGGATCTGAATACAATAGTCAAGGTGTAGCCTCGCTGGTGATAAGCACAGGAGGAAAATCACTACCTCAGTCCTGCTGGCCATGTTCTTGCTGATGCAGGCAAAGGATGCTTTTAACCAGCACCTCCAGGTCCTTTTCACTGGGCTCCTTTCCAGACACTCATCCCCAAGCACACAGTGATGCATGGAGTTGTTGTGGCCCAAGAACAGGACCCAGAACTTCCCTTTGTTCCACCTCATACCACTGACTTTAGCCCATCTATACAGCTTGTCTAGAGGCCCCTGAAGAGCAACACTCCCTTTTCTCTCCTTTCATAATTATGAATTCCACTATCTTATGGTCACTGCAAACAAGGTTGCCTCTGAGTTTCGGTTCTCCAACATGGCTCCAACAAGGTCCAGCCAAGCACTGATTAGGAATTTGATACCAGGAAACTTCTGGATTCATTATGGCTGCCCTGTTTTTCTTACAGAACATATCAAGGAGTTTTAAATCCCCCTTGAGGATCAGGTCTTGTGAATATGAGGTTACTTGGAGCTAATTTTATAAGGCCTTACCCACCAATTCTCCCTGGCCAAGTGGCCTACAACAGATTGTCACTACCATGTAGGTTACACATGCTGGTCTGCTTTTAATCTGCCTATAAGATTTCAATTGGATCATCATCAATGCCTAGAAAGGGCTCCAGATAGCTGTTCTTTCACATAAAGGGTGACTCTACATCTACATCTTCCTACCTTGATCCTTCCTAAAAATCATCTGCCCCTGCACTGAAGCACCCTAGTAATGTGAACATATCCGCAACACCTCCTTTGAATAAAATCAAAGCTCACAACAGCACACAGATTTCTAATGCTTCCTATGTGTTTTCCATGGCATCCTTGATACCCAGTGTGACACCCCGTTCCTCTGTCCCTGTTGCCTCTACAGCACCACAGCTGTATATTATGCTCCTTAATGATAACGCAGTACTTTAAATTGAGAACAATATCCAGCAGCAGCAAGCAGTACTTGTGGGCAGAAGGCAAAATACAATACTGACTAATCTGGGAGTTTAGTATAGATAATGCTATTTCTGGGTACTCTCTCAACTTATTCGTATAGGCATAGCCTCAAATTAACTTCAATCCAAATGAGGCAAAAGGGAAATTCCTGATTATTATTTTAATTGTTGCTTTAAATGACAATCAAGAGCACAATTGGTCTTATTGCTCTGAAGAAGACCCACAGTAATACAACTTTTCATTTCAGACGCTAATTACACATAACTTCAGACTATGTGCTCTCTAACCCTGAGGACAACTCAGTCCCTTGCTTTGCATAAAGGCAACAATATTGTGATGAGGAAATTATTTTCCTGAGACAGTATTCACTTTAAAGATCAGTGTTTCTTTTAAGGTAAACAGGGAAGTCAAAACTGTGGGAAAGTAAAAGTTTGGCAGCAGTGTAGATTTATACTTCAATAGTTTTTCTTAGATTTTTTTTATGTATGTAAACTTTTTTTTCCCTGTCTAATGAGATTTGAGAGGCATATTCTTATCTCTGTTCATTAGTTGAAAATAATACTAACTGATTTTCAAGTCAATTTAGAGGACCTTTTTAGAGTTACACTGCTAATCAAATTCCATTACTTAAGGCACAGACTAAGCAGATAGCTGTGTAGGACACAAAGCTACAAGAGTGGCCACTCACTTTGTCCTGTGTCAGAGCCCTAGTAAGTCTCTGATTGCAGATTGAGATATAAAAAGGTTTCTCTTCACTCAGGTCTCTGTCTTAAGGCTATACATCTCCCTTTTGTAACTCATCTTTCTCCTAACTGAAGCCTGAAACTTTCAAAACCTTTTTTTTTAATCCTGTTGAGATGCTTTGAATGACTCTGACAGCATTTATTCATTTATAAACTGAGGGAACTATACAGTTATTCTGCCACTTGTGGACACAGTTCAATATGGATAACAAAAAATAACAAGAAAAAATTAAATTCTCTGTCATTGTATACCTGAGGATCCATATTATTCAAATGATCTAAACAGTGTAAATTGAATTTAAAACTTTAGGCAGCCTTTGTTTAATTACTTGACAGACTCAAAAACATGGCCAGAGATCCTGACTATGTCCATGATACTTAGGGGATGTGCCAAGTCAGCACTGTTTGACACCAGTGGCCTGCATCAGGGAGAGTTTGCCATTGCAAGAGGCATGGTTTCTGCATCAAATGTGGGATGAAACATCCTCTGTCTCTTGGTATGGCAGAGGTTCCTGCAGATATGTCCAACTGCATAAGTGTGAACATTCCGAGGAATTTTGAGTCTAAAATGGTCACAGGCGTTCTTCTAGCTAACTAAGGAGCCAGGTGAATCATTGGGGTGGGCTAGGGCCTGGATTGCACAGTAGACCCTGAATTCTGCTTGTAGACCATGTTGGAAGCAGTTTGTGTATCTTACACTGTGCCCCATCACACATAAAGATTCAGTAACTCTTTAAGAAGAATTTATTACCATTTCTCCCATTTTTATGTTCCATAACAGGAGAGGGAGTAATAACAAATTAACAAACTACTAAATGTCTTACTTTTTACGGGGACTGGTTAAGAAGCCTTATCTACTGGCAGCACTGAGTCACATGTAACCTAGAATTTTAATGTCCCCATACTCACCATGATGCCTGAGATCCTCTGAGACAGAAACAGTCAGTTGAAATGTTCTACTAAGCACTCCCTGATTTTAAATGCAAGAAGCAAGGAATTGCCTCCAAGAAGGTCCTTCAAGGTGGGAAGCACCTTTCAGCTGCTGTGACACAAACCAAGCTTGGTGCTATTCACAGAGCAACCTGCTCACACTACTATTCATCTGGGACCTCACAGGGTAAAGGAAAGCAATATGGATAATTTGGTTACATAGGAAAAGTGATCCTTTCCCTTTCTAAAAATTACCTTTGCTGTCTCAAACATTTCTGAATAACAAAATAGCCTATATTCATTTTGAGTTGTGGAAAGGACTGTGCAATAGTCCAGGCATCCAATACAGTACTTTTCAGTTGAGATTTTTACATGTGGTCCTTTTCTCTAAAGTAAAATGCTAACATAAACTGACTAGGATTTCATTATCTGGCTCCCACCGCATGTTGTTTCTAGTTCCATAGTACAAACATCAACATAAAGTAGTAAACACCTAAAACTACCTAAAAGGAAGAGAAATTCTTATAACAGGAAGATTTTACATATTCAAAGGAATTTTTCTTAAATTTTCTTCCTGTGAGTATGAAATTTTTATTTGTTTTCCTTCCTACCTACAACCTTTAGCTGTTTCTAAGAAGGGAATCAGGAAGACAAGAGTGTCACAGCTCCCTACAATATGTGATTGTTTAACCTTAAGTCACCTCAGCTGTGAAAATGAGGATGCAACTTTGGAAAAATGTTTTGAATGTGACAGCAGAATTATTTTGCAATGTTTATACATTTTTAATGATTCTGCTTCCAGCAGTACTGGTATTTCTCACAGCCACAGAATAATGAAACCAGCTGTTAAAAGGATGCAGTTTTGCTTATGCTGTTTTCTCTGTCTAGTTAGCTAAGAGACTATGGTGTAGCTTAATGCAACAGAATAATTACAGTGAAGCTTTAGGAAGTCTCAAAAAGCAGAGGTATTTCTATTTTTACATGGCTGCTTTTGGGGAGGAGGGCGTGTGTCCATGTGTGAGGGAGCACAGCAGCATGATGGCAGATGGAAATAGAGTAAGACAGCCAAGAGAGGACTTGGACAATGTGCCACAGAGCTCAATAAATCTATATGGTCTCTTTATGCTCTGCAAGGTCATAGATGACACTGACACTGGTTTCCTAGCAACCCACTCCACTAACCTACTTTTGTCCCAATCACTGGAGAATGACTTTAATGCTCTGAGCTGTGTTTCAACATGTGGAGGAAATAATCAAATTGACGCTGGTTAACTGCTGATGTGCAAAATTCCAAAAAACATTTTACTGGTCCATCTCCCCTCTATATGTCTTGCACACAGAAGGCTTTTCTAATAAAGAACAGCATTAAGAATTCCTAAGTTTCACTGGAATATTAATTTCATTTTAAAGTGTAGACCTATAATATGAAAGGACATATGTTAGTTAAGCAGGCATGTAGTACCAGATCCCAGTGGAAAAGGATTTACCCCAAACAGGAGATGCTTATGATATTAAAAACTAAATATATACATAAAGAAAAAAAGGTAGAAATAAAAAAAATAGGAAACTACAAAGTACTTAAATGATTTACATGGGTTTATTAAGGCATAGATAATGTAGTCAATTAAAAACCTTTAGTGTGCCACAGTAATTATTAAAAAGAACCTATATTTCATATAGCTGCCATAAAAGTTTATATATTACATGAGAAAACAGAGTTTTTAAGCAACAATAACTCGTTGACATAACCATATTGTAGGAATTCTTCTTCTGTAGCTGATAAGTAATATGCATATATTAAATAGGACACTACTATGACTTGTCAAAGTAATGATGCATTTATGTTTTCCTCTTCAAAAATTTTACATAGCCCTGTAACAAAACAGATGTCAAATGACCCAGCAGAGTAAATCATGCAAAGCAAAAAGATCTTTCAATAAATTTTGCCTTTTTCTCTGCTTGAGTAATGCTCCAAATTCTAACTAAGCATAATTTAGATTTATGTGATCATTTCCTATAATTTTATTATTCAAATTTCCAGTTCCTGACTCACAATATTCGTTCTTCATTGGTTAAGTGCAAATATTTACAAGAATCGGTTGAAAAGTCTCTTCTGTGCTTTGGTAATAAGTATTCTCATCCAGCCATAGGATGTAAAATTTGAAAAAGAATCACTTTATTTAACACGTAGCAAATGAATACTTTCAGAACACATGTACTGTATAAACCTCAGCTCTGATTTATATTTGGTTATATTTACACTTTTATCTAAGACAGACAGCAACAGTGCTTTGGTTTAACCCAAGCCATCAACCAAGCCCCACAAAGCCACTCGCTCCCTCATTCTCCCACCAGCAGGGCTGGGGGAGAGAATCAGAATGAAAAAAGCCAGGAAAATGCAGAGAAGCCATGAGCTGAGATAAAGATGATTTAATAGTGAAAGCAAAAGTCACACACATAAGCAATCCAAAATAAGGAATTAATTCACTGGTCCCCACAGGCAGGTAGGTATTCAGCCATCTCCAGGTGAACATAACAGTGACTTGGGAAGAAAAACACCATCAATTCAAATGTCCCCCCCCTTTTCTCCTTTTTTCCCCCACTTTCTCAGTACACTTTGTGTACTGAGAACGATGTCATATGGTACAGAATATCCCTTTGGTCAGTTTGGGTCACCTGTTCTTGCTGTGTCTCGTCCAGGTTCCCATGCACCCATACCTTACAAGTGGGGCATTACCAACAGCAGAAAAGGCCATGTCTCTGTGTAAGCACTGCTGAGAGTAACAACCCTCTGTATTATCAACTCTGTGTTCAGCACAAATCCAAAATGCAGCCCCACACTAGCTAATGTGAATAAAGTTAACTGTACCCCTGCCAAAACCAGCACAGATAGGCATGGGAAGTATGCCCTTTCTTCCCTATAGTCAACAAAACTTTCATTTTTGCTGTCTAAAAAACCTCATGCTAACATTTTCCTTTCCTGCTGCCTGAAAAACACACTGGGTGTATCACTGGACCCAAAACTACTGAATATTGTGGTGATCTACTTGATGGAAATTTACTGAGCTTTTCAATTGTACTGGCACAGCACTGGTCTCCTCTATGACAGGTACTATCATTAACACGAGAGAACAAGTTCTTTAGTGCCAAACACAGTAATTGCCTAAACCCTGGCTATCACCCATCAGCACACACAGAAGACTGGCAGATACAAGGAGTGGGAATTAAAAGATTATGAGATCATAAACCACGAATGTAGTGTCCTGCCCCCTGACTGAATTGAATATGTCATGAGGATTCTCCTAAACTGCAAGTGGCATTGACTGCAAGTGGCATTGTGAGGCTATAACAAAAGCAAGGATCACCAGCCCGTAGCAAAATCTACTAATAGCTGTTCCCCACACAGGATTTGGAGAGTGGAGAAACATGCAGATTGCCAGTACAATAACTCCCTCACAGTGGGGTATGGCCCCTCAGGATTACTTTGCCTCAGTTACACTAGATGGTCCTTAGGTGAGAAGAGTCTGAGCTCGCATAAAAAGAACTTCTTTCACTTTCATTTTTACCCCAGAGTGCATTTATGTTAGAGGTTGCTGATGTAGTCTGGGGGAGCGGGGGGGGGGGGTGGGGGGGGGGGGGGGGGGGCGTGTTCTGGTTTGCCCAGCTGTCATTTATAACCTCAGAATAATGGCATTGTGTAGATTGAGGGGAAGATTTGGATGTTTCTAGCCTAGTCTCCTTCTCAGAGCAGGAAAGATGAAGAGTGGATTTTTCAGGGTCTTGTCAAATCAGCATCTTAATATCCCAAAGGGCTAATATTTCATAATCTCTCAGGAAGCCTCTTCCAGTGTTTGATAATCCTCATGATGATTTTTTTTCCCCCTTAAAAGTAATAGAATTTTCAACATGTTACAATTATTTGGAAAAGTCTCAGCTCATGCAGAGGACTGATGAGTCCTACTCCTTCAAGAAATTTTCTAGGAATGAAAGCTAAAGTAGTGCAGGCTGTATGTGTGCATGTGTTTGTTTAGCAATAATAGAAAAATGCTAAATGAAAAGCTGAGCCTGAGCACAGCTAAATTGTCTTGACTAAAATATTTCCCAGTTAACAAAGGGAGATTTGAGGGAATTGTTAAGTCTCTGTACGTGATTAAGAATGAACAAACAAACCCCAAAACAAAACAAGAAAAAACCAACCAAACAAAAACAGAAACAAAAGTTTTAAAAATACCACAGTAAATATTTTACAGAAGCCTGCAGAAAACAAGCAAGAAACTAAACCAGAAGGGTATGCAGATCACAGTGCAGCCTGAGAAAAGGCAAAAGAGAGGGCTCCTGAACACAATTGATGCTCAAACCAGCCTTGATGAAATCTCCTCACACTAAGTTCTAGAAAATAAAATCCTTTAGACATTGTTAAGCAAACACATTATACCAAAAAATACATCCATTCCAATCCTCAGTCTCTTCTATTTGATTCTGGTCCCATCTCTTTACACCTCAAAGGGTTAGACTAAATAGCCTTTCTTTAAGACAGGTTGGTGATATTAAAATACTTTTCATGGCTACACCATGTTCTTGCTTTCTCTTATATTTCAGCTCCTAAAAGCTAGATTTCAGTCCTACAGGCATTTGAATAGGTTTCTCTAGATTTATTTTCAAATGATACAGTTGTTTGCACTAATAATATCTGTATATTAGCCAACTGTGCACTACTGAACACATGCAGGAAAACAGCTGTCTTCTGAAGTCCATAAGAGTGAAAGTAAGGAAGTTTCACTTACTTTCAGCTTAGCTACTCTGTGGATTTATATCAGTGCAGTCTAGCTGCGTTGTGTGGTAATATAGATCTTGACTCTTTTCACACACACCAGCCCCTTTCTAAACTGTTGTGGCTCAGAAGTTGGCACAGGTGCAAATTTGTAACCAAGACATTATAGAAGATATCATGAAATTCTCTGGGGAAAAAACTTCTTTCTGTAGGATCATCTCAATGTGGACTGAGATAGTATTTTAAACAACCTATAGAATTTGTTGTCTAAACCCCAACCTCATCTGCCAATTTTTCACCACTTCTTATATTCACTTGCATACACTGGTTAAATACAAATTCATTACGGCACTATGAGTATCATTTTGATTCCAGTAGAACTGAAGCACATGCAGAGTTCACTCATTAGCCTTCCCTAGTGTAATTGATATCAGAATCTATGAGTGTTAAAAGATATTAATGTTTTCAGTCTGTAGAGTCAACTCTGTAGAGCCAACGTTTGCATAATAAGTAAACTAGCAAAAGTAGACATAATTAGTAAAGGATGGAATAATCTTACCAAGAGCAATGAGTGAAAGAAAACATTTAACAATGTTTTTGATGTATGTTTGTTTCAGTATGTATACATTCCTGTAAATACACCTGTGTATAAATAACCAAACAGGTATGTGGATCTATATGGTTTATATCTCACTTCTCTGTAGTTCAACAGTAGGTCAACTGGCAGACATTTTTTTTCAGAGAAAACAGGATAAACTATATCAATTTATCTCACTTTGTATTTGCAATAAGCAAAGAACATAGACTTAAACAGCTCCAGGTCAGCTGGATTGTAATTTACCCTTTGATAACTTATTCAAATCTAAGCCAGATACAGATGGATGGACACTCACAGGAAAAGACTGAAAACACTTGGTTTATGTATTAATGGGCAGAAGAGTTAAATTCCTCAGAAAGTATAATGTAAAGCTTGAACTGTACTTATGGGTGCCAATGCCTTGCCTTTAGATTCACAAACTGTAGGTGCTAAAATGAGACAAAGCTGCTACCACCACTTGTAAAACTTCGATACACTTCTTGATCCTCAGGGAAGACAACAGATCTAGCATCAGATTTGACCTCTTCTCAGACTCAGAAGCAGAAGCCAGTTTCTAGTTTTTAAAGGAATTAAGTGGCTAGTGCCAGAGATAACCAATCCTTAGGAAAGCCCTCCAAATTTTTTACTACGCCTTTGGCAGCTGTGAAAGGGATCCTCCTCAGAAGCACTGAGTATGGTTCCTCTATCTAGTCTTAGTAACGGCTTAAATATCTTTCTCCCACCCAATTTTACTTTTCTTCTTTTATCACCTGATCTCTGGTACTATAGGAATCACTGCCCAGATATTTCATGTATGATAGGAGGGGAAATGCAGATAAAATAAGAAACGTTTCTGTAGCTGTTTTTAGTATCCAAAATTTTCCTACAGAGCTGAATAGATCCAAAAATGTTATGTAAATATAAGCTAAAATTAAAACCAAACTTCCATCATGTTTATACACTTTCTTCTTCTTTTTTTGTTTGTTTGTTTGTTTGTTTGTTTAAAGTTAGAGGGAACAATTTCTCTAGGAAAAACATCTATGAGGAAAAACTATTTTAAAACAAATATTAGAGTTATTTTCTTAAACTAATTTGTTGGTGTTTTTCAATCTCTGTACCTACATTGAATAAGCTTAAAAATCCTTAACCATGTTTGAACAAATACAGAATATATCAATGATGGAAAATTACATACAATTGTGTTATTTTTTTTAAATATAAAACTTAAATGTAGAATATATATTTTTAAGTATTTCTGTTTGCCAAACAAGTAGGTAAATAGTAATAATTTAAACTTTCTACACTTTCAATAGTTCCTATAATATAGTTCAAGACTAAGTCAATCCAGGGCATGTTTTACTTAAACTCTGTGAGAACCTTCTGTAAAACCAATTATGCTTCTCCATCCATGAGGCAAAACCGGAAATCCATCCTTCCAATCAGCAGTGCTGAATTTCATTTGGAAGTCTCACAGAATAACCCATGATACAGTAGACATACATTACTAAAACATTATATTTAAAAATACACTGAAGTTAGCACCTTCATCTATAACTCCATCTAGCAGCAGAGTGCGGATCAAAATTCCTTTTGACCAATTATCTGTTATATATCTGACCAAGGCAAACCCACACCTGTGAACATATGCACAGCTACCTACAAAAATATGTGACTACATAAACATACACATTATGCACAACATATGGAAAGAGTGTTTATGTACACCATTATGCATGCATGTCAGTAAGAATCTTTGCCCAGAAAGCAGTTCACACACATGGAAAAGGTATTCCTGTACATTCTGCACCAGCAGATATTTATTAACCTTTTCCCCACTTCATATAGTTAGTCCATTAAGAAATTATGTGGTATAATTATTTTACAGGCATATTGTGATAATGTCTGACTGTAAAGTGAGTATAACCGCATTCAGTTAATACGCATGTGCTTAGAACAATATAAACACTTGAAATACAGCAAACACTAAAATTTTGGTGAAGGGGTGACAAGAGGGTAGCTTATCTGTGTAAGAAGGGCACAATCAAATTGACAGTCCACAGAGTGTACCTGTACATGCGCAGCAAATTTAAATTCATTTTTATACATAATGGCAAATCAACCTTGGGGGATGCTAATTATTTTACTAATCTGCATGGGAGTGTCCAATAGAAATTAAGGTCTATATAAGTAAGCCCAAAAGCTATATTTCACTCATCTGCTAAAGCACTGTGGTCATGCTTCAAGATTGACATTCCCCAGTTCAGTGATCCAGTGAAGAAACACCCCAAACCATGTGCTGCTCCCTCACCCTTCCACCCCTTCCCATGTAGCATACTGGAAAGGAGAATGGGGATGTACAAGAGTTAAAGATCACATGTCAAGATAAATAAAATTTCCTGGCAACATTTGATAAGATAACAGACAATATCAGCAGCAATACTGATGACAGAAGATATCAGAGAGGCAGAAAGGACTCTCAGGGAATGAAGCCTGGTATTAAGTGAACTGCTGCCAGAGTTCACCAGCCAGAACAAACACACTGCCCCCCATGCCCAGAACTAATGTGAGGTGGTGTAGAACAACTGCCTCTCCTGTCTACTGCAAAAAGTAACCCTGTCCTGGCTGGAGCAAGGAAAATTATCTACAGGTAGAAAGCATGGCTAGAAGACAGCAGATTTTGATCAGAGCCTCATTTTAGCTGCCCGTTATGCCAAAAATTGGCTATACTGGCTCTAACTACTGAGAGAATGGAGATTCTCTTGATGCTATGAGAACTAACAAATGGTGCAATATAAAATATGAATAAATATGCTTTTTTATTCCTTTTTCATTGCAAGTAAGACTGTTGACTTAGATGTGTAAAATATGAATGTCATCCATATAAACTAGGGTTAAAGTTGAATTATGTATGCTTATTTTTCTGCTTTGAGTTGGTTTAACAGATGATTAAAAATCATATTCTTAGTCAAGACATCAAAAAATCCTGAATTCATTATGTATTGACTCTTTTTCATGTATTTACTGATACTGCTTCTTGTTTTTAATATCTTGCCTAATCTTCACAAATATCTCATTTTTGACTAAACAACAAATAAACAGTAAACCTAGATTAATAACAAATGAAATAAATGTAACTTTTGGATGGTTCATTGCCATTGACAATATTAAATGTATATATTCATCTTAAATATTCAAAGAATTTTTAATAACAACCCACATATAATCTCTGAATTCTGACCTGTCTACAGCTAGTATTTTGGCCCCTTAGTAAAACCCAGGATTTCTGCTCAGTTATGTTGGACTTGCATTTCACTTTCAGCCACTCCTATGACAGTTAGAAGGAATTAACTTTTGGAGTTTTCTTCTGCATAGAAAATCAGTAGTGGATCCATAGCTCTTCTCATTGTATTAATTACTTCATAGTAACCTATGTATTAGGGATTTAGTTTCAAATATTATGCATAGTAATGCAAAACATTTGAAACTAAACCAAAAGAAGTTTTTACAATGAAAACCACTGGAAATTTTTGTCTGTAAAAATTTGTTTTTCAGTTGAGATCTTGTCAATTTTCCTATCAACAATATGTCATTCTCCTCAAGCAACCAGGAAACAATCTGTAAGGAAGTAAGGGTCAATTCAAGCAAGGCAAGTAGCACTGCATGGTCCTCCACATGGTCTTCAGCCAGCTCAGTTCCTCCATAGTAATGCATGAATTTGGTTCATGAACCTGTCAGTCACCATGTTGGGCTGGTCTGTGAACCTAAATGTGCCTCTTTGGAGCTGGTCTTGACCTTTCTGACAGATTACATGTTACAGACATATCTTACATGAATAGCTAATTTTCAGTTTGAAAGAATTAAATGCAGAACAATAATTATAGCTATAGAAATAGATCTGCTGAATTCAAGAGGACATAGCTGATGGTATGCTCTTAACCTAAACAACTGGCAATTTATGTACTAATTACTTCTTGAAGCAAGAGTCTTTGCTGAATGCCATTCTAGGTAATACCTAAATCAGAGGTTTTTTAGTATGCCAAGCATGCATAAAGCATTGATAGTACACAGGAATCAAAATATACAATTTAACAATACACACCGTACAAAATGTCACATCTTAATGTGATTCAGAACAGAAACTTAAAATGCCCTTGACAACTGAAAGCATAAAACCCCCTGGTATTTGGTGCCAAGTCAGACACAATTTTGGCTGTGGATTCTGTTTGCAATGATTCACTAATCTTGGTCTGGTCAGACACTTCAAAGCAATCATGATTTAGATGTCAAACTACATTACATATGAGATCAATGCATAGAAACTGCCTTTTAGATGCATAGAATCAAAATGGTTAAGTGGGTTTGCTAGTTTTTGAATATCATGTTTGCTAGATTGTTTGCAAATTCAAATCAGTACTGCTATAGAGCTCACCTCACACTGGAGAAAAAAGAAAAAATATTTAAGATATTCAGCATTCTAGATGTATCCCTTTTTCACTCAGAAATTCAGCTTGATTTTACTTTAAGCCTAAAAACACCACAAAGTTACACAAAAGTATATCCCAGTATTATTGTTTCACGTGTGTTTCCTGAGAAGAGCAAAAGGAGGGAATAAATGTCCATTAGCATATTACCTTTTTTCTGACATTTCTTGTTCAAAACAGAAAATCAAATATCTGCATAATTACTTCAGGCTGATATTTTCTCTTACTCTTATACATGTTTTTTTATGTGAATAAAAAAAGTTTGATTTGTACAGTGATATTTAAATCTTTAAAGAATTGACTGAATTTAGTGATTTTTAAGGATACTTCAATGATGATAAATGTAGAGTACACAAGAAGACTCACCAAATGTTGAACAGTTTAACCTCATTTTTTGAAAAGGTCACCTTTCTGTATCTTAGAGAAATTGCTTTATGTTAAAGGAAAACCTTTGTTCTTACCACATGTTTCAAAGTTGTCTCAAAGGGTGAGATAACAGATAACTTGAGAATTGAAAATAAAAGCAGGGTTTAGAATAAATACTTACTTAATATTATATAGGGGTAAAAATTAATTTGCTTTTGAGGCTTTTCTTCATGTAACTTTTACACTAATAAGTCCTCATGAAAATATCTTAGGTGTACATCTAAGAATACTTTTTCAAGTTTAAAATGCTTAGGAGTTTTTCTTGATTAGGTAGAGGTTTGAATTTTATCAAATTAAGATATTCTTGAGGTAAAATAAAAATGTTCAGAAAATAGTTCAATTAAGTTGGATTAAAAACAAATTTAAAACCACTTCAAAACAGGCATAAAACACAGATTAATTCAAAGTCACCACATAGCAGACTTGTAAACCAAGTGGTTCCCGTCCTGAATAAGTTAATGGTTACCATTTGGGTATAAACATGTGTCCCGGTTTGGAACAGATTAGGGGGAGAACCCCTAAAACAAACCTCCACCACCCCTCCCCCACTCCCAGACCTGGGTTTGGGAGGGAAGAAAAACTCCTTGGAGGGAAAGTGGAAAAACCTATTTTATTAACAACACTCCCCACACAAAAGAAAAAAAAGGAAGGAAACAGATACTGTGCGGGAAGAGGCGCTGATCTTCTGTGTCGAGCTCCAGGAATTCCCGAACTTTCCTCAGGTCAGGTCAGGTCAGTCCAGAGCCGGTCCTAATCTTTGGGAAGGGGAAAGAAAAAAGGAAGAGGAAGGAAAAAAGCAAGCAAAGAATAGCGAAAAACATAGCAAGCAAGCAAGGAAGCAAGCACGCCAAGCAGAGCAAGCCAAGCCAAAAGTGAAAGTAAAAAGCCCGCAGCCGTTTCCGCCCCTCCCCCTCCAGCAAGGGCCCGCCTATCAGCCGCAGTCCTCGCCGGAAGGGAAGAGAAAACAACTGCCAGACACAATATAGCCCCACGATGTAGGATATAGAGTAGGAGTCGCCTGCCAACCCAGGGCAACATGTCACCAAATATTTTGGGAGATACCTCACACCCCAAGAGTTTCATAACATATTCTCCCTGTTTGCAGAAGGAATTTGTGTTTATGCACAGCAGTTCTTCATTTTAAATGTCAGTACTGTATTAAGTTTGCATAACAGAGTAATTGCTCTCTAGCTGCCAAAGAGCTGCATCTAAGGCCTACTATAATCAATGGAAGCCTTCTCCTAGACTTCCAGGATACTACAGATCAATCTTTAGCTGATTGAAGGCAAAAAGAAAAATTTTCTCCTTCTGAGCAAGTAATGAAATATAAGGTAAGAGTGGCTGGGAATTTTTTGTCCAAAATCTTCCAAAAAACACAAACCAGTATTAAAATTAAAACAAATTTTCTATGGAGCTCCATTTCTTTCTGTCATTTAATAAACATTTTCATTGCATTTTCTTTCATCAGAGGCGTCTTTTGTTAGTCATGACTAAACATGTATGCTGACAGACCATGTGAAATATTTGAACCAGCTAAGCACAGATGTAGACTTTGAGTTCAAATGCAGGTTCACACTGACAGTTGAAGAGCAGTAGAACAGAACAGCATTTTACTCTGAAAAGGACAAGTAGAACAGAACAGCACAACCTTGAAGGAGTAGATAAAGAATGTAACTTAGGCAAACATGAGTCGTGATGACAGCAAGCAGGATTCCAGCTCATCTCTGCCAGGCTGACAAAGCAGAAATTATGCAAAACAATAATATTTTACTTATTCACATTCAGGGGTTCAGGAGTAACTAGCTAAAAAGGACATGGGACACTGAAAACAGATCCCAAAGAACCACATAAGGACTTCCAATAAGGGTACAGCCGTGTAAAATACAGCAATACATAAACATCAAGTAAGCAGGGATGGCTGATGAATATGTAATCACTGTTTATGATAAAAGCTCTGTTTACACCTGATGCTCAGGGCACTTGATTAGAGGAAGGATCCTCTGACAGACCAATATGCTGCAATAAAGAGTAACTGGTTTCTAATACTCAAAACAGGGTTAGATAGTCTATCCGGCTAATTGCAGTACCAATGGCAAACCTTTTGGTTTAATCCAGATACATGATAATTTGTAAGATTACATTTTAGTTGTGTGTACAACTGAGGAGCACAAAGTGAAATCCAATATAAATTTTTTGAGATGTCATTTGCAAAGTGAGGATCAAGAGGACTATATCTAAAAGTGTGAATAGCAGTTAGCATAATGAATGATTCTGAACCACTATTATAATCCATATGATATTTTTGTAAATATGGTTATGTGATCATGGCACTATGTGGATGTCTGGATATTTCATGACAAAAAATCCCCAGGAAGGGTATAAAGTGATTAAACTACAAACCACAAATTCATGTTTACCTCTGCTTTGCATTTGCTGTACATCAGGACCACCAAATTTCACTCAAGATACTGGTATCTCAGTGTTCACATTGCTCCATTCAGTCACAGATCCTATGTTAAAGTAGCAAAAGGTTACTTCAAGATTTGTGGATAGTCAAAACACAGGTCTGCACACTTTATAGACAAATCCTCATGGAACATTTATTGGGAAGATGTATTTCTTCCTTCAAAGAGCTAATTCATCTTATAGCAAGTTGTTTTATGTCTAGAACCTTCTCATTTCTGAGGTCATCTGTTGTATCTATAGTAATTTATTGCATTTGGATTAATTTATTGCATTTATGCTTAGCTGTTGTTTAAGCCACCTTGAAGACACCCAGCCATCAAGCCTCAACCTTGGTTAAATTACTCCAGTATTATACTTGGGGTATAAAACATCAGACTTGTGTCACAGATTTCAAAAGGCTAAGCCAGGGGGCTTCCTGTTAAGTAGAAAACAAGTCCAAGTGAAAGAGTCAAATGTCACAAAGCAATGAGACAGAAGCAAAACATTGTGATGATATCACTTCATGGGCACCAGTATGGCCAAAAAAAAATTCACCTATTTGTAGCTACCACATAAGCTCACAATTAACTTACAAATTAAGCCTGTCGTTAATTATTTGGAAAAGATTTGTAACAACTGGTTGATTATCCAAATGTGATCTTGGATTTTTATTTGACTTAGTTTCCTCTCAGAACCACAATTTTAAAAGCTAGGCGGGGGGAGGGAGAGAAAGAGCAGTAATTATCAGCATCTGAAGCCAGTCACGTATGTGAATGGACATTTCTTTGTACAGATAGATGTGTTGCCAAACTATTTCTGCCTAACCTTGTAGAGTTCTTTGTAAATACCTCTATGCATTGGGTCCCTGAACACCTAAGTAAACCTCTTGATAGTAGTTCAGTTCATTCAGGAAACAACAAATTCAGCTTAAGGAGAGAAAGGTACATTTCAGAGTCTAATTGCGATCCTTTCCAAGCTACCTGTATAAAGTGCATGGTCTCTGAGCTCTTGTCATTTATCTTGTCTCCTTTCTTCTTTCTCCTCTGAAATTTGCTCCACAATAAATTGTAGCTAAATCCCGATACCTCAATAACTGTTTGAAATGTTGATAAGCAAAGTAATATTTTCTAAGTTCTTTGTCAGTCATGCTCTGTTTCTCAAAGAAGAAAAAATTATAGACTCTAATACTAAATTGTCTGTGCTGAGTGTTGAAATAATTCAAAATGAAGTACATTCAGTTTGAGACTTATAATAATAGAAAGTTCATTAGTTCATTTGCAAGTAAAATAAATTTTCAAAGAGTTCATGAACCTATTACAGAAAACTGTGGCATCTGATTTACCTTGTTGAGCGTAGCATTACAAGTTACATTGACTTAATTAAGATGTAAGCATTCAGATGCATAGTTTAGTAACAGTACAGAATAAACCTGGATTGATTTTAATTTAAACAAAAAATTGCTGGAAAATAATAACATTCCAATTAGTTTTGAGAGTAATTTTACCTTGGAACTGTATATTCACTATAAAACCCATATTTGTTTTTTAAAGGCAGTAACTAAAGCAGAGACATATGATGTATTTAAAATTGTATCATTCTTTAAGACATAACTACTCCAACATAAGAATTAGATGTGAAATATTTTATTATTTCTACAGGTATGAAAAGTGTATTGCTAGAAATATTGCATAAGGTAATCAATCAGTATAGCCCAATATTCCCATATATGTTTATGAAGATTGTGGAGCTCTGGAAAACATCAAATAAAATGTTGGTTTAATGCACATATGAGGACAAAAGAACAATCACTTTTCATTCAGCCATCTACCACCTGTTCAATCCAGATGTGGTCTTCCTTTAACAAGGGTATCTTCAGTCTTCAGTCAGTAAAATATAAACATTTTATATTTTATATTCTTTTCTAAAGGATAAATAAAAGGACCCTGGGAACTAACAACCTGTCAGCCCCACCTCTATGCCTGAGGAAATCACAGAAAAGATCCATGATTCCAGAAACTGTGCTAAGGCACATAGAACAAGGTGATTCAGGAGAGACAACTCAGCTTTACCAAGGGAAAATCCTGTTTGACCAACTCAGTGGCCTTCTATGGCATGGTGATTACATCCCTGAACAAGGGAAGGGCTACAGAAGTGATTTAGCACCATTGACATGGTTCCCCAAAATATCTTCCTCTCAACTGGTGACATATGGGTTTTAGTGGTGGACTGTTTGGTTGATAAGGAGTTGGCTGGACAGGTGCACAGAGGCAGGGTCGATGGTGTCATGATAGACATCGATGACAAGTGCTGCCCCTCAGGGATCCACAGTGCTTCTGGTGCTATTTAAAAACCTTGTAATGCCATGGACAGTGGGATTGAGTGTACCCACATCAACTCTGCAGCTGACACCAAGCTGAGTGATGCTGTTGGAACACCTAGTGCTTGGGATGCCATCCAGAGGGACCAGCACAAGCTCAAGAAGGGGGCACGTGGGAACCTCATGTGGTTTAACAAGACCAAGTGGGAGCTGCAGCACCTGGATAAGGGCAACCCCACTATCAACACAGGCTGGGAGATGAACAGATTGAAAGCAGCTCTTTGGAGAAGGACTAGGGGGTACTGGTTGATGAAAGGCTGGTTGATGACAAGAGTCAGCAGTGTGTGTTTGCAGCCCAGAAAAACAATCACATCCTGAGCTGCATCCAAAGAAGTGTGGCCAGCAGGGCCAGGGAGTGAATTCTGCCCCTCTCCACTCTCAGGAGGCCCCACCTGCCTCCATCTCTGGGGTCACCAACACAGGAATGACATCAACACGGTGGAAAGAGTTCAGAAGAGGCCCCCAGGATGATCAGAGGGATGGTCCACCTCTCCTACAAGGACAGGCTAAGAGAATTGGGACTGTGAGCTTGTGGAAGACAAGGCTACCCTACTGCAGTCTTTTTACTATCTGAAGAGAGCCTGAAAAAAGGCTGGAGATGGACTTTTCACAAGGGCACATAGTGATAAGGAGCAATGGTTTTGAGCTGAAGAACAGTAGATTTAGATAAGAGATCAGGAACAAATTCTTTGCTGTGAGGTAAGTGAGGCAGTGGAACAGGTTGCCCAAAATAGGTGTGGATGCCCCATCCTTGGTTTCAAGGCCAGGCTGGGTGAAGCCCTGAGCAACCTGGTGTAGTGAAAGGAACTCCTGCCCACAGCAGAGAGGTTAGAACTCGATAAACTTTGAGGTCTCTTCCAACTATAACTGTATAATTCTATGATTCTTCACAAGTTTCAGTGGAATCTGCTTTGGCAAGAACACCTCTGGAATCATAGTCTCCCCTTCTCCTACTCTGTCCTGGTGTCTGTAAGGCTGTTTCTTTTGCTATTTCTCTCATTACTTCCATGCAGCATTTTTTTAATCCTTTCTTTAACATAATATCAGAGAGGCAACACCACCTTAGCTGAGGGGCTCAGGTGTGTCCTGTGGTCCACTGGAGCTGACTGGAACCATGTGTGTCAGGTACAGGGAAGCTCCTGGCCTCTCCTCATAGGGGCCACCTCTGCAGCACAGCTCCTACCCCTCAAATGCCTGGGCACCAACATGCAATACAGATAGGTTTACATGATGCAATATCTAAGCATACTGGAAAGCATATAAAATAAATGGAATTCTTGAGAGCTATAGCTAACGTTTGGAATATTTTGCTTTATGGCATTACAAATTATTTATTTGCTGATTGAAACTATGAAAGCATATTTTACTGCTTATCTGAGAGCATTCAGTTATACCACATACTGCCCAAATATTTAACTATATATTTTTTAAAGCTAACAGTAATGGTTTCACTGTTTTGCTAGCCTGAAAATAAATGTGCTGAATATTTGCCATTTCTGGGAGAGTTTATTGTAGGATCAGTTACAGTAGTTATTAAATTGTGAATAAGTAGCAATTACAATTGTGTCTCATATTAGCAAGGTACCGTTTTGAGCAAACAGCTTTCAGCAGTGGAGTTTTGTTGCTAATAGTCCATTCTCAACAGGCCAAGTGACACTGACCATGGTCAACTTGAGCTACATAGTTTCAGCAGCACTTAAGTGTCACCTTAAAAAAACAATGATTGGAAATTATTCTGAATGTCCAACAACAGAAGATCCTTTAGGCAATGAATTTTGATTGTTCTGCTCATAAGAGCAAACTGTATGAAAAGAGGAACTTTAAATGTCTCCTGATCCTATTAGAGGGCCATTATTCCAGATCATGAAGGAATTGCACCGTTAATATACTATAATAACTGCTGACAACTATAAAGTACCAATCATGGAGAGAGGTAAACAGCCACCTAGGTTATACACGAAATGATTCATTTACAAAATAACACAGGAAAAGTGTGTTATTTAGTATCTTTTTGTTCATGTCTTGTATACAAGTTTAGATCTTGACTAATTAAAAGGAATCTTCTGTAGAGTTTTGGGTTTGTCTTTCTTTTTACAGATCTTTTGGCAAATGTCCCAACAACAGCAAGTCAAAAACTGTTAGCTGTTTTAAGCCAGTATCTGGCCTCTCTTTCCTAATGTTATTACTTCACAAAAAGAATCATTTTTCTTTTTATAATGCTAATTTCCCAGTCTGATTAATGTGTTAAAAAGACAGGCTATACCCAACAGTATGGTGGAAGTTATCTGCTTTTTCATCATAACTACACACTTTAAATGTAGAATTTTTAGAACAGCACAGCTATTAATTCTAGTGTTTTGGTCACAAGGACAGACATTTTAACCTATTTTTCTTCTTGGAACACTTTCTAATTTACTGACATTATCCTGAATCATGCTTTAAAAATGTTCGTAATTTCTTATTAGTTGTTGAGAGTAAAACCAGATATATTAGAAACTGGGCTTTTTCTGGGCTTTCCCACTACCAAGACAAAACAGGAAAAGATTGATAATAGAATTAGGAGTTGAAGTGCAAGGGTGTATGCTAATTGTTGAACAACCATGTCTTTGCTGCTAGTTACAGTGACAGCCAAAATCCATGTAAATTAAATGTAGCCTTCCAGTTTTCTGTTATTTAACTGGATGAGGTCAGAACAAAACCCATTTCCTTCACAGGCCTTACAGTAGAGTGCAAGTATGACTCCAGTGATGCCTGTGCCTTCAGCAAGCATTTGGCTTTAGGAAATATTAAGAAACAATAGACATCTTACTTACAATTAATTAATATTTCATTGTTCTCTTGTTTTGATTTTTTTATCCCCCAGATCAGTGAAAAAATCCCTTCTCTCTGAGATTCCAAGCTGAGTTCTGCAAAGAAATTAAATTTGTCTCTTGCTTTATCTTGCTACATCAGACTGGGATGTAGCTTTCTTTCTATCATCTAGTGTTGCAGCGTGTTTTGTGTTTTCATGTTTTATTATCAATGTTTATGGATTTACTTGCTATTTCTATGTAAGTTGGAAAATGGTTTCTCCCAAGTTCCCCCCTGTATTCCTCCCCATTGGTATATCTCCCGCCTTGGAAATCCCCTACCTTTGCTCTCCCCAGTTACAGTTTTATGTCAATCATTTGTTGCTCCCCTCCCAGAGCCTGCCAGTCTCCGGGAGGCTTCTCCCCTCCTTCCAGAGGCTTCGGGGAGACTCGGTCCCGGATTGGAGCAGGCCTGGGAAATCCCCCACCCCTCAAATTTGATTTGTTTTGTGTGTACCTTCCCCTTCATCTTCATTGGCCCCTTGACCTGAAGCCATGCCTTCCCTTTCCCCCTTTTAACCTTCTGCACAGCCCTGCCAGTCAGGAGCTGCTTTGGTCAGGAGCTGCTGCAGAGTGATAATAAACCTCGCTCTGTTGCACCCTCACCGAGCCTCCTTCTCGTCCATCTCTCGTCATCGCCTCGCCTCCAGCGCTCCGTCGCCGTACAGCCTAACCCACCGGGGGGAGTTGCCGGTCCACCTGCAACTCTCTAACCGAGGCTGGAACGGTTCCCTGCCAGGGCTGGGTCAGCTGGGAAGCCATTCCCCAGCGAGTCAGGGAACACCTGACTCAATCTAGTCAGATCTAGCCTCAATCTACTTCATCATGAAAGGGCCTCCAATTAGAATTTCACCTACCATCTACATCTGTTTAAAGCCTTTTGTTAAATCAGGTGGATAAACATGTTTCTGAAGTGTTAATTTGGAAGATAAAATTGTTATCATCCATCATTGTTATCTTACACAAAAAACATCCAGGAAACTAGCTTTCAAGGATCAAGTCTAATAAATGACACTGTAAACATATAACAAGTATACTTTGAAAGCTCATAGGAAATGAAACAAAATTGCAAGGTGTAATCAAAAAATAATGTATGTAAAAAGGAGCAATCGCTATCCAAAGTGATAATCACCATCTTGGCAAATATTGTTAAATGAGGTGTGGACAGAAATATCAATGAATTGTGATGCATATAGAGGTAGAAAGAGACAAAATATAGGTATCTGTTGGAAGTGTGGTCCTTGAAGACGACAAGGGGTTCACAACGCATTCATGAGGATTTGCAGGTTGTTTCCCTAAATTGGATCTGGCTTTGGAGACAAACATTAGCTTAGTATCTGACAGCATTTCAGATGTTGATGAATATGTGAATTATCTGGATAGGTAGAAAAGAGTTATGCAAAGAAGCACTCAGCTACAGTGTTGTTACAGTTTGGTTGTGAGGAGAAACATGAGGGTAAATAATGACAGCACAGCAAACTACCAGAACCTTTATTTTTTTCTGAGTGATGTATTTTCTGAGCGATGTTTTTTCTGAGCTTATTTTTAAAGGAAGGCATGAATTTTGAAAAGGCCTTCTTTTTCCTTTCTCTCTTGTGACAATACAAGAGAGAAGCAGTGGAAAAATTAATTTCAATTTCCAACTTAAGCTCATCTCTACCCAAGAGGAGTCAGGTAACATGCTGTTTTTCCCAGGGGCCTCATGCTCTGCTTCTTTCCCACAGATGTTTTATTTTCTTTTCAACTAACACCTGTGAGAAAATAAGCATTAAAAAATTACAACTATTCTCATTCCAGTGATTCAAACACTGGAAAGATATGCAGAATGGCATTTAAAAAATGAAGTTAGGTATGGAATTTAGGTACTGAAATTTAGTTAATACTTTTGTCTGGTTAACAATGATTAAAGGCTTATTCACCTAGAATAAAAAACAAATAAAACATATAGAAGTGGAAATATTAGTCCGGTAGTGAAGTGTCATGTTGTTATATTGTTGAGTCTGTCACTGAAAACTGGAAAATAAACTCTCCAAACAAAATTTAAGAGGTTAGAAAGCCAACATTACATTGTTGGCAGCTCTGGATGCATGGGGAATTATCCTAAAGCATGCATAAGGAGCAATCTAATAGACCAGGTTATAGCCATGAAACTTATACATATCCATCACATTCATATTCTATAGTCTTAACATTTCCTGAGTATGTACATATATGCTAGTTATTTCCATGAACTTGTTTGGATATGAGTAAGGGGTTTTTGAGGGTCTTTGGTAGTCATTTGGGAACATTCTATTCCTCAAAATTTCCTTTTACAGTCCCAGACCTTCTGATGAATCTTATCTCCTTGTGAGTTTCTCAAATACGTGGCCAGGTAAGGGTGCTCTTCTCTTGTCATTCCTTAGACTGGCATTCTACCTCTGTTTTCAAAATCAAGACGTCTACTAGTACATATTAGTCACTGATATACATAAATAAACTGACACAAGACTATGAGTCACAGATGCAGAGTGTTAGCACAAGGTCACATTAAACACTAGTATTTGTACTAAGCACCCTATGGTACAAAACTAAGCATTAATACCAAATATAGGTATCATAACCATCGTGCTAAACTTAAAAGGATTTTCTAACATCTCCCCTCAATTATGCATCGATTTCTTCTTAAGGAAATATAATCTATTTGGTTATTTGGCGGGGGGGGGGGGGTAAGACTTCATTTCTTTGAGAAAATATACTCTCTATTGCTATGCTTTTGTCCAGCAATAATAATTTTGATGCTGAGTAAACTTGATCAAACATGCTGGAGATTATTAGCTGCACAGCTCCACTGACATCCATATTTTTAAAGAAGGGAATGCTATCATTTAAAGACCCATTTTGCCAATCTCTTTCAACTTGACCTATTCAACCCTCTCAGTTTCACTCAGTAATTTCTGAATGGGAACATAGAGTGTCAACACAGTGCAGTACATCCAAAATACATTAGTTCTACTATTTATGTGATAAACCATTGGGCTGTGCTTGCACAGTAAGACCAACAGATTGGGAACGCACAACATTTAGTACAAACTTGCTGGCATCTGTGCTTTCTCAAAAAACTGTGTAAGGAATTGCTCTTTCATGTAGCAACTGGATCAGATGTTTCTATCAGAAAAAAAGCAAGAGGATGTGGTCAATTTCTTCAAGGGATCAAACTTTAAGATAAAAAATCTGTCTTGATCTTCCATAGCGCAGAAGTCCACAATGAGATGATCATTTTAAAAGTAGTGCTCAACAGAAAAGAGATCCTTTTACTAAACTCCAGTCATACCTCCTATGAAGCTAGCAGTTGAACTAGCAACTGAGTTCTTTGGCTAGATACACGAGAGTAAAGATTATGTCCCTTCAATTCTGTATTTGCTTTGAGTTTCTCTTTAGTAGCTTTGTGCTCCAAACAACACAGAGCCGAATGTCACATCTGTTGCCAAGTGACATGTGCTGACAGCAGTTCATAGCCTTCCTGGCCAGCAGTGAGACTGATTCTGCATGCTGCAATCTAACCTCATTTGGGCTGTGCTTAAGAGGGTTATTAGTGAGTAGGAGGTGTCAAGCATGTCTAATGGTAACAGTGAAACATAGCAGAGATCCCTATCACACATACACCACATACTGTCGCATACACCACACTCAACTCACTTTTTCCTTGTCTGGTATCTTGTTCAGTTGCAATAAAAGGTAATGTATAAACTCATGTAACCTTTAATCTCTTTTTCAATGTTGTTCTTTTATTGTCAGTTTCTGATTACTATTTCTATGAGGCACATTATTGTGGCAGAGCACAGAAAGCAGACATCAGAATAACAGCTTTTGTATGTTCCTCACATTGACTTCAGTTCAAGTACATAGGATTCAAGCACAGACATTCAACTCTCACAAATACTCTCTTGCTACTGAGCATGAAGGTAATGTCTCCCTCTTGGCCTTCTTTCTCTAAGAAGAAAGAGGACCTTGTAAGCCCAAACATATCAGTGCAATTCATCACTCATTCTTGCTGTCCTATATTGGTGATGCCTTCTTTCTCTAGACTACTGCTGCAGGCTATGTCTTTCAGCCCTTCAGAAAACAAAAACAAAAACAAAACAAAACAAAACAAAAACAAAAACAAAAACAAAAACAAAAACAAAAAAAAAAAAAAAAAAAAAGAAGAAAACAAAAAAAACACCCCAAACAAACCCAACCTTTCTGAAACATAATAAAAGGGATAACAGCACAAAAGAATCTGCTAATGGCCAAACCTTTCTGTCAGTCCACTTCCCATAGGCTGCTCTGCTGGATTTGAATTGTAAAGACAACTAACAGAGATGTGCAAGCCAGTGCTGGTGTCATGGTTATTGCTTCCTCGGTACCTCAAGTACTAGCCTGCAAAATGACTGCCTAAAGGTAAGCGTAATTGTTACCGACCTGCAAATGCCAATCCCATGATGGGACAAGCCGTGCTGCTTCCTTTCTCTGCTTTCCTTGGCAGTGTTAAAGCACACAGCACAGGTAGAAACATAGAATATTGACTAATCTGACTGTCCCCAGGCACTTTAACTCCTTTTCTGGTCTTAATAATTTATTTACTGGTGGGATGAATAAAGAATAAGGGCACAAAGCTTGGGCTATCCAGGGTTGTGGACAGTGAAACTGCTGAGAAGGAGGAATACATTTATTTCCAGGGCATCAAAGCTATGGTCCCACTGTTGTTTGTCAGTACCCAACAGTGTTTTATATACGAATACTAAGTGATCTTTCCTTTAAAACCTAACACCTTTGCACAGCCATTTAGGTGTACATGACACAGCTGATCCATCTGTAGTTGTAAATTGGCATTACCACAGGGCATTTATAGTATGAAGAATTAGTTTGTAGTGGGATCCATTAGAGTCTAAAGCAATACTTCAGTAAGTTACATTATTATTTCTTCTATGCTTTTATCTTCTCTCTATCCACTCCTCATGCTTCAGGGCATATTCTGATTAGCAGCTGAGAAAGGGCAAGAAAGAGATTCCCAGTTGTGTAGATTTATATTATTAGATGAATTGTGAAATTCTGCAGTTTCCCTGAAATATCCAGCAGAGCTAGGAAGAGGATGCTAGATTAGATGAGCTGCTGATGTGGTTTTACAAATCCTCTGGAATGGGTTCTAACACTGAAAATAGTTTGCTCTGGTTATTAAGAACAACTTGTCTGGATCTATTGAATAGAAACAACTGGAAGTTTCCCTCTGGGTTTTGTTGATCATTTGCTTTTTTTTTTTTTAATTAGACATTGCTCTGTTGGCTGTCTCCAAGTTATTCAGATAACCAGGCACTCTGGTTATTACCAACACAACTCTTTAGCCTGTGGTCTTTCCCAAACGCAGAAAAGCTGGCAGGAGGCAGCAGTGGTGGCTTGAATCTATTCATTGATTTTAAAAGACTTCGGATCTGGCCAGTAGGTGTGGATCTGTCAGGATTCTAATTTAACTGACATATACCATTACAAAAGGCTTCATCACTGGAGTGAAGTGGATGAGACTGCGGTTTGGTGCACTGGGGAATAGATAAGATGTGATTTCATATCCTTCCATGCAAGCAGTGGTTATAAGGCCTTCCAGAGACTTCAGAGATTCCTTGATCTTCAGTTTAAAGTGGGATGAAATGTTTCTCCTCCGATTTCTCTTTTCCCAGTTTTATGATAAAGCAGCAACATTAATGAGGAAAGCAAAAATATGGTGCAGGAATTTTTTGAGAGAGCATGAAAGAGATACATGTCTGTCACTTTCCTCTGCCATGCCTCTTCATATTCTACTAATGGCAAATCCTAACCCTGCTTAATATGGATACATTTAGAGAATGGAGATCTTGCCTCTACACTGATTTTTATTCAGTGTTTTATGTGGCATTGCCAGTTAGATTACTCCCCAGTGAGACATGATAGCACAGGTACAGTTCTCAAAAAGAATTCAAATTGAATATTTGTGGGTTAACCTGCCAACAGTAAATCATTTTTGCTCCCTTCAAGTGCAAACAAGAGGTAATATTTTAGCTTTGGAACATATTTTTATAGCCCATATGGGCCTGAGTGACATGTCTGGTGAGTGATGTCTTCTTCTTTCCAGTGAAATACATGGTGTTTCTTCAAATATATACTCTTTCTGGCAGTGCACAATAGAAGCTCTTTAAACAACAGATCTGCTATCAAAAGTGATGAAGGTCACTTGCTTGGAAGTACTGAAACCTTGTTAGAGTCAATATGTGCAAATAGCTATATGAAGTACATTTCCTGTGACAGCCACACCCTAGAAGAAACACCCATGGAGAAAGTAGTAGATCAACAAATATAGTTGCTTTTCTATCATTGAATGTAGCTGAAGTTGTGATGTGGAGGAGGGCTGTATTTAAGCCCTTATTACATGACTTTCCATCCCAGAGGTGAAGCTGTGATGGCTCTGTGCAGAGGGAACAGAGACATCAAAGCCATTTGGTATTTCTGTAACAGCAAGTGCATTGTATGTTAAGACCAAGCTGCTGAGGGACAAAGGCAGATCTTCATTTCAAAGATATAAAAGACTCCCGGGCTGCTGATTCAAAGATTTTATGTTAGAGTTGTCTTACATCCTTAGTGCTTACCAAGTTTGTAAGTAAATAGAAAAAAAGTGGCTGTAGATTTCATGCTTACAGATTCCTTGTGTCTTCTGGTGACCACTTTCCTTGAAATAAGAAAAGACTATCTGAAAGACCAACCAATAAACTTTTCTTTCATCTCCAACTCATCCAGCATTCTGTTTACAGTAGATATATTTGTTTGAAAAAGAAGGTCTTTCAGCAGGTTAAGTGCCATTGACAACAAATACAGAGCAATATGAAAACTCCTGATAGGACCAATATTTTTTTGGTTTTTTGTGAGATTTTTTTGTGTTTGCAAGATTCATTTATATAACTAGCTGGCAAATGGCAAGCAATTTTGTAGGGACATTATCAAAATAGACTCAAAATTTCTGAATTTCTATACATCAGTTCACTGGGTTACTATATACTTAATATCACCTTCTTGCATAATATGATACTATAAAATTTTCCTTTAAAAGTTATTTATTATGAAGTGTAACCAGAATTATTCCAGAAACGAAAAATCTGAGAATGCAAGCAACTGAATTCACTCAAAAGTCTATGTTTTCATCTTCCAAATTCATTTTCTAGTTATGTTCTAATTTATATCCTTTGAATATTATTTATAGTTAACTATCCAACATTACATATTTCTTCATCTTTGGCCTTCACCTTTTCACAGGACAGGCAAAAGACATAGTTTTATGTTATGTTTTATTGATGTTTCTCTGGCCTGTTTACAGCTCTCTGATGAATAAAGAAGTTATTTAGTTTTCCTATGAACACATACCCAATAAAATGAGACCACTGACTTTTCTCTCAGATAGTACCAGAGAAGTTATTCAAGTCTTAGAAGAGATTGTCAATGTTCATGCCTTAATCCAGCATGTTTTCTGTAGTCTTGAATGCTTAGCAAAAATAATTATAAAAATAGAATCCTTAGTTTTTTCTCACACACAAAAAAATTAACCATTACAGTTGATCTAGTGCTAGGAAAGCATACTAATGAGGGGGGAAAGTAGAAAAATGCTTTGATTAAAACCTCTCTTTCTGCTTACTCAGTTTATATAAGAGGGCATCCTGCTTGTTGAACCTGATTTCCTTCTACAACAGAATAACCCACCTAGTTATCTTGTGGCAGGAGTCATCTTTTTGGACTTCAGCAAAGCTTTTGATACACTCTCTCAGTATCCTGCTGAATTCAGCACACAGCTGAATAATTCAATGGGTGAGCAGCTAGTCGTGGGTGTGTCACAGAGTTATACTTAGTGGGGTAACAGGCTGGGGTCCCACCACATGTAAGCTTCTGCAGGACTCACTTCTCTTCAACAGTTCATTGATGACTTGGACACAGGACTTGAAGGAATACTAATTAAATTTGCCAACAGCACAAAACTGGGAGAAGCTGTTGATTTCCTTAAGAGAGATAGGCCTCGTAAAAAGTCATCAACAAATTAGAGATGTGCAATCCCCAATGATATAAACTTTAAAATGACAAGTTGCAGATTCTGGACCTGTGTTAAGACCTAGTTATTGAAAGTATTAGAAAGAGGACTCTGCTTGAATTAAGGTGCAAATGACACCATATGCCAGAGTCAATAGTATGGGTTTTATTTGACACTAAATGTGTGCGTGTGAGAGAGAGAGAAACAAAAAGAAATAGAAAAGAGGTGGGGAAGAGAGAGACAGAGAGACAGATTAAATATAAAATAACCCCACTCTATGCATCACAATGGTATCATTTTTATCCTCTTCTTCTAGTCTTGTCAGTGGTGGTAGTCCTTCAAAACATAGGGTTCAATAGATTAATATACATTCAGGCCAGGTAGGAGTCCCAGGTACCTTCCCTGGAAGAAGCAAGTTTGACACAGTATCTTCCAACAGACTCTGGATCTGTTGCATCACTTTGCATCCCTTGCATCCCATGCAGTTGTCTGGTACAGGGTCTCAGGAATGGGTCTGAGGGGCACTTTGGGGGTGTTTGATGGTTTTTGATACCTCCTCAGCTGCCTCTCACTTGAATGTCCCACGTGGATGTGGTCTCCCCAGGGTGGGGTTTTTTCACAACTGACCCAGTTTGTGTAAGGGAGGATGGATGCTATTTCCCTCTGCTCAGAGGTTATGCTACACTTCAAAAACTCTCCTTCTCAACCCCCTGGGTTGTAAAGTAGTGCGTGCAAACCTGGCCTCAGCAAATGAGCTGTGGGCTGTGCCTTCCCCCTTCTCAGATCCAACCAGAGCTAATTTTCAGGACAGCTGCTGGGTTTGGCTTTCCTGTAGATACATTCTACTCCCTGAGCCTTGTTTACTTCTCACTAGACATGAGATAATTGAACAATAGTCTATTGTTATCTTATTTAGTATAGCAAATTTATCTTACCTTATCTCAAGTTCCCATTAGGTGGCTTAACTCACAGTCCAAAATTCCAGTCAGTAGGCATATTGAGGGAGGAGTGGGCTTTGGTGGTTGCAGCTTCTTTATATAGCTTTGCCATAATGGGCAAAAAATCCTCCATAACAATGTTTAAACTATTAACTGCAGCATTTCAGTCTCTCACAACCTGGTACAGGAGTAGCTGAGGTCGCTTTGTCTGTTTAGCCTGGAGAAGAAGAGACTGAGAGGAGAGCTCATTGTGATCTTCAACATCCTTACAAGGGAAGTGCAGGGGCAGGTGCAAATCACCTCGCTCTCATGACCAATGACAAGGTTCAAGGAAATAGCATGAAGCTGACTCAGTGAAATACCAGGAGAAGTTTAGGTGAAATACCAGGAAAACATTTTTCATCTGAAGGGTGGCCAGGCACTGGAACATGCTCCCAGGAAAGTGGTCGCAGCACCAAGCCTGTCTGAGTTGCAGAAGTGTCTGGACAATGCTCACAGGCATATGGTGTGATTCTGGGGGTGTCCTGCACAGGGCCAGGAGTTGGACTCAATGATCCTGACAAGTTCCTTCCAACTCAGCATATTCTGCCATTCTACAATTCTATGATATTGTTTTACTAATCTTTCAGTGACCATTAGGATAGCCAGCCTGAGGAAGTTTTAAAAATTTATTTAGAATGCAAACAAAAACACCAAAAAAGAGACAACATAAACAACTCATGTCAGAGAACTGTTTCCTTAGTTCATTAAAAAATACATTTGCCTTTCTTTCTTATTAGGTGGTGGTACATGAATATTTCAGCAAATGACAATGAAAGACTCCCAAACATGTTTGATTAAAAGTCTGATGGTTTTTCATTCATCCTCCCTTAAAATTTCCATACCAGCTACCAACAGAAGAGCAACCAACACAGCTCCAATACTGTACAAACTAAAAATGGACACAAACAATATACAAAGAATATCTCTTGTAAAATCTCCATGATCTTTCTCCTTGCTGATATAATGTATAAAATCTTCAAGTAGCATTTAACTAAATCTAGAAGTGCTCCAACATAAATGTAGACAGGCAGAAATCATCAGATATTTGCCAAGATCCTCTACAAAAGGAGGCTGCAGAATTGCTGTAATTGACGCTAAGCAAGGCCAGACTTGACATCCATCTATTAAGATCAATTAGGAATAATTAAATCATGATGCATGGTGGAGTAGATTAACTCTTCCAACCAGGTGATAATAACATCATTTCCCCTTTAGCCCAAACAGCCAATATTGTGGATCTGTTTTCATTAGGAAAGAAAATTGATTATGTGAGCCTACAATATTCTTTGATGTACTCAAGTTTGTTTGCAAAGAGTACACTCAGTCTTGTTGGTTTGAAAAAATGGAAATAAAAAATGGCAGGCAGTTTTCTTGTATGCAAATCTCCAAGTCTATCTTTTGGGTATGTTTGGGGTGGTTTTTTTACAAAGCAAGGGTGCAGACATTTCTCCTGCTTGCTGACAGACACACAGAGTTGTTTTTTGTTTTTCATATGTCTTTAAACACACTCAGATGAACACTGTCTCTCCTGCATACAGAGCTTGTCAGCTATTCCCCACCATGCAACTTCAGACAATAAAATAACCTAACATCTAAACAGCAGAGTACTGAGCAGGAACATCCAAGCTGGTGAGTCATCATTATATAGTGCTAAGTGACTGTACAAGGTTGTGCTGACAGCACCGTCATGTTCGCTAGCAAACTCTGGATGGGTGTCTGAAATCTGTGCTTCAGCTACCAGGACTGTCTCTTGCAAAACTTACTGGGTTTGGTTACATTTTAAAAGGAAATCCACCTTCCTTCCACTTACAGGGAACAGTGAGTGTTCATGTGGGTTTTAACATATTCATCTTCTCTTCACAAGACCAAAAACTTAATAATGGTAGATATTCATGTCTAGCATAATAAGAGTGAATAGAGAACTGCATTGCTAAACAAAAATATTGATCCTTATGCTTGGTGGATGGGAAGGAGTCTGAGATTCATTTGTTACAGCTTCTGTTTCAATCTCCAGAACAGACCCCAAAAAATGACAGCAAATTACTTTTATCTCTCTGAGCTTTTGTGTCCATAGATCAAACAAACAGAACCTCACACCTTTTGCAGAGATTGAACCTGTGGCTACTCTTAATTCCTTAATTCAAGACTTAAGGAAATCAATCAAATTATTTCTATTGACTTTCCCAACAAATTAATCATATTTTTATGCACAAAGTAATTTTTTTTTCTTTTTTCTGTGAGGGGGAGTAAATGGTGTGCTTCCTGCCAAATGACCTGAGGTAATAGATGCTGTACAGATCCAGTGAGAGGAAGCAGGGCAGGGTTTGGGAGGGTTGAGGAACAGGAGGAAATGCTAGCTAAGAAATTAGTTATAAAAATCACCTTTTTTAATTAGATATTTTCCAAATGATATGATGATGAATTAAAAAGGTAACAAAAGAGATGAGGAAAATATAATCAGTATGTTATCTGCTAAAAAGTGTAGACTGGTAGCTCTGGGCAAAATGCATCCTTTCTCATTGCTGTCACCCCCACCTCCAGCAGAGCTCTGTTCTGTACCATTTGAACAACATGCTAACTTTTCTGCACATGCATAAAATGCACAAAGGGTTCCTCAGTTGATAGTTAGCTGGGTCTTGTGAGTGCTACCCAAATTACAAAAAGAATGTCCTATGAAATGTACTGTCTACAGTACTATGTAAAGTTCATTATAAAAGTAATCCTGCATTTTTCATCCAGTGTAATATTTAAGGATGTTTATCCACATGTTTTTTCTCAGTATACCTAGTCTATCAAAACTCAGGTGAAACCTGTGCAATCACCTCTGTATATGAACTTTTCTACTGAACAGGATTTAATGTGCTGAAATTACTGTCATGTACAATTGTTTCCAGAATCAAAGAAAGAGAAATAAAATTATGCCTCATATAAAAAACATAGCTAATCAATTTTGAACAGTTCCTGACCATCAGCCTTCCTCAAAAGCCTGAGAGTGTTCTTTTGTGCCTTAAAAAGCAAAATGTGCTCTGTTTGAGTTTGAAGTTAATAAGGTCTTATTGTTCTGTAAAACAGAAACAAGGAGACTGAGGAAAATCACACAGGAAAGTGAAATTTCTAACAAAAATTACATGCAGAAACTCTGTGAATATCAAACATACCAGTAATTCAGACTTTTTATTTCTTTTTTTTTTTTCTTTCTAATTGATAACTACTACCTATATTCCAGAGGTTAGGAAGATGAAGTAAAGTCACACGATTTTCTTCAGAACTGTAACATCAGTTGGAGATTGAGCAGCATGCTGCCTGTCAGAACTACTAGATAAAGCCTGGTATTAAGAAATGGCAGCACAGTAGAAAAAAGATTGTTTAAATTTTGTTTTCTTTCAGCTTACAGAGAGTGACTGGGGGATATGTAATGCTCCATATACATTCTCTATTTATGTAAACTTGAGAAAGCATGTCTTAGACTTGCATGGAATATACATATTAGAATTGAAAGGTAGGAGGACAAATGATATTTGTTCCCTGATAATTAGTTTTTCATAAACACTGAACCCATTTCCAAGTTGCATGTCTATTTTATTGAAGAAAAAATCTGGAAAATTTTTATAACCAAAATACACATTGTGCTAGCACCTTGTTGAAGTGCTTTACATTGTGTTGGAGATAAGTAAACTTCTATTTTATTATATGGAGAAGTCAAAGATTGGAAGCAACTTTTTTAAAGGCATTACCTTTTATTTCTGTCTCAGATATTAATTACAGTAAGAATATGGCTAAGAATAATTCTGTGGCCATCCTGTTAGTAAAGTAAAAAGCAAAAGTAAATGGACCACTGTTCTGCTGGAGAGAGCTTGTCATCTGCTGGAGGCAAGCAGAAAGAAATAGTTACATGCAACAGCTGAATAATACATTCAAATACCCTGATGATACGCATTCTTATTCAAACAGGATTTTAAAACAGTAGCAAAAAAGAAATAAATAAAATTTGCTTCTGAAAGTCATAACTTTGTTCTCTTAACCTTACTGGGTTACTCCAGTGCTCATGAATACATGTTTTGATTTCTATAAAGACTCCTTTATAGGAGATTGATAGACAGATTGAGTCCTTTTAGAACATTGTTAGCCCATCTACCACTTCTTTTTTTTCAAACTGAGAAATAGACTGAAGAAACCTGCATTCGTGCACCATTCTTTAGCTGTATACTAAGGGTCAGGGGAAGCTTAGTGATCATACTCCAAGGAAGGAAAGATTAGTGTTTGGATAATTTTGACTATATTGTCATGATCAATAATAGTTTTGCCTGTCTGCAAAATGTACACAAATAAATATGGTATAAACATTCGTAAAGAAAAGACTGCTGCATGAAATAATATGACCTTGCTACCTTTTAGTTGCAGTATTAGAGTACAAACTTATTTTAATTAGCAGTCAACAACCAGACTGTAACTTCACTGAAGGAGCATTGAAGAATCACTGCCTATTAACAACCCAGCGGTAAGTAAGCCAGTACAAATACTTATAACCAAATAGTGTACATTTCAGGAGTGGAGAGTATTACCTATTGGGCACACAACACAGTGGAGGAAATTGCTTTATTCCCAGTACTGCTGGGTACCAGGAGGCAATCACTATGCCTCTAGCCCATTAACAGCATTTGGAGTGTTGCTTCCCGTAGAAGGGGTTATTGGCTAACCACTGGGTGACCAATTAAAAGCTATGAATAAGTCCCAAACCAAACAGCATGAGGCCTGTTTGTAGCACAGTGGTATCATTACTAAAGTGAAAAACTTGATGAGAAAGGAGCATATTTAATTATAGAACTATACAAATGGCTAATTAGGACTATAAAGTGAAATGAATGACTTTCCAGTGGATTTTTGAATGTTACTGATAACTGCTCAGCTTCTTCGGAGACCATGAAAATGATCTACAGTGCTAAGCCCGCATGTTATAGTAATGAATGGATCTTCATTACTGGGGACATGTTTGACCTGGTTGCTCAGGTAGCATGGGCAGTCCTCAATTCTGCTCCCTGCAAGGGCTCTGGCACAGTCCCCGGTCTGCTGTGAGCTTCACTCGCTTTCACCCCATTCTCACAGGTTTAGAGGCAAAAGCATTAGCTGCAATTGAAAGCCCCTCTCACTTTGAAGTCAAGTGTCTCACTAATTTTGCAGAAGCTTAGACCCATGCTTAGATTTGGCCTTTAAAATCACTAATGGCTTTGAAAAAAATCTTTCCCCTTCATATCCCTCCCCAGGATCTTACAAACTCCTGCACCTGTACCTGTTATTTTAATCTTTACTGCACAAAGTAGAGATTCCTTTAAATTACTTAGTCTAGCTTCCAAAAGAGACCCCAGAGCCCAATGATTTCCTAATGAGTAGTGAACTTTTCATTTCTTCGCTACATGTATCCTCAAAATGAGTAGAGGAATGTTTCTACTTCACAAAAATAAAGAGACTTGATTTTTTAACTGAGCTTTTTTTCCAGCTGTGTAAGCACTCTGAGGCCTAGAGAGGATGCTTATCCAGGCAAACAACCCATGCAATTATTTATTGACTCGATTAGTGGCAACATGAAAAGGAGAGGCTGAATTTTAGTTAGTGTAATGGGCAGAATATATACAGCTGCATGTATAATATGTGTTACAATATATCCATACCACACAAAGCAGTAAAGACAGAGCAAAGCCTGGCCATTGGAGTCCCTCAGTCCCGAAAAAACCCTTGCAAATAGTAGTTTTTAGTTGTACAAAGTTGTGCTGACATTTGTTTAGACATTTGTTTTGTCCCTAGATTCACTGATGATGGGGGCCTTGCACATTCAAGGCACACAAAGACCATGGAAGGCCTGGGAGAAGTTTGTGGGCACGCATCCCTAACCAAAAACTGAACTCGTTACTTCTCAGTTTTACTTTTGCTGAGCTTTGTCTGCATTTCTCAGTCTGCAAAAAAAAATTGTCTCTCCTTCCTGATTACCAGTCTTTTTCACCCTAAATGGCCAATGCTAAAGGCTTGAACAATTTGAGATCACTCTCAATGCTTTGCGGCCTCACTTGCATTGCATCCATTATCATGTAAGCGCACATCAACTTTTCTGTCATAACATGAAGAAATTAATGCAGTTCCTTCTTGGCAAATAGAAAATCAATCATGTTTCCAATAAATAACACTCTCATTTAGATCAACTCACTTAAGATGCCTTTCTGCCCTAATCAAGTCATGAGACTCCATGAGTCCTATTATGATTTAACAGTGCACCATGGAGATGACAAAATACTTCACTGAGGCTTAATGTGAAGTTTGGCTAACTCATCCTTTGAATCTTTTTCAAAGTGACATAAACAACTTTCTTAGCTTTGATACTTCATGAAATATGAAGCGAGTAAGACTAGGCTATAAAAATATCAGTTGGGGTTGGTGTTTTACTTTTTGGGGAAGGTTGTTTTTCCTTTTTGGATGGAGGGGTTTGTTGCATGTTTTTTTGGTTTGTTTTTTTCACCAAGACAAAGCTTGCCAACAGATGGTAGTGGATCTGCTGTTTTATAAGCCTATAAAAGACAGCAATCTCAGCAAAAGGAGACCTTCTGGCTTTACCTACAGTGTCCAAAGCCCTTGTCTCAAGAATTAAGAAACTTCTCAAAAGCAGCAGAAAATTATCATCAGAACGCCTATGATGCATATCTCATTACAAACAACAATTTCTAGGATATTTCAGATTCTGAGTTTTTCCCTGAAAAATCTACCACGTTGTTATCTGCAAAAAATTGTAGAAAATTGTTATTTATAGGGAGAGGATATAAAGAATATACTTCTTTGCAAGTTTTATATGGAGTAAATCATAAAGCTGGAATGTGATTGATTAGTACATGATGATATTGGACAGAGAAGCACCAGAAAAAAAAATTATTGTGATTCTTTCAATACACTTCTGAATCTGATGTTTATCCACAGATGCTTATATTACAGATGCTAATATTAATGAAAAAGGCTCTTTTCATAGAATCAAGTTATTTTCTCCATGTTTTACTTCTGAAGACACAATGATGCTGAAAGAGTATTTTGCACTAATCATAAGTGCTATTTTTCTCTAAATCACACTATTCAGCAGAAATCACTATAAACATTTTTCATGTTTGATATCAAACTAGCAAAAGATCCATTTGCAGGGATGAAATATGGTTTACAAATATTTCTTCTATTGATTTCATTTTTTAATTGATATGCAGTGAAAAGAAGACAATAAAGCTGTGAAGTAACTAAAATTCAGAGAAAGTGTGGAAATATTTCACCTTATCATCTACACAGGAAACTCTATTCTAGTAGTGTGACTGTGATTGAGGGAAGAGTGTACAAAATGATAAATGATCAGCTCTTTAAAAGTTACAGTTCCAGCTATGGTGAGCAGAATACTTTATTTCTGCCTAAAGGAAAGATCATAACTGTGAGTTGTTCTAAATGTTCTCATTAACTTTTCATTGCTGGTGTGTCCAGTAGTCTGTAGCTCCCCCAGTCATTGATAAAAAAAATTGCTATGATTGTATTCTAACATGGACTGTACCATTTCACATTATCAGAAATTTTTCATTTTAATTATGAGACTGTCTTGGTTTTGAAAGAAGACAGGTATCTGCTAAAGAGGGGCAGGGCCTCTCTTGGAATGGATAATTCAAATCCCCTCTCCTCAAATTATTATAATTTAGAAAAATTAAAACAGTTCTCAGGCAGAGATACGGGGATAAGAATAACAGTTCTTTACTGATAGTTATAACAAGACAAACAAACAACAATTACAGCATTAATAGCGAACAGAACCAGGGACCTTGACGGGGCTTGGTTTCACAAAACCTGGGGCAGTCTGGTCTCTTGGGACTCCAAAAAGCACCAAGCTGGAACAGTGAGGGATCCCGGGCTGGTGGATCGGATACAATCCGGAGCTCCGTCGGTGGTCACTGGAGGGCAGGGATGTTCGGCAGGGAGGGCAGCGCGGGGCCACGGTGCAGAACAGCCTCAAAGCAGCGGCGGTGGGACAGGGCCGGGCCAGCTTCAGCAGGACAGCAAAAGGAGAAATCGGGAGTTTTCTTGGGCACATGAGCAGAAGGATGGTAGCTTTCCTCAGGATCAGATCCGGGTGGTGCCAGTGAAAAACTCCCGCAGCAACAGCATCCCCATCCTCTCCCGATGCAGAGCACACCAAAGAGTGAAGCTACCCCCAGCCCCATCTTTTTCCCTGCCCGCCCCCCCCGCGAGAAACTCCCGGAGACAAAAAGAAAGAGTGTCGCCAAAGTGCCCTGCTCCATCCTTCTGTTTCACCTGAGCACCAATAAGTAATCAGTAGTTAGTTGCCTTGCAACCCTTGGGAAAAAATTCTATAGGTGAGAAAAAACAAGAAACAAGCCTAACCCCCAACAGAGACTAAAAAGGGTTCCTTTTTATGCTGAGCAACTATAGTAAAAGATCAGACTGTATAAAGTACAAATTCTTAAAAGCAGCAATGGCAGCAAGCATAGCAATATGATTTATTGTTCTACACTAATCTGAACACCTAGACATGATTTACTGATGTGCTACCATGCACAAGTTAATGTATAACAGAACTATAGTAAAAAACTCTATTCAATGCCCTTGCTGTCTGGGTAAGTTAAAGCTGGCTAAGTTAATTTTCAAAAAAGGGGTAGAAAGGTATATAGTGACCACCCATGGATCCAGCAATGAGACAATTGTTGCAGTCTCAGTGTTTAGTGGTCAAGACAATGATTGCGGTCTTAATCTATTGGGGCTGGAAGAAAACCACGAAACACAAAGTTCAGTAGGTTAATTATTGCTCAGGCTACGGGGGAACACCCAAGTACCTCCCCTGGGATGGGGAGTTCTACATTGTATGATTTAATGCTGTGGGTCATGGGGAACTCTGGGGGTCTCTTATGGTTTATGACACCTTCTAACACATGACAGTGGCCTCTGACATTAGCATAGTTGACCCAATTATGCCCATTAGAAGAGATGAATACCTTCAGGCCAACTGTTAATTTGCCAGAACTTCCCAGGGGAAGTTTGCACACCTGAGCCAGTTACATAAGGGAAAACAGTGGCATTGACACCAGCTTGTAGCATCTGGTGTCGGGTGCAACCCCCTCTGCACCAAGGCAGTTGCATTGCATATCTTCAGAAAAGCACCCATGCTTTTGCAAATGGCCAAGTGTTTGGAGTAATTCGTCATTTACATTCCAGTCTCCTACGCTTTCTTCTCTCTTGTATATTCAAGCAGAACACCATATAAAATTTTGAAGTTATATTTTTGTCTGATGAGATTAGTGATAAAGGTTTTCTTGAAGAAGGACTGATAGACTGAATTTGATTCTAACTTAGTGGAAGGTAGATTGCCACAAATTGTAAATTTTGCCTTTGTTGTACTCAACTCCTTATGAATGTTCCTCTTGCTTCACATGATGAAAATACTTGCCACTATAGTCCTATGCAGTTGAAAAGCCTAATCTATATACTAGTCTTTTAATTTACCATGTTTGTTGATATTCTATTCATTCATTAGAATGAAAGGGATGGCAAATATGCAGTTTCTTTCTTAAGAACATTCATGTAAACTGAGCCTCCAGTGTTGAAACTATGCATAAAAAGATGTGGCTAAGCTGACATACAGCAAAAAAATTGAAATTCTGTCTCCCTCAAAATGCAGTGTGGTGGGTTGGCCTTGACTATCGTCCAGGTGCACCACCAAGATATTTTATCAATCCCTTTCTGGACAGAGGAAAAATATGAAGACAGGCTCTGGGATTGAGGAAAGGATCGGAAGAGATCAGTCCCTTGTTACTGTTGAGGGAAAAATATTCAGCTTGGGGAAAATAATATAATTTATTGCAAATCAAATCAAATTAGGAAAGTAAGAAGAAGGAATAAATATTTTAGCACCTTTTCCCCACCCCTCCCCTCTTCCTGAACTCAACTTCACCCCAAATTCTCTACTTCTTCCCCCTCCAATGCTGTAGGGGGCATGGAATGGGAGCTGCAGTCTCTTCATCACATATTGTCTCTGCCACCCCCTCCTTTCTGCCTTGTCCTCCTGCCCAAGGGCCAGGTTCCTCCCACAGCAAATAGTCTTCCATGAACCTCTCTAAAGTGAGTCCTTTCCACAGGCCACAAACCTCCTAAGCATGTGTCCCTTCCATGGGATCAGTCCTCCAGGCATAGCCTACTCCAGTGTGGCTCCCCATGAGACAAGTCCTGCCAGCAAACCTGCTCCTGTGTGGGCTCTTTTCCCCACAGGACCACAGATCCCTAAGAGCAGTATGCTCCAGCATGGACTTCCTGCAGGGTCACAGCCTCCTTTAGGCATCTACCTGCTTTGGGTCCTGTATGGGCTGCCTCACCATGGTCCTGCATGGACCTCTGCGTCCCCAGGGGCCTCCATGGGCTGCCTTATCATGGTCCACACGACAGGCTGCAGGGAAATCTCTGCCTTGGCACGTGGAGCACTTCCTGCCGCTCATTCTCCACTAACCCTCGTGTCTGAAGAGTTCTTCCTCTCACATGTTCTCCCTCCTTTTTCAGAGTTGCAGTTGTACAGCTCTTTTTTTTTCTTATCAAGTACTTTATTCCAGAGGTGTTACCACTATTGCTGACTGGCTCAGCCTTGGCCAGTGGTGGGGCTGTCTTGGACCTAGCTGATACTGGTACTCTCTGATATGAGGGGATGCTTCTGGCATTTTATTACAGAAGCCACCCCTGTAGTCCCCCCCACTACCTAAGCCGTGCACATAACCCAAATACACAGAGCTCTTTTCAACCAGCAAAAAACAGTGGAGGTTATAATATTGAGAGGACTGGAGAGGGTTCTGGAAAGAGACATGAATAAAACCTAGTAGTTGCCAAATTCCTGTAAATAGGTTTAAATTTTGGGAATTACAAAAGAAATTACAATGCAAAAATCTAGTATCTATAGGAATTCATGTTGGTCTAAATCTTGGAATGTTGGGAAGAAAATGAATGAAATAGACATCATCCTTAGAAGCTTAGTTTACACAAGCATTTCTAGTGTGGGCATTTGCTGCTGAATAGTTGAATGTGAGATAGATGATAAAATAAATCAGTGAATCAATGGCTGAGCCCTGTTGAAAACTGAGAAATGGCAGCTTGGACACATTTAACATGATGCAACTAGGTGTCTTCTAGACTGAAACATGATCGAGCCTGTACAGCTTGAAGTGGAAGTTCACAATTCTCTCTTGGACTGAAGATTTTTGACACATTTAAATTTTTGAAGTTATATTTTTGTCTGATGAGATTAGCTTACACAGAACAATGAAACAACTTGATTATTAGCTAAATGGCTGCCTACCTATGACTTCTTGTCTGTGTTTGGGGTTTATTTTGACCTAAAATTATCCAGGATTACTTTAAGGAAGACGGTTAGCAACAATTTTCTCTCCATAAACCAGTATTTAATAGAAGATATTTATGAAATGGTTTATACTTTTGAATTGATTACAAATGCTTTTTACCTGTACCTGAGGCCTACCTTAAAAAAAAAAATACACATTGTACTCATTGCCTTCATTATTTAGTTCCCTTTTCTCTTAATATGCTAAAGAATTAATTTTTGTTTTGTTTCCAAAAATGTGCTAATAATATTAAAGATGCAGACCAAAAGCTGAAACTTGCAGAGGAACTACAAACTACAGCTGGCTTTCATGTCAAGCTACTGTCATTCTCATAAACGTACTATTATGTGATAGTCAAAATATTTCTTTCAAGCAAGTTCAAATTATTATAATGAATTTTCAGTTGGGTCTTCAATATTTTCAGCATTTTTTCTGCTGATTTTCTTTGGAGCTGGTAGTTTTCTCACATGGTTCATTTTCTAACACCTGCCAGAAATCATCTTCAGTAGTCTGAGAGGGAAGGAATCTTCAAAGCACAACACCTTCCCATCCCTGTGTGTATACAAGCTCTTGCAAACTATGCTCAGTGATTGACATCTTTCTTTGTTTACTATGATATCTTGTCAAAAGTGATGGAATACTGCTGTGGGTTTTTTTGTTTGTTTGTTTGATTCCCTTTGAAAATCTAATTTTGTCTTTAAACTATAAGTAGCACAATCAACTTGGAATATCCCATCTAATATAGTTACAGTTCAACCTGAAAATAATGACTGTGACTCATAAGATAAACTGAATAGCAAGGGTGACAAAAGTGAGATTTCCATCAGTTTACTGTTGCCTCAATTTTCACAGTGATTGCATGAGAAATGGTTTTATTTTTGGTTTTTAAAAATGTCAAAGAGCTTTGTTTCTTATAGAGAGAAATATGAAATGTTTTTTAATATTTGATATATATTTGGAAAATATTTTTATGTTATTTCATGTCAAAGAAATTTTCATTTTGGTGTTGATACAGTGTTGTTTCATGAAAGAGTAATGTTGGCATATTGCCTTTTTTTTCAGATGAAGTGGTGGTGTTTCATTTTTTGGCACCCATGATAAGTGCAAATAAACAAGTGTGTTTGTTTTGAAAATCAAGGCACTGATACTTTAAAGGGTAATTTTGTTCTGTCCAATTATCTCAGGAATTGCTTGCTTTGGCCAACATCTCTATGTTAGGGAAATACCGACATTTCTGACAAAATATTTGGCATTTGACAGCCAGAATAAAAAGGACAAGGTATCATTTCCCCCTTAAACTTTCATTCAGGTACAGATATTTCAACATATATCTTTATTTTAAACATCAAATTTGTACCTAATATAGCAGTATTCCTTTAATACCTAGCCATGAAATAATGTTACTGGCCTAACATTGGGATAACCATGTAAAAGGAAGTAGTAGGGTTTCTGTTCTCTTTAAGGCAACTTCACAGACTGTGGTAACCTAAAACAAAGAAAAATTTACCTCTGAAAAAGAAAACAGACAATTTCAAGCTACTATGCCTGTTAAGGGAAGCTTAATGGCAGTCCATAACATTCACACTTCACAAAGAAATTTAATTTTCTGTGTCCTCAAATCAAGGCCAAAAGTTAGAAAAACCTCAATTTTCCAGGCCAGAAGCTCTAACTGTGACAAAACACCTTTTCCTTTGCAATACAGTGAGACTCTGCCTTCAAACGACAAAAGTCACCTTCAGTTCAGTGCAGAAAACAGTGCTGTCAGAAAAATTCCAGGTAGAGGAAACAAGATTCATCACACAGGTCAGTCCTTTAGAGTTCTGAAGCTTGCAGGCATTTTAAGATTTTTCTTGTACAGAGTATGGGCTATTAATTCAGGAACTTTTAAGAAATCTGCACTTTCTGGGTCCTAAAGGAAAAGGGAAGAAACCACAAGATTTCTAGCTATACTGCTTTAAATGAGTTTAAAGACTGTGGGGCAAGAACAGGGAACCAGAGAGCAAAAGGACTGTGAGTATTCCTCCTTGTTTTCACAAGACTTGGAATCTTTCTGCTACTTCTGAAAAAACATTGATATAAGTATTGTGGGGATACCTTATTTACATTAAACGCTCTGGTGTAGACAAACTGTTCTGTAAAATACATCTCAGTAACAAGTCCCTCAGGCATTGGTAACAAGTATCAGCTAAAGTGCTGCTTTCATTTGAATCCATGTGTTGGGGAATTACACTGGCTAATAATGGCCTATGATGTCCTGTGGGCTATGTCAGAGGCATCAACAACACTTCTTTCAGCCTGAACTCCAGGAGACAGAATTTAATTGGCTTTAGCTATTAGCCAAGACGGGTTAAATTCATACTCTATTTGCAGACAATGGAAGCAAGAGACAAGCAAAAGGTCACTGGACAAGGCACAATATTTTCACCAAAGTCATGCTTGGAAACCATTGTAAACAAAAATGCCTCATCTATGATTTTTGCCTGTGCTTATGACAACAGGACCTTGTATACAAATAATGAAACCATAAAACAAAGTAAAGTTAATAGACCTTCTTGAACATGTGGCAATCTTCAGAATTACAATCCTGGATCACTTCTTGAGAAATACGTGACAAAAACAACTTGTAATACTTGTAGAATTGGGTGGTCAGGAAGCCAATGCGCTTAGGATGTAGGCATTTAGTTATATGTGCAATTAGAGCAGTTAGTCCCAGCAAATTTGTCATGAGTTAAGCTATGAAAGGTTTTATCCCCTGAAAACATAAATTTGATGAAGGTCTGGAGTAGTACAACTATATTAAGGTCTTCACATACATTCTGGCTAATAAGAAAAGCATGCTGCTAGTAATTGAAAGATTGCATCATCATTTGTTATTATTCTTGCCTGTCCTCCTGTTCTGTTCACCTGAATGCAAATGAAAAAGTAAGATATAAATCAATTAAAGTAAAAATCATACAATGGCTAACAAAATGCATAAATACAAACAAAATGAAAGGCTATATAGTTTATAAAAATGAAGAAATATATTACTGCTCAGATGCAGTAGAAAACATATTAAATATTGTCATAAATGTGAACTTAGGTTGGAAATTTGCATACATGATCATCTGTAAATTAGCATGTATAAGAGTGAAATGAACTCAATTTTGAAAGTTGTCATTTTCATATGAAGAGCTGGAATTCCAGAGCTACGCTGAAAACGTCACTGCAACAGTAGACTCAAAAAAGAAAAGGGGACTGAAAGCTGGAGTCCAAAGAAATGTAGTTAGTATTTGTCAATACAGATGTTCTGCTCTTTTTATGACCTACCTTAGATCCTTAGGAAAGACCTATTCTAGAACATAGGAAATTTTTGAGTTATTATGTTAATATCAAGGAACATGCCTAGGAAAGAAATATACCAAGAAGTGGTATATGCTTGTTCTGATATTCTCCCAAGGAAAAGGGATTAACTTTGCTGTAGTCTTTAATTTCCATTTTGCCTGAGAAAAAAATGATTACCAGATGGCACATGGCTATTTTTACATATTGTATGGCAAGAATCCAGCTGATAATTATGACATTACACTAACAGTCTATGTTTTGTGTTAGGAATATTTGGCACTTAACTTAGTAATTACTCCTTAGAAGTGATTTCTTATCTTCTCTCTTTCCTCCTCTGCCTCTCTGTCCTCTCGTCCCTTCTTTGCCTCTATCATGTTCAGCTGAGGCAGAAACAAAATTCAGGAAACTACCTGAGAATGCAATAATTTTTATGGAGTCTATACTTAAGGCAAGAAAACCAGAAAACTTGCAACAAAAAAATCTCTTCCAGTAAACCTTCTCACTTCCAAAAATTGTGTAATTTCTGGTTTTGTATTATTAATTTCTTTTTTGATGTCTTAGACTCTATCAAGGGTAAATCAGGAGAAATTCTCATTCATTGAACATCAGAAGAACCACATATTCAGTAGTGAATTTGCTGCTTCTATTTTCAGGTCTGTCATATGACAACTATGTTACAGCATTCACTCACCGATTTTATTAGTTATTTTCCTTTCAAACCTCCCAGGGAGGCTGTATGGGAGAGGGAGAATCTGAAAGCAAAGGTAATTGTAATTATAGCAATTTTGTACTGTTATGTAGAAGCAATAAATCGAGAATTGCAATGGAATACTGGAGTAGAGATGAGTCTTAAAGAATACTGAAATTAAGAGTTGTACCTTGTTAATGAGACAACTTACATGCATTGAAACCAGAAAAACACTACAATATATTTTATTTCAAATGTAGAAGCCTGTCTTAATTACTTTAACTCTTCTGAAGATCATGTACTTTACCTCGAATTTCTTGCCTGCCTCTGTCATTCATTTAACACTCTTCAAAACGATTTTTTAAGGAAAGAGATCCACAAAGGCAATAAATATGTTTGTATATACAGCATAAGCAAGAAAGGGGAGGGGGAACATAACAAGAAAATGGAAAGTAAGTAGTTTTTAGGATAGATTCTACAGAACCAATTTTTTTAAATTGTAACTCATGATTCATATATATTTGTCAGTTTGTTTCTAAGTTTCAACGCTTAAAAAAATTGCCATGTGGTTTAAATGAGAACTAGTTCTTGTGAATAAAGAAAGACTTGGTCAAAAGCTGTGCATTTACAAACTGTATTGCTCTACCTAGACAATGTGAATGGGAATCATGCACAATTTGGCACTGTTGCTTCTCTATTTGTTTGCCTTTAGCACATACTTTAGGCTAATTACTCATGTAGATCACCCTTTACTATTCTCCACCCCAAATAAATTAACAATTTGCTTTTTAGAAATGAAATTTTCTCTGAGTGAATTCAACAAAGCAAAATGAAACATTAAAAAGTAACATTTGACGATTGCTTACTCAAAGCAATACTCACACATTACTCAAAAGAAAAAAAATTCAAAGGAGCAAAACTCCACACTTCTCAGAACTTTCTGGTATTTTGGGAGGTCGGGGGAGCAGAGGGGGAGTGTAGCATCATCCAGTAGCAAACTGCATATGCCCAATCCAATTTGTAAATGCATTGGCCAGACATGGAGTATAATTCTGAGGGGAATCAGGAGCTCTAGTTCTATTTCTTACAGAAAGCAGGAAAAAACAAGTTTCAGAATGAGGCGATCTTTTCAAACATTCAAAAGGAAAAAAAACAGAAGAATAATAGGAAGAAACTATGCAGTCAGATTCCTTTTCTCGTTAAAACCAACCAACCAATCAAAACAAACAAACAAAAAAGACCCCAACAAAAAACCAAAACAAAAACAAAAACAAACAAAAACAACCAAACCAACCACACAAAACAAAACAGCCCTGGTGTCTGTATAAACTGAAGCTACAATGCAAGTATCTGCAGAAAATTGAGAGCTTTATTAACAACTTAATAAGAATAAAATGAAAATAGACAAAATATAATGACGGAACAATTATTCAAAATTCTTGTCTGAAATAATTCCCTGTGCCCGCTGGTGATGGTTTTCCAGCTAATCCCGGCTGCCCTGGCTGGGAATTGTTTCAAGTCTGGTTGGGCAGTGGCTAGCAGACCGGCCACTACCTCCTTGGTAGTTCAGAAGCTGCACGAGAGCTGTTAGTGAGGCTCGACGAAGGTAAGAAGGAGGAGCCTCGTGGCAAGATGGAGTTTATTGTCACATGCACCCCATGGTGCAGGCACTCACGCGTCCCAGGAGAGAGAGCGAGGGAGGCGGGCTCATTGCTTATCAGGGACCAGGGGAAGGGGGTAGATACAAGAGGGAAAACCAATCAGGGAAACGGGGAGGGCACATAGCCAGCAAATAGGAAACGAGGGGTGGGGGACTCCCAGCCTGCTCCAATCAGGGACCAAGCCTCTCCGAAGCCTCTGGAAGGAGAGGGAGAGGCCTCTCGGAGGGGGGCAGGCACTGGGAGGAGAGCAATGGATGATTGACAACATATTGCAACAGAGGGGAACAAAGGGAATTTCCCAGGCGGGAGATTGTACCAGATGGGGAGAAGTACAGGGGGAACTTGGGAAAAACCTTTACAGAACTTACATAATAAAAACAGGTAAAAACAAAACATGAAAATACAAAGCACACCACAACACTTGTCCTAATGAAAATTTTAAAGTAAAAGCATTTACACATGGCCAACATCTCATGTCAGTGGACTCTGTATTGCCTTTAATGATTGCTCTCATTACAATTGAATGTGGCTTTAATCCCCTTGTACTTTGCTGCACTGAATTTGAAGATTAGCATTCTGAGAGACTGAATCCTCAGGTTATCCTGAATAAGTTGCTATCAGTGAGTTTGAGACAAGTTCTGATCAGTGCAATACAAGGTTAAGGTAATTCTTGCACTTCTTGACATTTTGCCTCTCATTCTCAGTTAGAGAGACAATCAGCTGGCTGTGAAAGATTTCACAAGTAAAGGTGTTTTAAAGTATTTTCTAAAACCAAATTAATGGCACAAAATAATGGGGAACCAACCCATTACAAGGCCTAATTTAAATATATTTTATCAAATTGAAGTATAGCCTTTCACCTGTAGTGCTCAACATCCTATCCACATTTGTCTTTTCATTTAATTTCTGCAGAACAGCTCAGTTTTCCACTTCCAAAGTGGAAGTCATGTAAGCCTAATACCAGGCCATAATTTTTTTCTAGTAGCATGCTACCTTACTGGAGAACTGTGGAGGAAGTTCCATGTTGTTTTAGCTTTCAAGGTGAGAGAGACTTAAATAGTGATTGTTTATGCAATATCTCTGCTTACCAAGATTTGTTTTCCAAATCAAAGGCCATTTCTCATCCTGATGTTTAAAAGTTGAATCTACTTTTATACCTTAACATTAAGAAATTGCTTTCAGGAAAAGATTTCATCTCTTGGCTTTGTTATACTCAAAGTATTTCACATGTTGATTTTTTCTGAGCATTGCTTCTTGTTGCATTTACATCCTGATCCTTTGCCAGAGAGTTTTTGTAAGCTCCAATATTTTTAATTTTAATTTTTTAGTTGATGCCTCTGCTCTCTGTGTAGTTGATTGATTGATTTCTCTCCTGGAAAAGACTTTCCATTCTCTTGGTTCTTTTCTTTGGTGTCAATAAAAGAATTGTTATCTCTGTTTTTCAATAAGTATCATAACTGCACACCTATATTTTGACTATATATATGTATATATATATATGCAGATAACTCTGTGCAAATTAGTTCCTTATACTTTCTTAGAAGGCATCATGATAGATAAAGGGATAAGCGTATTCATGCTCTCACTTTTTATATGTAAGTAACCAGCTATTATTCAAAAAGAAACCTCTTAAAAATAAAAGCTATCCTAATGACATGTTTCATATAGGAATAGGCATCTACTGCTCTATAGTATTAGACAAGAGCATTACATATAAATGTACATTGAAGATTACGCTCCATATGGATATGTTTTCAAAACTAGTAATGAATACATTGATTAGATAAAACATCAAAGACAAGTTTGAATCAAAATCTAATTTTACTGCAAATTAACCACTTCAAAGTTTCAGTGGTTCTTTGTTTTTTCACATTCTTGAGTTATTTTTTTCTAGTCTGATATCCAGCATTGGAAATTGGAAGACCTAGTGAAGAGCTAGATACTGGCAGTAACATTTTTATTTTACAGAGTTTTCTTCTCCAGAATTGCAAAATTATTAACATTAAGTTATTGAAGAGAAGAAAAATAGTAGTTAGATAAAAATTTTAAATAGAATACATTCTGCTAGGAAAATTTAACAGAAAACAGCAGTACAATATACACATCACACATTTTATGTACTCTGTCTCTCAAGGATTTCTTATTACAAAAACTTATTTGACAATGAAGGTAATTTCACAGCTCTTAACTGGAAAAGGCTGCTTTAAAATAATTTCTTAAGGTATTGAAAATTCTTTGAAACTTCTAAAATATTTGCTTTTCATGGTTTGGGGGTTTGTTAAAATTGTTTCCTAGATTAGAACTAGATATTAATTACATTTTTAAAAAAACCCTGAAATAGCTAAAAAAAAAAAAAAAGACTTTTGAAAATCAAACTAAATTCTTTATATTTTTTCATTTATAAATTTCAGGTGTTCGACTTTTCAGCTTAACTGAAAAAGATTTTTTGGAAAATCTCACATAGCAGAAATTTTGTCTCCTTTATCTCATAAATCTGACTTTTCACTGTGAGGATGTTCATAATGTTGCATTTAGACACTGCCTCTGTCATGATTGTCTATAACTGACTCAATTGTCATCAACTCTGACAGTTGTAGCTGAGAGATACATCAGATATTTAATCATAAAATCTTGGCTAGTAATAATGTTTTTCTCCTTCAGCATTTAGGGTTGTTTGCATATGATACAGAACAAGACTTTAATGGCAAAACACTTATTCTTTTTCTCTTAAACAGACAGTGAGAGAACTTCTATGAGGAAAAGCTCTTCTATGAGGATTTGGTGAGGCAGATGCCTATGCTGTTGAGTTTATACAGGTGCTATACTGAGATTTTTGATTGTCTCATCTAGAATTTTCTGTTTCTTGAAGCATCAACTGTGTTGACATCAGATAATTTCACAATAAAACAAGGCATATAACCAAGCAAAATATTAAATCCATATAACTGATATATGTGTATTAACCTTTATATTGGTCTTCTATTGTTCTATACTTCTTTTCCACCTTTTATCATCCTGTTCTCTGTGATTAGTTGGTCAAATAGTTTTTAATAATGTTTAATGGCATATGCAATGACACTTCCAATTATTTAACAATTATTTCCCTGATTTCTGTGATCTGTTATGTCAGAACACACTGACATATGTCAGTGAATGTCAGTTACATATACTTCTGTCATTATTTGAAGCTTTTGCTTTGTTTGTGCATGACGCCTTTTTGTTGTTACATTTTTATTCTAAATATTCATAAAGCAATGTGTGTGTGTATGTAAGTGTGTGTATGTGTGTGTACCTTCATATTCCACTCAAAACTGCAGTGAGATTTCTACTCTTGTTAAGTGTTATCACATATACTGAAATGAATTAACTTTATGGCAGAAACCTGGGCAGAGTACCACTCCTGTTTTAGTATATTTGCTGCTAATTTAAAATTTCTCAATTGTTCTTTAACTGTCTTTCAAATGTGCTGTCCGTAGGCAAAATGGTTTATATTTTGGTCCCTGCTGGTGCACATGTGGGTGCTTCAGCTTAAAGGGCAGCATATAGAAAACCCACTTTATTGTCAGCTGAGTCTATCAAAATTTCATTCTTTTGCATTTCTAGGACTGAGAATGGAACAAGTTATGAAACAAAGATCACCAGTAAACTGTACCAAATGCAGTATTTTAAAGCTAAGTAATTCCTGAGTGTAATGAGGGGTGAGTTGTTTCTTATAGCCTGTACAGAGGCTGGCCTGAACAGTGTCTACAAAGACATGCAAACACATGCAGGCTGAAATTGTATATGATTCTCATCATTTCCACCTCTCTTTACACACCTACATGGACAAGTCATGTTATAATGCATAACAAGCCAAAGTTACCCTCATACAACTGTGTATATATATATATATAAAGGCAAATACTTATATACTTATGCATATAAATAAAGATAAGTAAATAAATTAATAAATAGACAAATAATTAATATTTGTCTGTGCATAATGTCTCTGTGTAAATGTCTCTGTGTGAGCATCTTTGTGTCTATATGCAACTCTGTGTTTATAAAATTATCACCTATCTAGCTGCCATACCATGGGCTCCACATATATGACTAAAGGAAAAAAAGCCCCTTTGTTTTTCAGAAATTATACATTCAGTACCATAGTCAGGTTGGAAGAAGCTACAGGGGGTCATCTGCTCCAATCTCACTGCTCAGGCAGGGTCATCTTTGAGTGCATAGCCTAGGATTGCATCCAGACAGTTCCTGAATACCCCCAGTGAGGGAAACTCCTCAGCTTCTCTCATCAATCTCTTCCAATGTTTGGTCACTCTCACAGTAAAGAAGTTCTTCCTCATATTGTGGAATTTCCTGTGAATCAGTTTCTGTCCATTGCCTCCTGTCCTATTGCTTGGTACCATCAAGCAGAGCCTAGCTCACTCTTCCTGGCACCACACCCCTTTAAATATTTGTACATATTGATGAGCTTCTGTCTCAGTTGTCTCTAATTGAGGCTGAATAGGCCTAGCTCCCTCAACCCTTCCCTGTAAGAGAAATTCTCCAATCCCTTAATCATCTTTGTTGTCCTCACTGTCCACTCATCCAACCCACACTTCCTGAGTTTGCCTACAAGGATGCTGTGAGACACAGTGTTGAAAGCCTTGCTGAAGTCAAGAAAGACAGTGTCTACCTGCTGCTCTCCCTTCATCCACCTGGGTAGTTGTTTCATTGGAGAAGGCAATCAGGTTGGTCAAATATGACTTATCCTCAGTGAACCCACGCTGACTGCTCCTGGTCACCTTTATGTCTTCCATGTTGGCAGAGATGGCCTCCAGAATGAGGTTCTCCATCATCTTTCCAAGGACTGAGGTGAGGCTCACTAAAGGGTAGTTTCCTGGGTCCTCCTACATGCCCTTTTCGATGACTGGTGACATTTGCTTTCTTCCAGCCCTCAGGCACCTCTCCAAAATTCCATGACCCTTTAAAGATGATTGTGAGTGGCCTGGCTATAATGCCTGCCAGCTTTCTCAGCCCTCATGGATGTATCCCATCAGGGTTCATGGGCTTTTGAATGTAGAGTTTGTTTAGGTGTTTTCCAACCCAATACTTCTTCATCAAAGGAAGGTCTTCCCCCAGCATTCATTTAGTCTGGTCTCCTGGATCAGAGATTTCTGAGGAGTGGTCTTATTTATAAAGTCTGATGCAAAAAGGCATTTAATAACTCTTCCTTTTCTGTGTTATCTGTTACCAGGTTCCCATCTCTGTTAACTAATAGGCCAATATTATCCTTTCTTTTTCTTTTGTTATTTGTGTATTTGAAAAAGCCCTTTTCTTTCTCTTTCACATCCTTGGCAAGATTTTGTTCTAGAAAATCATCCTTGGCCTTTCTAGTCCCAACATTGTTACTCTGTCCACCTGGCTTAGATTGCAATGTAAGACCAATGTAACCAAAAGTATGTATTCTACTACCATCTGTTAAAACCAGGTGATAGTAGAATAGATACTTAGATGGTAGTAGAATACATACTTAAAACCAGGTGGAACAGTGTTTATCTTTTCCATGACCCATCCCTCATAACTCCGGGGGGAATATCTTCTGTTAATGGGCCAGCTGTTAAAACCAGGGGCAGTGTTCTTTATCTCTTCCACAACTCATCCTCCCCCCAAGGGGTATCTTCTGTTAATGGGTCATTGTGTCTCACTGCATGATTGATAAAATTACATCATCCCACTGGGAGACGATCCATCCAGGGCAGGAGCCAAGCAATCCTACCTGGTTATAATCTGAGGATTGGAACATCCCAGTCAGCCTTTTTCCACTGGATCCCCAGAGGAAGACCAGACCCATCTACACCACCACTGGACCTTCAGAGAAAAACTAAACCCTTCTATGGGATCACTGCTTCAACAGAACCACATCTATCATTCCAAGAGGACTGCAGCCACCATTTAATAGGACTGTTACCAACACCATGACTGACATGGTGTAAGGTTTTTGTACTATTGCATTTATTTTATTTTTTCTATTAAATTGTATTTCTGACTTGGAGTCTTTAACTGCTTTGTTTTCAAACTAGTACACCACATCTCTAATATTCATTCCAAGTAGCCTGATTCCACGTCTACACGTCCTGTGTATTTCTTGCCTGTGCTTGGGTAATGCAGGAGTTCTTTATTCGTCCTCAGAGGTTTTTTGCACCCTTGACCTGATTTGTTCCTCATTGGGATGCATCATTCTTGGGTCTGAAAGAAATGAACCTTTAATGTTGACCAACATTATTGGACCTCTCTTCCCTGCATCTTTCCCCTTTTCCAGTCACCTGGGACTTCACCCAGCTGCCATTATGTTTTAAATACTATAGTGTTTTGGTTACTACATCAGCCAAATCCCTCAGGGCTCTGGGATGCATCTCATTGGTTTCCGTGGACTTTCAGGTTCTTCAGGTGGTCACAAACCTGGTCTTCTCTTACAGTGGGAGAAACTCTGCTCCCCCAGTCCCAGTCCTGCTGTTCATCCACTTGAGACATGTGGGAAGAGAAACTGCCATTGAAAACTGAGGCAAATGTATATTCAGCCTTCTCCTAATCCATTGTTACCAGGTCATGGTAGACAGGTCATGGTCTTATGCTACAGAGAAAAGCCCAGTGACTACAGCAACAGAATGATTCAGTCTTTTCAGATAGTTTAGAAAAAATAAAATTTCCCATTTAATTGTGTGGAACTCAGAATCAGTTTTACAACTGATGGATAGCTAAACATACAAGTGGGGTTTTTTTTATATAGGAGGAAAATATCTGTCCCATTCGTTTTCTCATGGGTGTCCAGGCATTCAACCTTTAATAAAAATTATAGTTCAAATGTTTTGTAAGCACTATTTTTGAATGTGTTAATATACATCCTAAAGTCTTGGAGTTTGATTTAAAAATTATTAATTCTTCTATAGTTACCTGTGATTTACGAGTTGTGTTTAGTGCTATTAATTCCCTGTCTTTTATGACAACTGTAGAAGTAAGTAGTAGGGAGCAGATCTTACTTTATGCTGAATGGAAATCTGGAGTCTTTTCTCTTCCTACAAGTCTGTTTTACCTTATGAATAGGGCAATAAAATTGAAGGGACTATTCATGAAATGGTACACCTCTTTACACAATTAGCAGCTAATGCATGGCCTCTTCCTACCACAATAAAATTAGTTGAGCTACCTGTGTGATGATGTAAAAATACTGACTTAAAACCAGACATGAACAGCCCTGCATGTTCAGGGAAGAAACATCTAAATGAACCATCAGGAAAGAATAATAAAGATTTATTTTTTGAAACTTCATCTCTCTCTGGAACGAAAACACTTTTTTCAAGATTACAGTGAAGGTGCCAATCTCTACATAGAATTTCTACCTCTGATTCCCTGCTACTATGTCAAACTCCACATCCATTTGCAAAGTAGAAAAACAATTAACTAGGGCTTTTTTGTATCTTTTATCTCCCACCATCCAAAGCAAAGAAACAGTTTTCTGTTTCTTTGCTTTGGATTCCAAAGACACTGTATAGAAACACAAATGAATTTGAATGGCTCTTGAGATACTGCTGAAGTATTTTGAAAAAAAAAACCCTTTAAAATTCTTACTTAATTCATACCTAAGTTCTCTTCTTTAGATGATTTTGGTTTTAGTCCATACATCTATTCCTAAAATTCATTGTTTTCAATAAATACAGCTGTTCTCTGTGTTGATTATCTGTTGTACTCCCATGACCTAGCTGGATTTTGCTTCTTATGAGGATTGCATTTTCTTCTATTGGTTTAAACTGTAACAGACCCATCTCTTTCCCAATTGTTAAATACATTCTAGAACAAGATAGCATATGGGTGAAAACTGGAAAGGCATGGATTATATAAAAGAATTAAAATAAATGTCAACTCTAAAAATGTTTCATTTTTCTTCTAAGTCTAACATTATAATTTATCTAATTTATTATAAAACCTATCAAATCTATATAAGCTACTGCAGCTTCCTGGGCGACAAGCATTCATTGCTGGCTTACATTAATTTTTCCTCTAACAATATTCCCAGGCCCTTCCCTGCAGCACTACTCTCAATCCAGTCATCACAGAGCCTCTACTGATATTGGGGACTTACCTCACCTAGGTCCTTGCAAGACCTTGAAATTGGCTTTGTTGGTCTTCAGGAGGGTCACATAGCCCACTTCTCAGACATTTCAAGGTCTCTTTGGAGGGCATCCTTTCCCTCCTACATATCAACTACACAACTTAGCTTGATGTGATCCACAAACTTGCTGAACATGCATTCATACCATTTTCTGTGTAATTGATCAGGTTAAGTAGAAATTATTGGTTCCAGTATGGACACCTGAGTGACACCAGTCCTTACTGGTTTCCACCTTAAGATACGGATATTTAGTTTGGATGTGGTCATCCATCAATCACATATCTCTCCAGTTCAGAGGTAGGGACCATGTCCAAGGCCTAACAGAAGTCCACGCAGATGACATCTGTAGGAGTTCAGTTGTCCTCTAATGCAATCACTCCAATATAGAAGGCCACCCTATTAGTCGAGCACAATTAGCCTGCAGTGAAGCCATGCCATCTATCTCCTGTTTTCATATGCATTGACATATCTTCCAGCAAGATCTGTTTCATGATCTTAATGGCCACAGAGGGGAGGCTAATTGGTCAGTGTTCCTATCGTCCTCCTTTCTCCTCTTTCAAAAATAAATGTGATGGTTCCCTCGTTCAGATCACTGGTGATTTCACCTAACTGCCTTAACAACAACACCTTTGTCCATGTCATATTTCCATATTTTGAGTAACAAAAAAGAGCAGTTGATCACTCAGATTGTCTGGAGAACTGAGGACAAGGAAATAAGTGTTAAGGATTGGCCTGCTTTAAAAAAAAAAAACCAAACATGAAAATAAAAATCTAAATAAAACCCTAATAAAGATTTAGTAATTCTTTTGTTAGACTTGTGAATGTATACAACCTTAAACAAAGTAAAGCAATTATTACTGTCAATCCAATCAGTGAAAACAAAGGTACACATACATTTTATACATACACACACATAATTCTATAAACAGAAAGGAGCACAGCAACTCCCTGCTACTTTGGACACCATAGCCTTGTTCAGCACCAAGCGGCAAATCCATGTATGTGAGTTTGCTGAACTGTGCCCAGGGGCCACTCACATACAGTACTGCAGCATTTTTTTCATTTTCCGCAGTAGACAATACACAGTCAGGTTCTGTTCAGTTAGAGCTGGGATTTCCTGGTCTTAGTTGTCTCTAGATTATATCACTTGGAATCTCTCAGAAAAGCATATGAAATAAAATTATGTCTACCTACATCATGCTCATTAAACATGTACTTTACTTGACTTCTCATTTTTGTATTCTAATTTTACTTTAATATTCCAGAAATGCAAACAAAATTAAAGTTTTTGTATCTGTTCAATAAAACCTAATTGGTATGAATCATAGAAATTCAGTCTATTTGAACTTAGTGCATCTAAATTTTTACCTTTGTGTATTTTTTTATCTTTCTTGGATGATAGCTGAGTGACATTTTCATCTTCTTGATTACTTTTTCTTATTAGACACACACATGACAAACACAACTAACAAGAAAAGCATATAGATTGCAGTTAGAATGGGTACATGCATTTGGGGGGTGTCCAAGAAACACACTTTGACTTGGCATGGCTGTTCTTTGTGGTATTTTACAAAGTGTAGGTCAATGCTCCCTAGAGGATTGCAAAGATATGGAAAAGCAGCCCCAAAGTATTAACCAGTAGCCATTAGTGGAAAAAGATTGTTTTGTCTAACTAAACTGAGAGGAGAACATTCTAACACTTTATATAAAGTGTTATATACTAATGAGATATATACAGAGAATAATATACAGAGTTATATACTGATGCAGTACAGAATCTGGATAATATGAAAACTAAAACTTAAGAAATCACATTGCCATTCCATTTCTATGCTTTTGGTCTCACAAGTCCAAAACCAGTCCTTTTTCTCCTCCCTGCATAGCTTTAAGTATAGGGTTGTTTTTTTTTTTTTAATTTCATATGAATTACAGATTTCCATTTTCACTTTTGTCTGCCTTGTTTTTTCATTCCATATGCACAACAAGGTAAGGCCTGCCTTGCCATGTTTCTTTCAGCTGGAAGAATTAATCCATTAAGCCATTTTGACAATATATTTCTAATCCCACTGGTTCTCTTTCATCCTTCTTCACAACACATATCGTGATTATTTTGTCAGAGCATGTTAAGGATTTGCTAAGGAGAGCTGTTTATGAATGCTTAGACTTTAGATGGTAACATTTTGAAAAAATATCTGTAGGAGAGCTGTTACACTGGAGTTCAATATGTGGTTTACTCCAGAGGGTAATACTTGCCTTTCTTTAGATTACTTAGGGTAATGAAGACATATATGACCTTCTCTTGTCAGAGGAAAATTTTTGGTTTTCTTAACAATATTGCTGAAGAATATGAAATTCTGCCTCTCATCAGTGTCAGTCCAAAATACTGTTTAGTGTTATTCTTGTTTGCCTGTGTTCTAGTGGGTTTAGTTTATGTTGTTGCTTCAGAAGATTTCTCATGCCATAACAATAAATTAGCTTGTTTTGGTCTGCCTTTGTCTAGAGCACAGGAGGTTAAGGTCATGTGTAAAACCTTTGTGGAAATATACAGTCCTCATAGTCATCTAATTTATCCCTTTGCTTTATCTAAGTCATTATGTGTAATGAGTGTTTACACTAAGACACTAATTTCTGCAATCACCTGAAATGGGGAAAAATACAATATTATTACATACTACATTTTCAAACTTTTGAGAAAGATAAAATATATGCCTAAACAAAAGATGGCTTCAAATCATTATATATGAGTCTGAAACAATAGTGAAAGCCATGATGTTAGTTTTAGTTAATTTGAAAAATTTTATTTCAGAGAGAAGTGCTGTAGACAAAATCTGTGACCATATCGAAGCATGCTTTGTTGGTCTCCTGCCTTTCAAGAAAAATGTCATGAACAGATGGTCTGGAAGAACAACAGGAGAAAAAAAAGGCTAAAGTAGGACAGAAAAAAACCAGTGGGCTGAACAGGTTTGTGAGTAAAATTAACTAGTACAGATTTACTAAGCAGAACACTTCATATAGAATCACAGAATCATAGAATCATTTAGGTTGGAATAGACCTCTACTGGCATTGGGTCTAACCATTAACCTAACACTACCATGTGAATTTGAGGGGACACAGCCAGGATAGGTGGCTCAAACTGAACAACATGTTGTATATGTCTGCTCAGCAAAAAACAAAACCTTAAGAGAAAGACACAAAAATTTGTTATTTACAGTGTTTGTCGTCTAACATCTGCTTCCCAGGATATGGCCCCCTGCTGATAGAAAGTGGAAAATATTTTTTTTTCATTTGCTTCTGCATGTGGCCTTTGCTTTTACTTCATTAAATTGCTTTTATTTTGACCTACAAGGCTTTATTCCATTTTATTTTCTCCTCTCTATACTGCTAAGAAAAGGAGTAACAGTACATCTTGGTGGGCAGCAACCAAGGTCAACCCACCATAGAAGTCAATTTATGTGGTAATTTCTGAGTCAGTGGAAAACACTGTGGAGTCATACAAAAACAATCCCTTTTTTGTTATTACTTGAGCTTGTGGGATATTTATTTTGTCCCTTGTTGATCAACATATTGACCTCTAACTTCAGAACTAAACAAGGTACAACCTTGTGGTCTGATGTCACTTTGGTTTACCTCAGTGACCACTTACTTCAGGGAACCAAGGAGAGGTCAAGAAATTCTGCCCTCAATCACTGGGGAGGTGAGGGACTTTCCACTGCAGAAAGCAGAGGCAAATCTATTTAAATACAAACAAAATGTAATTACATATATGGTAATCAGTGTTGGTGCAGGTGTTGCTGGCGTAAGATTTAAGTAGATTAATTATTTACACAGATTATGTCTATGATTTGCAATGGACTTATGGGAGGCTTCCTGGCAAGGATTGAAGGAGGTTTGTTTGTGATTAACTTAAAAGCAAGGATAAAGCAATGCTATTATTAAGTAAATACTGCAGTCTGAATCAACATTTACTAACTGCTTGATAAGCCTTGCATGCTGATTGTCTCCCTCAGGCAGCCTGAAGACAAGGCAGAAGAAGTATGGGTGGCAGTAAGGTGCAAGAGAGGAATGCTGTGAATAGACTCAAATTTTGTGTTTGTGTTTTTGTACACACTGCCTAAGAATGACTGTCTAGCAGTGAGAGAGTGGGAATAAATTAGAATTCTCTAAACACTGAGATTCTATTACCATAAAGTGGTTATAGGTATTATAGTGGAAGTGAGTATCTGGAGGCAGATTGAAAGACTTGACCTAATGCCCTTATCCCTCAGTCCTCCAGCTCTAATCTAGTGAACATATACCCATAATTATTTCTCAAATAGTTTTTATCTAATTTTAAAGTGGCTAATTTATAACACTTGTAGAAAAATTCTCTAAGTTTTATTAAAATGTTCAGCATTACGAGAGCTTTGAGCAGAATATATTTCCTTACTGTTCTACAAAGTCATACATATTTATAATATTAAAGACTCTTCAGTTGCTTTAATAATATTTTGTTAAATAAATAATAATGTCAATACTAAATACTAATGTTAATATATCTGCTGCATGTATTAGAACACTGTGCACAGAATATCTTATGCTTTCATTCTTTTCTATTTTACTGGTTTTCATTTATTTACCTTAAATTAAAATTTGTTTCATGATAATAAACACATTGCAAGAAAGAAATAAAGATATTTGAAAAAACCCTAATATTTTCTAATAGCTTTGTTGGGCCCCAGCCTGGCAGCACTGAGCATTCAGAAAAGAAAGAGAGGGAGAGAGGGAGGGGGAGGGGGAGGGAGAGAGGGAGAGGGGGAGGGGGAGGGGGAGGGGGAGGGGGAGGAGAGGGAGAGGGAGAGGGAGAGGGAGAGGGAGAGGGAGAGGGAGAGGGAGAGGGAGAGGGAGAGGGAGAGGGAGAGGGGAGGGGAGGGGAGGGGAGGGGAGGGGAGGGGAGGGGAGGGAAGGGAAGGGAAGGGAAGGGAAGGGAAGGGAAGGGAAGGGAAGGGAAGGGAAGGGAAGGGAAGGGAAGGGAAGGGAAGGGAAGGGAAGGGAAGGGAAGGGAAGGGAAGGGAAGGGAAGGGAAGGGAAGGGAAGGGAAGGGAAGGGAAGGGAAGGGAAGGGAAGGGAAGGGAAGGGAAGGGAAGGGAAGGGAAGGGAAGGGAAGAGAAGAGAAGAGAAGAGAAGAGAAGAGAAGAGAAGAGAAGAGAAGAGAAGAGAAGAGAAGAGAAGAGAAGAGAAGAGAAGAGAAGAGAAGAGAAGAGAAGAGAAGAGAAGAGAAGAGAAGAGAAGAGAAGAGAAGAGAAGAGAAGAGAAGAGAAGAGAAGAGAAGAGAAGAGAAGAGAAGAGAAGAGAAGAGAGCCTAAGCAGGTATACATTTCTTCAACAACAGAAACTCATGAAATTCTAGGTTTAAAGTGCACACACAAAAAAGTGCCTTGCAGTAAATTTTGAAACACCGTCTGCAGGCAGAAACTTCAGAAAATTCTGATTCAAAATTAAATTTCATCGTTGCATCAGCATGGTTGTGTTTCGACTGAAATCTCTGTCAGTTCACTGTATCTACTGGGATGTGTAAATGTGGTTGTGTCTATGCCTAGGTAGGTAGTTTTACCACATCTCTGTGCATATAGCCAAATGAAAGGTGGGGAAAGGAATCTGGAAAGTAGGATCTTTATTACCAAAAAGTTAAATATTTGTTACGTAGCTTATTTCAGTTTTTTTTTTTAATAAGAATGTGAGTCTACAATCTTTTGACAATGCTGTAGAATGACTACAAAAAAATTATGGACAGTATGAAGTCAGAAAGCAAGAAGATCCTTACAGAAAACAGAAAGTTAGAAGAAAGATTATGCTACTTGGAAGTAGGCACAGCAGGAGTAAAAAGATCTTCAAAAAAAAAAAGAAAACACACTTAGATTCACAGATAATATTTCAAAAGGAATGCAAAGTCTACAGTGCAATATTTTTGTTCTTCCTCCACTTTCTGTAAGAATGAAATTACTGAGCAGTTTTACACAGCATGCTTGTCTCTTCTGACAAAATGTGGACGCTTGATAGAAAACTGTTAATTTTATTGTGAAATGTCAGTGCAATAGAACTAGGATTTTCTTAGCAGAAGAGAAAGAATTAAGAATAATTTTTCAGTTGGAGAAATTTTAAGTAACATTTTCTTCAAATAGCTTTTCTAAAATTAAAAATGAGGATTTTATAACTTAAAAGTACATTAATCTTAAACTACTCTATTTTAAATATTCAATCTAAAACTAGGAAAAATCTAAATGAAAAATTTCTCAGATGTTAAAAATGGAAAAGAAATGGAAAGCAATAAAATTGTTTTCTTTCCATGTGCTAAACCTCCATGGTTTGTAGTCTTCTTTTTTCTGAAACAATGTTAATCATAACAACCTGTCTCATGAATTTAAGTTAGGAAGTTTTTAGACTGAAAACTTTGGGGGCTTTTTTAGACTCATATTTTTACACAGACAAAAAATTACTTTTGCTCATCCCTAACCTCCACTCACTATTGTGAAAAGACCAACTGTTAACAGCGATAGCAAGAGAACCACAAAGGGAAAATTTAATATATAATAACACATACGCCTATGCTGCAAGATATAAATAAAAATCCTGCTTTAGAAAAGTAGGGGATAATTTTTTATTATGAGTTAATAAAAAATGCATTTGTTGAAAAGTCAGAATTTTGGGGGAAAATATAAGACATGCTTTTTCTGGGCAGGAGAATGGACATTTTCCTTTGGTTTCTTTCTTTCTTTCATCAACCCCAAATATGTCACAAAAAATGCAGCTCTCAAGCAGAAGTGCAGCATTATGGAAAAGCAAAAAGGTTTACAGATAGTGTGGTGGAATTGACAAATCATTAAGAATCTGTTTTGAACATGTAATGTCAAAACATGAAATATCTTTCTTTTTAAAACCATAGGAATTTTTCATCTTAACAAAACTAATTCAATATTTTTGTAATCTAAAGTTAAGACAAATTAAATGTTGAATAGCAGATATTGCACAAAATTGATGGTTGCAATAAGGAATGTGTCCGTGGAGTATTGATGTCAATTATCTTTGCCATTTAGGATTAAAAATAAAAGAGGTAGATTTTTGAGAGCTTTACCTCAGGTGTTCTATAAATAGATAGAAACATTATCACAGTCAACATTGTACAATTAATTACCAAATCAGAACAAGCCCAAGATGATGCAACAATTTCCATAAAGATTCTCCAAGTAGAATTTCTCAAGGAAATGATAACTGTGGATAGAAGAATCAAAAGTTAGTGTTTCATATATTCAAAGTGCAGTACAAACTTTAAGTACTATAATAAACGAGAAGACAGCATCAACAGAAATTTCTAGTAATGTTCTTTGCCTAGGAAAATCAGAAGTAGTAGAGCTGACCACGTATAACATGGTGATGCCCAATGCCCAATATTTTTAAAGAATTGCAAAAACTTTGGCTTTATGTAGCTCATTCAGGTCTGTACATTTATCTCAAAGCAGCTTATGATGTAACGATGAATCAAAACCAATGTAATGCAGAATCTCTTTGAGTAAACAAAGTCTTAGTGCGAGCAGGACAAATATATAGAGAGATTTATGCAAGTAGGCAGCCCATCAAGCTAACCGACTAATCCATATTTGTGTTGTGCTTAACTTACTTCTTTCACCCCCTACCCCCTCCATGCTCATTGTTTTGACATCTGGATACAGCACAAATATATGTAGTGGTACAAAAAACTGGAGGACTGTTCAGAAAACAGTGGAGTACTAAATTACTATTTCCATTACCTCAGAAAGACAAAACACCTGTCATAAAATCTTTATATAAAGTCCTGTTGATACTAACAGAGATGAAACCAAGTACCTTCATTTCTACCTGTTCACTAGAGTCATGTAGTGGAGAAGAGATGTTGCAGATGAAGACTTCTGAAAGTCTCTTTTTGTCATAACTTTATTAAAAGCAACCAAGACAGGAGGCTCCTTGTATGCTAAGATGTTTTGTCAAACATGAGGGCTTTTTCATATGTTTTGCTTTGCTGAACTGATGCAAACAAGAATCCACCTCTGATCCTGGTATTGCAGTTTCATTGTCAGCTTTTTTTCTGTAAGAGATGAAAAAGAAAAGACACTTTTATTCATTGGTGAAAGAAGTTAAAAATATCTGAATTAAGACACACACAGAGCATACATCTTAGCAGAACGAGGTCTTAATTAGGCCCATGTGAAATCCTGAAGGAAGAGAACCAGACTGCCACTATGGCACTGTTTGAGATAATAATTTACACAAAACTAGAGCTAATAGATAGATGTAAAAGAAAGGATTAATCTATAAGCAGTTCAGACAGAATTTCTTTATGCAGAGGATTACTGAATAATGGAACAAATTGTCAAAGGCAGTGATAGAAGCAAGTGTGAATTATTCTGACACATTTCTGGATGAGAGAATTGGAAAGTGCAGTCATGGGCTAGATTTCCAAGATAAATGATGATATAAGGATTGCTTGCATTTCAAGTTGATGAGGCTAAGGGAGCCAGCCTGTATTAAAAAGTCACAAGGTTAGTTACAGGAGATCCTAATGAGCCATGCTTTCCTCCTGATTTCCTTAAAAGTTCCTTTATGGTATTATTTAAGGCAAGGTTTTATGTAATTGATAATGAAATGGCCTAGATTGAAAGAGGGGAACAAACTACTTATTGATAAACTTATGAAAGATTAAAGGATCACAAAATATTTATTTGCTTTTCTTTGTATAAACTCTTTTGAATGACAGGGCTTTTTAGGTATGATTTGACAATTTCAAGAACACAAACAGTGTTCTTAAAACAAGTGAAAACCTTGCATTAAAACCAAATCCCTCTAGTTAGTAAAGGCATTACACAAATCTTTCAAATGTAGCATGTGTGGTCATACGGTCACTTGTGCCAAAGCCCCTGACGCAATCACTTAATAAACTTGCAAGTACTCTTAACACTGTAAGACATTGTGCACAAAAAGGCCTAGAACATTTCATTTCAGAAGAGAACACACTAATATTTAAAACAGGAGCACTATGGGTTAATCACTTTCATACACAGATTGGTGAAGGAGCCTAAAATGGGACAATCATTTTGCTCCTTTCCTCTGAAAGTTCACATAATGAAAACTTTAGATGGAAGAAAATAAAAGCTGAATACTTTGCTTAGAAATAAATAAAGATTTCACATGCACCTTGCAGGAAGTAACTGCCTTCCTTTTCAACCCCTTACTTTAAATAATGCTTCATAATACAGTTCTGCACAATAAAGAGCACCTATGATGCATATATCATATTAAACCATGGAAGAAAAATGTGTCATAAACAACTTGTTCATCTATTGTAATGTCTTCTTAAAATAGTTGTGCTAGTGTTGATTTTTTAGGGCATTTCTGGTATTTAGTTCCAATTATGGGAAGAAGGTATATCAACACAGACATGTCACTGCTACAATTTCTGTGAAAATAAGTATGATTTTAGTCATATGACAGGTTTATGACCTTTGACTTTGGGTAATACCAAGGTATTATCCAAATGCTATTGACATACTAGTGGGAGAATGCATTCTTCTGTTGAATTTATATAAAATCCAGTGTGGCCTAATTTCTCAACAGAACATTAAAATCATGACTCAGTTGAGGGATATATATATATATATATATATATATATATATATATACATATATATATATATATATTTGCTGGGTTTTTTATTTGGTTTAGTAAAATGTCATAAAATGCTTTGAAACAGGCAAAATAAGTATGCAACCAACCTATACTCATTAAGAAATAAAATTGTTCACTAAATTTAGCAATCCAGAAAACTATCCTCCAAATTACTATGGGAGACTACTTTGTTTAATCAAAAGGAATGTGGAATAAAATTGCCATCTAAGTGAACTAATGCATCCCAGATTACACAAGAAGCAGATTGCCCAAACCTCTGTTTGAACTGTCTCAAGAGCAATCTTCAGTGATAGAGATGGGGAAAACGGGCTTTGGGACTTCTATATGGTCTTATACAAGTTTTAACCAATCTGAGACAGGTTTAATGAGGCAGGCTCACAAGTTAGGGCAGCTAACAAGGACAGTGATTGTTATAGGGAGAGCTAAGAATTAATTCATGCCTGTGATAATATTTTAAAAGTTAAGTGTATTAAACATATTCTACACTCCTTGCTCTTGTAAAAGTCAGATTGCAAAACCCAAACTCGGGGAAAACATTAGCATTTGAAGGCTCAGGGCAAAGTAACACCTTCTGGAGCTGGGAAATGCCATAACGACCCAGATAAGGACGATCATCTCCTCGATGACAAGATCATGATACCATCTGGACGACATCACCGGACCCAGTGATGGAAATTCAAAGGGTTTCCCATAAGCCCAGGAAGATTACCATCTGTGCCAGGAAGGACTATTCAACGCAAGGAGAGAAGAACAGAAACCGGCCATGAACACTGATACCGGACAGTTGAATAGATTTGCATTACCGAATCCAGCCTGAGGGCACAAAAACTATATAAAACCCAGGCTTCGGCCGCAGTATAAAGGACTGTTGGCTAGAGAGGATGCTGCCCCTGTTCACCAGCATCGACCGCCGGGCTCGGCATCACTTTTTTTTTAATTTTTATTTTGGTGGTGGATTTTATTTCTTTATAGTCAAATCATTATTAATAAATTTCTTTATATAAAACAATCTGGCTAATTCGTTCATAACAGTGATCATCAAACAGAATCCTGAAGATTTAAAATTTTTTCCCACGTAAATTTGTTCCATTACTGGAAATATTTGCTTTTTTAGTAAACTGTAATTTTTTGTCTTAAAACTCATTTCGTAACAGGTGCTACTGGATCACCAGTATCACACAAGTGAGATATTCTGCCATCCTGAGGCTGGCACACCCACTACCAGGCAAAGGCAAATTTCTAGAGTCTATCTAACACAATAGGCTGTCAGATGCTCAAGAGTCTATTGGACAAGCATTAATAAGGTGAAAGCACTCAACAAAAGATGAATAAAATTAGATATTGTGGGGAGGCATCTCCATTAAATGTCAACAGTGTCTCTTGATTATTCTTGTGTTCTATTCACAAGGATTGGATACATGGAATTCCTACTACTTTTTATTCTTTCCATCACCCAGTGACGCAAATAAGACCATTAGTTGCTCCTCTAACAACATTAACGCCTAAGGAGACATCCAGGTGTGCTGGTTTGAAAGCAAAACCAGTGAAAGACTCCAAGTCAGAAACACAATTTAATAAGAGGAAAAGAAAAGAAATAAAAGAAAGTAAAATAAAATAAAAGTAATAGTACAAAAAAAACCTGACAGAGTCAGAACACAACCTGACACCCTGTTAGGGTGGTAGTGGCAGTCTAGATGAGCTGGTCTTGTCGAAGCAGTGATTCCTGTAGAAACGTCTGGCAGCTCTTGTCTCCTCTGGCAGTCCAGTGGATAAAAGCTGCCTGTGCTGTCCCAAACTCTGGATTTATCCAGGTGGGAATGCTTGGCTCTTCCCCCTGGGCGGAGCATCTCCCAATGGGCTGATCTCATTCTATGAGTCATGCAGTGGGTCCTTGATGGCCCATTAAACAGAGAGAACTCCCAGAGGGAGTTATCTATGAGTCATGTGGCAAGGCATTGTTAGGCTCATTAACAGAAGATAAGGAAAACACTGCCTCACCTTGGCTCCAAGGGCTCATGGGGATAGAATACATACCTTGGGCACAATTTTACATTGTAACCTAGGACACCAGGTGACAGGAGTCAAATATTTTTTGTCCTTACAGCCTGGCTTGGTAAGGTAAGCCTGTTGGATAGCAACACCAAGGATATGGAAAAGAAAAACAGGTTGAGGCTGCCCTTCTCTGCCCCATTCACACAGGTTTTTGCTCTCTTCATAGAATATATTTCCATATCCCAGTGAAACCCATTATATAGTCATTATTAATCATATCAAACATTCCTCTTTTATTTCTACTTCAATAGATTCTCTTCCTTTTTTTTTTTCCTTCACACCCTCCACCCCTCCTCTTTGTTTTTACAAATCTTTAGGGAAAAGGGAAGCTGTTTATAGTTTGTAATCACTGTACTAAAAAATAAATCAAACCACAAATTCATTGCAGAGTGTTTGATCCAGAATATTGTTAGAAACATAATTAATAGCTGAAATTATTTGAAACAACAGTCCTCAACTTAGTTGTCAGATACATAGAAAAATACAAGCGCCAAGCTTTTCAGAATTTAATGTTCAGGTATTTGATTTTCATTTCAGTATTTGAAAAATTAATTTGGTGGATCATTTCATTAATGAAAAACAGAAAATATCCCCACTTTTTAATCTCAAAACATTGTACTTGTTTAAGGGTTGTTAGTAAACATGTTGAACTTCAGACCCAGGAAATACAAAGGGAACAAAACACAGGCTGGGATCACCCACTGAGCAGTGAGTTACATACCTAAACAGGGTTCAAAGACATAGCAGAATCATCATTTTTAGTATATTCTTCTGGCTGGTGTAAAGCAGTTCAGGTCTTGATTTCTGCAGTACAGTGTCTACTTATGGGTCTTTGGAACCAGGAAGAATGCTTTTCCTCATGGTTTTCTTCAAAGTCTCTCCTTTGTTGGTTTCCACAATTTTTGCTGTACATAGTAAAAAAAAAATTAATTATTAAGGACCATTAAGCTTCCTACTGTTAATCATTGCTCATCTATTCATACTCTGTTATTTTTACTAATATTTTTCATTTTTATTTTGTTTTCTTTCATTTTGAATTCAGACTACATACAAGTGTGTTCACTTCAACAACCCTCAGTCATTCAGCGGGATTATTTTCTGCCCTTTTACTTTCCTTCTTTTGCTCTTACTTTCTTTGGTTCACTCACGTCACAGTAATAATCTCCTCCTGGATGAAGGCCTCAATGCACACAAGAAAAGTGTCGTAGTCCATGAATCAATACCCCTTAGGTATGAGTAACTTAGGTTTGCACTTGTTATGTTTGTGAAGGCATAATGTTGCCAAAAGTATACTGAGAAGGCTGGGAAATGTCTGTGTTTTTGCAGTACTGGAGAACAGAAGCAGGAGAAAGACTGGGCACAGTGTTCAGTCATAGCAGCCAGGCTGAAAGCTTTAAACATGGAGTAAGATCTAGAGCAGCTTTCATGGGCCCACATACAACGGATTCACACTCAACATAGAGAAAGACACTGGTTTTTCCTTCCTGTGACACCCATGTCTAATGGTGTTTCTAAGGCAATGGCATTCATCTGGCCTATACAGTGTTGTTCCACCATTGCAAGAGGACCATAGGCAAAAGACTATCTCTTTTGGCCCATGCAGGAATCATACCTTGGGAAAACCGTTTTCCAAATGGCTACTCTTGTGCAGGTCTGTCTGTCTGCTGCTGCTTTTGACATCCTTTCAGGGTTGTCTCTGTAGCATAGATATCAGCTCAGCATTTATCAATTTTCAAATATTATAAGTCTGAATTAAAAAAACACAGGAGAGGAGAGCTAAAAAATTTAAATGCTCTAAATAAATTTACTTTAGTTTTGAAATATATTCTGTCAGTGCTTTTAGTAGTATTCTTAATAGATGTGTTTCTTCTCAAAAATTTTGTATGGTCTTGTGTCATTGTTTTTTTAACTTACAGATTAAAGATTCTATGGATACTGGTCTGACTGATATCACCTTTCTAGCTCATTTCCATTTCAGTTTATATCAAAATTTCCCTTATACTGGGAGGATTTAAAAACTGATATTGTTTAGGCTGGACTTATCTTAATTAAGTACATAAAAGCATAATAATTTGTGAATTTTGTATTCTATAAACCAGCTAAACTTCAACCATCATATGCTGAGCATAACCAGTAAGTCTTAAAAAGCAGATCCTTCTTGTCTTTCTCAGGATGCTTTATTTCAGTGCATCACAAATAAAGATACTGTAAAAGGTCAAATTATAGTTAAAATTTAGTTGCCAGACAAGTTTTTGTCTGATATAAGTATGTTAACGATGATCTTGTGTGTGGAAGTAATAATGATTCAAGTGTTCCATCAGGATTTTATGAAAACCTATGGCTGAATGGTCTTCTACTCATGCAGCAAACTGATGGGAAGTGCTCTTGTTATATTGTTATAGCAGATAGCAGATATTGTTATACAATAAAGGCAGGAGTCAGGTTACTTTCTGTTGCTGCCTTTCACCACACAAGAAAGCAGGAAAACAGCAAGTGCCTCCCAGCACCATTGTCTGTTAAACAGAAAAGCTGTAGTCTAAACATCCTGATATCTCAGTAAAACACTAAGAAGTGTCTAAACCAATTAGTAGGCATGTCCAGCTGGTATCTTTACTAATTCTAGTCCAGACTCTGTCTGTCTGTACTGGAAGCAACAGAGAAAATCCCACAAGCTTGTTAAGTGTCTTCTGTGGAGGTCAGCCATACATCTGATACCATGCAGATATTTTGATGAGCTGTTGCAATAAATAAAAGACTATAGTTGACTACTATAAGAATATACATTCCTTGACCTCCACCTTTCATGGAACCCTGATGTCAATGGGGGAAGAGTTTTTCCCACGGTTTTTATACAAGTGGTTTTAATCACAACCTGAAAGAAACTATGAGTCCTAGACCTTCCAGAGTTATGATCTACACCTGGTAAAAAGTTCCAGCTGGATGGGGAAATTATTAATAAGGTGATAAATAAATTGTTTTCTTGTCCTTTTTAAAAGATATTCCTTAATGAATGAGCGTGTTTGGAGAACTATTTGGGTTTACAAAATCCCTGACATCTAAGAAATACCAAAAAAATATTCCTCTTTTCTTATTTAATGACCATGTTATCCTTTCAGCACAGGTACTCATGTCATTGTAGCTAGGTGCTCTCTAGTGGTTGCTGTCTAGAGTACACCATGGAGATGAGCTGGATGATTTGCCATAGCACCCAAGGCTTGAAGCAATTCTGTTCCCTCCATCCTTTTTCTCTTTGCTTGCTTTCAATTATAATTTGTGCATTATCCATGCATAGTGACCTTTCAACCAGAAAGCATCTGCTATCAGACTTGTGAATAAAACATATACTATATGCAGCCAGCAGCATTTTGGACCAATAACTCTTAATCTAAGAGGTTTGCAAGTGTCAGAACCCAGGACATCTCTCTGAGTGCCCTGGGTGATCCGAGACCCTGGCAAGGGTCCAGAGACCAACCACGAGAGTCCAATTAGAATAGTATTAATTTTATCACCGGGTGTAGATATAGAATTTAGGGGTCTAATGGAGGTTCAAGGAGGCAAGATGGAGGAATCTGGGTGTGTCCCTGTCCTTCTGCTTCTTCTTCTTGCCCTCCATCTTCTGCTGTGATGGTGGCACTTTTGGATTGGTTTAGGGTGAAAGTACACTGTTTAATAAAAGTGATAGGTATTGGTATAATAGTAAAAACAACTAGCACGTAGTACATAGTATAAAAGATTACGACCGCCCATGAGCGGGGTAGACAGCCTTGGGCAGTGGTGCAGCTAGCACCCAAGCCGAGTGAGAACAAAATGTACTAGATAAGAAGAAATAAACAACCTTGAGAAACCTAAATGGACGCATCCTGACTCCTTCTTCTGGCACGGGGCTGGGAAGAAAAAGAAACATCCACAATCTCGGAAGGCTATCAAGCCCAGGATCCGAGATGCAAGATGCATGGATATGATCAATATAAAACTGTTTTGCCAGAGTAATTTTCAGCATGAGGACTACTGTCCAACCTTGCAAGCCACTGCCTACCTAACACTCCTATTGATCCAAATAATCCTGAGAGCACTGAAAATTTTCTTTATAAATGACACTCAAAGCTATGTTCTTCTAGATTATTCCAGTCCTTTTCACTGCACAAGTTTTTTCTCTATTTTTGACTTGCACGCTCTCATCTGTGTGAGTCCAATATTTCTTCTTTGGCTACTTCAACTCCCTCATAATGTACCAAATCTTCTGTAAACTTACTCAGGCTGGGGGCAGGGGGAGATTAAGGGGGCAAGAGAGAAGCAGGAGCATGGACAATATGGAAATGGCATGCAAATAGTAGGAAGTATGTTTGCTCCCAGTAGTTTCAATGAGAAAATTCTATCTACTCCTAGTCTTTGTTTCAGCTTCTAATATATTAGGTATACCTCTCTCTGGTTCTGTAATCAGAAACAGATTTGTAAGTTGCTGTATGTCCCCTTAAGTTCTTGAAGGACTTTGTCTGTCTTTATTATGAAGATATTACTTGCCATTTAAAACGGAGCATCACCTTAATTCAAGCAAAGAACTTTTGATAGTCTCAATCCTCCAAACAGATATGGTTTGGAATATTTCCCAGGAAAAAAAGTGCTTTATTTTTTCCTTAGATTGTAGTTATAAGAGTTATGCTGATCTGTGTATAGACGTCATGAAAATTAGATTCTTCATTTTTTTATTTTCCTAAAATCTTTACTGCCAAAAACGTTTTAAGGAATATGTGATGAGACCCATCCTAGACCTTCAATAGTACATTATGGCGTTTCTGCCCTCCGTGGATCACTTGATCAGTGATCCTTGCCTTGCCCGGCTTCTGGCAGCAGTCGGTAGGGCCCACTGGACAATTCTGCAGCAACCCCCATGCGGTGGGCTTTCTGGCTGGCTAGCACTAGATGTAAATTAGTGGCTAATGGCGAAGGGAAAGGAAGGCTCTCTTCTGAGGTTTCACAGGAGATGTTTATTCCTCATCGGTGGTGGGTGAGAGAGAGCGAAAGCCCCGCCCAAGCCCCCTTAAGTAGACAGGCACCAGGGGGCGTGTACATAAACTTTCCACCAATAGGGGGATAGAAAGGGAGGAGTTGGGGGGTAGATTGACACACAAAAGGGCCAATCTCTGGAGAGGAGGGGGGGAGGGGATTCCCAGAACCTGTTCCAATCAGAAGCCCGGTCTCCCCGAGAATTCCAGAAGGGGGAGAGGCTTTCCTGGATGACTGGCAGGCTCCGGGGGAGGGGACAAACCACTGCGAATGCAGCTATAAACAGAGGGGTTTAGAATAGACCTTTTTCCCAACATAAATAACATAAACCCAAAAACTTGTGAGCACAGCTCACGCACCGCTACAGTACATGACGGTTTTGAATCTACTGCCTTTGAACAGGAATATGATCTTCAAAAACATTTCTCTAAGCTCGTTTTCCACAAGAAAAAAATCTACCTCCTATCTACAATTAAGTCTGTTTTTCCAGGTGCTTCATCTTTTACAAGGTCCACTATGCATTTTAGAGGGAAAGAATGGAACATATGAAGTGCTTTACCCAGCAGAAAGATAAATAATTAATGAAAAGAAATGCAGAGTATAGCTCCTCTGTATCTTAAAAACACAAAGATCCTAAAGCGACTGATTTCATTGGATAAATGGAACTAAATATCACATTTACAAAAAGGATTGGAAAATATTCCATGGTAATAATTAGGGAAGGAAGATTCTCAGATGTAGCTGGATTTGAGGAGATGTGTAATATTTCCCTGTCCTAAAATATTTGTTATGGAGTATATTGACACAAAATATAAAATTTTCTCTCTCTTCTTTAAGCTTATATATCCATTACTATCAAATTTGCAGCACTGCTGGTTAGAATTTTATGAAGTTGTCCAGCTTGCTTAGCTTGAAATTTTACCATGTCTGAACAGCTTCACTGAAAGCAGGCTGATAACTCTTTATGAGGCTGTTTTTACTAATGCTTTCATGTTTCTGGTTTATGATGTTATCAAAGTCATCTTTTGTCATATTAGAAAGAGAAGTGTTCTCAAAATAAGCCAAGCAGCAATTTAGTATAGCTTTTAATGTCAGCAGAAATTCCTGTATTACAAAACTTACTCAAAATATTAACAGTGTTGTTTGCATTCCAAATACACATTTCATCTTAATAAGTATGGCATATCCCTTAGGCTAGCAAGAATGTCCATTGTTGGAAAGTCAGAGGCAATCTGGTTGTGCTTCAGATATGTGATTCTGGGGCACAATTCACTGAACAAGAAAATTATTAATTTGATGATAGTGGTCTAGATAAAGTAGATACCTATATGAAAAGCTCAGATTTTCAACACTTAACAGTTCTCTTGAGGATATTCAAATCAGGTCATGCAGTCTAAACTTGCAGCCAAATATGCATTGTCATGATACTCTGATCCTGGTTTATAACTAATTCTGAGAAAAAATAGAAGGCCTTATAGCACAGAATTAAAAATTATTCTGTGTTGGTTTATTCTGATAAACCTATGAAAAGTTCTATTACTGTACCAGATGTTCATCTTTTTTTCTAATAATAAACTTGGTGGATTCAAGCTTGTTTTTTAATGGATATTATGTACAGTATAAATATTCTGTTTTCTTTGTTAGACTGATATCAGAAGGCCGATGAAGTGTCATGCATAACAGGATGATCTCATGCTTGCAGAAGAAATAGATGTTGAACAACAGTACTTTTTATTGCCAAAGTTGTTTGCTATACTGTTTTCATGAAAAAGAAATCCTTAAAAGCAGGCCAGATGATAATATCATCCTGATCTGGGGGAAGAAAAATACAAGCTGCAAACCTGTGGAAAGCAGCAGTTGCAGCTGTACAAGGCACTTTACTCAGCGTCATCTGTACTGTAACTTAGATTAAGGAGCTTGCTGTGTATTGGATGAGAGAAGTGTAAATAACCAGAGAGTACCACATCCTGTACCTTGTCATTCTCCTTCATATTATGTGGCATAGCTCAGTATTTCATGTTAACTTTTTCTTAACAGTTTTATTAATAGTTAAAGCTTGTTTGTATTCTCACTTTTAGAACAGTTAAGTTATTCCCAAGTTTTATAGTGTTTTGATGGTTTTAAAAATGCACTGGAAAATATGTTTTATCCTCATTTCAAGCTTAAAAGGTTTCAGTGAACAGATGATTGTACTTAAATCCAGCAAAACCTCTCAGCTCTTGATAGTCCACAGTATTTGCACTACTTGCTTTTTACAGAACCATCTTCACCAAAGGAAATCTTTACACAAACTGAGTAGTTACCTCTAAGGTCATTCATCACTTAGAAAATCCTGCTCATCTGTTTTAAGCATCATTTATGTCTTTTTATAACATTACACAAAGCCTCCACAGAACACCATAACATTAACTATAAAATTCACATGTACTGTATGTTGTTAATTCTACATAATCTTTCATATCACTGAGAACTGCTCCACATTCTTTTCTCTAAGCTTGACAAATAGCACTTTACGATAAAGATTTTTCAGCTAATTTCTGTCATGACAGGAATGTAGAAATGTTTAGAGGAAAAATTTGTATCAATATTTTCAGACATGTAATATATGAAATAGAACTTACGGTATCAGACTGCTTATAATGAAAAACTATCCTCTTCAGAAAAGATGTTTTGTCACAGAGGACTCCAATTTTACCTTGCGTATTTTTCACAAAATTATATGTGAAGAAACTACAGTAATGTCCAATCTGCAATCTGGGCATTGGTAAAAACACTATAGCATGAAAGGGGTAATGGTTATCTAGATTAGACATAAGAATCAAAATTTGAACCAGGAGTAAAAGTTTTCTGCAGGATAAGCAATAATTGTTCAAGACGTTCTCTATCAGTTCAGATTGTAAAATCTGAATAGAGGGCATCAAAAACAAATTTTGGAAATTATCTTGCTGGATTTTTAAATAAAATTAAAAGGTAGATGTATCAGGATACATAGAAAGAACTGGATTAGATATAGATAGATATAGATATAGATATAGATATAGATATAGATATAGATATAGATATAGATACAGATATAGATAGATAGGAAAATACAGATATCTGCAAGGTACAGAATCCTTTGGACAAGATAATATCTCTAGAAAACAAAACCAAAGACACATTGTGGGATTTTGGGGAAGAATTTCTTCATTGGTACGTTCTTGGGAAAAAAGTTTATTTACAAAAAGATTATCAGTTTAAAATGCTTTTTGATCAGCAAAAACAACATATTTTGATGTGTTTCTCCTCACCTATTTCAAAATCACAATTTTTTGCAGGCATGCTGAATAAAATTTATGCCACTGCTTGGAGATGCAGAAGTAATCAAGTCAGGCACATAGTCCTTATGCATGTTTATGCCCATTGTTTCACTTAAACTGGGAGGGCTTGTGTACAGAGATACATTACCTTCCCCATTCTTTTCTTCTGTGTTATGTGCTCTGCAATCTGTGAAATCAGTACATGGTGCTCTTTGCTAAAACTTGTGATTCCTAATGTGTATTGCGCATGAAATAATTTCTAATTCACTCTGTGGTGAAGCTCAGAGAGATAATTTGGAATCTTCTGACTTTTGTGCATTTAAAAATTGGCTGGCATGCAAAATATGCAGTTGTTACATGTTGGGCTTTCTTTTTTTTTTTTTCTTCTTTTATTCATAAAACACTTTTTACCTCTCCTCACTATGGAAAAACAAAAATAGCTCCTACATCTCTCAAGATGTTTTGCAATATACAAACAAAATTATTTCAACTTAACCAAGGTTTAGGCTGATGGAGAACTCTGTAAACACATTTTGGGAATTCCACGTATGTTATGCAATCTTTTTCAAGTGCCATTTTCAAACGGAATGTTACTATGCCTTCTCATTTCTTTTATAACAACCTTTGAATAAATTTTCAAGTACATGTTCAAGGTTTTTTAACACAATTGTTAAAATAAATACATATAAAACATTACACAGTACACTAAGAAAAAGCTATTTTGTATTGTGTAGTAGAAGATGACAATGAGAACATTCTTCTGCTTTGATAGATAAAAATAATAAAAATGGCAATAGCAGGATGAGGCTAGCAAAGAAATAGAATAAATCAAAATGTTTCTTCTGCTGTCATCTCTAACTTGATTCCTCTCTGATTTTTCCCTGCAATCTCAAGAGAAATTAGTCACTGAACTTATTACCAAAACAATCAATATATTTTCTGAAATGTGGACATGTTTTGAAAGAAGCCAAGAATTTACTTCAAAGGCCCCTTTGCAGTCCAAGCACTGCTGCAAACGGTCTAGACAAAGAAGGAATCCTTTCTCCAGTGCCAAGAGAGGTGGTCTCACAGCCAGAGTACTGATGTGAGATAGAGGAGATGGGAACCTCCAGAAGATGAAATCAGACATGAAGATGAAGGTTAAGGAATCCACAGCTATCTAAATGAACAGTGGCTTTCAGTGTAGCTTCACTATTTTGCAGCAGATGAGACTGGCACAACACTTAGAGGAGATAACTTAATTAAAGGTAGGAGGGTCAAAAAAGGAAGGGCTAAACAGTATAGCCCAAGGATAATGTTGGAATCTGAATAATTCTTCTCAATTCTCCTGTGTTACAAAATCATTTTTGAGGGAAAAGGAGGAAGTTGAAGTGTGAAGCAAGAAACAGTGGTCAGACTGAATTCAGGAATATGTGATGCATTTTTGTTCCAAGAAATAATGAATAATTTCAAATCTACCCAACTTCCAACTTCTGCATGAATAAAGTGCTATTTCAGTTGTAAGGTTTCAGTGTACGAAACTGGAAGGTTAGAGCTAAGCATCTGCATTGAGCCATTTAGTTCCATACAATATAGTCTCAAATTGTTTATTAAAGTCAGAGAATGAGAGTAAGACATGAGTGAGTGATGTATATATTGGGTCTTCAGTACCTCCTTAATCTAGCAGCCTGTGGCAGCTATGGGTTGGCTGATCTCTAAACAGCAAAAAATATTACCTTTCATAACAAACTATTTGAAGGCATTTCATTTCGCTGGGCACAGAATACTTAACCTGTTAGTCAAAGTTAAGAGAAGAGACAGTAGAAAAATCTATCTATGGCAAATATAATAATTGAAACAATGAAACAGATTTCTGTCATTGAATTTATTTTTGTTCCTGCTGCTGCTCTGTAATTCACAATATCCAGATCCACTTAAAATTATTCAGCCTGCAGCTTACTCTGTAAAGGACAGTCAGTCCTCAGTCGCAGAGCTAAGCTGCTGAGTAGTGCTGAGGGGGTGATGTAGCCTGGAGAGAAACTCTTGTCTGCAGGAGTGGCTGTGCCTCGGCAGAGGTGAAATGTGGCTCTGGGCGAGTTTCAACATGCATGTCACCTGGCAATCTGTGAGTGAAAGCAGAGAGGCCTGTGTTCAGATGTCAAGACTGCCCAAAGCTCCTTGGGTCAGAGGGTGGGATCACTGAATGTCATCATATGAACTGTGTGAATACACTCAGGATGTCTTTTTTTTTTTTTTTTTTTTTTTTTAGTTTAAAAGGAGCATTGTTTGTACAGTTAATGAGAAATCCTTTGCAGAATATTAACATTATGAATGCTACAATCCCTTCTGTTGTGTACAGACAGTCAATAATGACTACACTCAGATCAAAATCAAATAAAGTTATGCACCACTTCCCCAGGGAGCTTGTGCTCTAGTTCAAATACAAAGTGTTTCAGGCACAGGCGGTACATGGTCTGCCAGTGCAAGGTGTTTTGAGGTAAAGTAGGAGCTGACCTGTTCTCCTTGTTCTAGCTATGATAAATGTTCTCTGTGTACTGTAATTTCCTCATTAGTACTGAAAGGGACTCAAAGAAAGGACGGATTGGTAGTTCTTTTTGGTTTTTCTATTTTTAATTACAGAGCCATAAGAAATATCTCAGTTGCAGAGAGAACATGAGCTGATCAGCTGCTGATCAGCATGATGGTGTAGCTAGTTGCAGAAAACAGCAATGCATCCCTATGCAAACTTTTCTCAGTAAATTCATGCAGTTAAGTGAATGCCAGATTTCTAGTTGCAGCAACTGAATGGTCGTTTTAAAGGTAGGTTCAGTACATGGATGAAGTTCTCCATCTGGTTTTAGGAATGGTGACATCTCACTAAATTAGAAGAGATATCTAAGTTAAGACAAAGTGTAGCAGTGTATAGAGTATTTAAATAAAATTATGTACCCGGCACTCTTCCAATTTTTATAAATCATAATTTCTCATATCCTTAATCTATTTTATTAATAAAACACTGGTGCTTGGAAAGGCAATTTTTTCTTAAAAGATAAATTGGGACTTAAGTATGGGAAGATGTAACACATCTTACACAAACTTGGTTTCATCCACAGGTCTCCAGAATGCCTAGCAAAAAAGATAAGACCATGAAAATTAAAAAGACAATACGAACAAGAATCTTTATTTTCCTCTAATCTAATATTATGGTTGATACAAGATAAAGGTTTTGGCTATATCTTGAAAGTGCACTTGAGCTGTGACAAATCCTGCATTCATTTGAATATATTCTTTTGTTTGAATAGAAACTGTTAAGGTGGCTTTATGAGTATTAGCTCTCGTCCTTCTGTCACAATAAGGGAAACAAAATATGTCAGAGATAATAATAGTAAACTCTTTCCTTTACAGTTTGTATTTTTCTGTTTAGAAGGAGACATACATAGAACCTGTAAGCCCCTTTACAAGTGTACTTTCAAACAAGCCTTGATAGAGCTTGTATTTATTGTGAATGGATCCCAGTAAGGAAAAGAGCAGTTCAGTAGAGCTACTTTATTTATAAAACAGGAAAAAAAAAAGGCAACAAAACCAAGTAAAACAAGTTGCAGTTATACAACATATATTTTTGGCTAAAATGGTGTGAGGTGTGAATGCTGCTTCAATTACAGGCAGTAAAAAATAACTTGGTAAAATCACACAGGAAGTCCTTATTCAACACTTTGCTTTGCTCTTTCCATTTCTTTGAGCAAATCTGACATTATAAGCACAACTGACTCTCTAAGGAACTCTTAAATAATTTAAAGATGCTGAGCCTCATATTCTACAGGCAAAAGATGCTGACATTATTTTAAATTATTTTTTTATACTTAAAATATATTGAAGTGCATTTTGGGAAAATGAAATTTTGCTACCTGTGCTTTTTCTGAGAGCTACTATGTGCAGAACAATACTGATACTGTGGGTAGAATAATGTTCACATGCACTTTTCAAAAATATTATTAAGCACAATACTCATTTTTCATATATGAACTTAATATATCCATGAAATCTTCTGGAAAGGTACTAGGTCACATAGGGATTTTTGCAAGTGATTGTACCTGATAAATGTAGACAGTGTTTAATTTTGTGAATAACTAAAAATACACACCAGGTAAAGTTGTACACTGGCCTTTTTGAGGGATGCTTTACTTGATGCAGTGAAAGTCCATTTTTCTCCTTATTTTGTTAATAGCTTGAACATAGTAGCCTCATTGTTATTTTTACTTCTAACTCTTGATGCTTTAAGTTATTTGCCACAGGCAGTTGGCTCTGTCTTACTCCTCCACACTGTTCTCAGATGTCCTTCAAGTCAAAAACCAAGTGAGAACATGCTGAGAAGAGACTCATGGATAAACAAAATTTCATCTTTAAAATATGGCGAACACTGAGACAAAGATTTGACACTTGTGTAACTTGTTTGTGAATTTTATTTTTATCTTCTTACAGCTGTTGGGTAATACTAGTTTAATGAACAGAACCCAATAAACCTCTAAACCAAAACCAAAAGTGACCCCAAATTGTTCTGACAGTGCTGCTTGCTGAAACCTAATGCATGCTGGGATTAGGCATTTGCCAGTTAGCTTATTGATCATGTCTGATAGTGCAGACGTGATCAATAATGCCAAAAGTCATGTATCACCGTACCAACTGCCATTGCATCATCTGTGAAACCCTAGAGATGAAAGCATAGCACAAAAGCAGCATCCTATGCTCCCTCTCACATTTGGCTTTCAGCTTAAAATAAGAAGCTTTTAAAATCATAGCAAAGACAACATTACTGTAAATGCCATCTGATTTTGGAGCCATTGAACTCTACTTGCTCTACATTTTCAACCTCTGCTCTGAAACCTGAGCAGCTAAAATTGTCTTTTCTTTCTTTATGAAGTGGTACAACTCTCTTGGATTCATTGCCTGAACAGGAAAGACACAGGAAATAGGTCTACCACTCTGATGTCCACATTGAAGGAGAGAGGAAGAACCCATTGTCCACCTGAAACTCATCTGTTACATTATGGAATAACATCATTAATTTCTTATTGGCTACTTTGGGAAATGAAATTCAGAGAGTAGCAAAAGCTTCTGTTGCGCAGAAGTTGCTCTCCATCTCCAGTTACTGCTCAGCGCTACTCCAGCCACCATCAACTAATGGCCAGCCTTGGTATAGGCTGTGACTAGCAGGAAAAGCAAACATGTGAGAGAGAAGGAAGTTCAACATCATTTCAGAGGCTTTGATAATACCCCACCCATATTTCATCAGTTTAATCAGTTTTCTTGTACATCTCAGTGAAATCCAATTCTATTTTTCTCAAGGGTGGTAAAGCACTCACAACTAAAGAGCTCAGTACATCCCTGTTGATGAATTTGGTGGATAAGGTAATGGCATTTTTTTTGTTCTTCAAACAGGATGCCCCTGACAAAAGGCACATTTTTTCCTAATGGTAATGGCAGGAAGTTAACAGAAAATACGATATGAATTCTCATACTGACCAATGACTTTGTGTTCAGTCAATTCTAGATGACCTTAATGATGGCTGTCACTTATTAAAGAGTTTGGAAAAGGGAATTATTTCCATCATAGCCCAAAATATGTCATGCCTGCATGGCACATTAAAGAGTTTGGAAAAGGGAATTATTTCCATCATAGCCCAAAATATGTCATGCCTGCATGGCACATTCTATTTCCACACTGAATAGAATTGAACTAAACAGAATAAAGACCAAGGTTTGAAGGTTGTAAGCTCAGTGACCTGTAAGCTGCAGCTTTCTGAAGTTATGCAAGAGGGTCTTCCACTCTGGTCAGTGCAGCAGACCTGCGATTACAAAGTCCTAAATGGAACTCTTTTTTTTTGTGGTAAGTAGGCAAATAACTCATATATATGCTCATACTTGGACTGACGTACACAGATAACATTATCAGTGGTAGACATTCATCCTGCATGCATCAACTGGTGAAATGGAATGGGAAGCAATCAGTACTTTTGCATAAGACTGAACTTATGGCAAAGACTGTCAAACCAAGAGGCTGTGCTGAAAATTTGGCTGAAAGTCTTGGAAGTCCAGACAGGAAGGCCAAAAAATAAATTATTGGATACTTTTGTCCTTTGTCAAAGTCAGTACCAGAGATGGGAGTGAGAAAAAAAAATCATTGCCTTAGGCATGCTTTCAGTGTACATTTATTTTGTTGTTGCTGCCTGTTTCATTGAGCTGGTTTGTCTTTAATGGTTCACTAAGCTTTGACTACTGTAGAGATTATGGTAATTTATTTTACTGTAGTAGTAATATAGTAACATCCTGGACTGGAGCATATGTTGGTGCTTTCAAAGTACCAAATTAGGTAAATATCAATAATAAAAAGTAAAAAGTTCTCCTAGCTGAGGTTAACTCCTGGACTCCAAAATCACAACATTGATAAGTGGAAGATGTCAGTCCAGGAGAGCAAGGCATACAGTTTGTTGGTTTGTTTTGAATATTTAGTGTTTCAGATACCTTGACTTGAGATTTAAGTAATATAAAATGCAGAGATTTTACTGAATTAGAATTAAAATGCAGAGAAAATGTTATCTGAAGCCACCAAACTCTCAAGTGTTTAAAGCCGAACTATGTTCACAGACATTTCTCTTAGGAGTAGAGAGACCTTTTGTTTCCAAAAAGATTTTTATGATGAAATTATTACAGTTATTAGAGAGGTACTTCTTTACAAATTTAGGTACAAATGAGACCACATGTACATGTCTGAAGTCAATAGTGTGGACTTTATTTAATAGTAAATCTGAGATAGAGAGATAGCAAGAAACAGGAAAAATAGAGATGCAGGAAGAGAAAGAGAGTGACAGAGACAGATTAAATAGAAAGGTATCACCACCCCTGTGGATCCAGGCGTGTCCCATTAGTCCTCTTCTTCTGGTCTTCTGGTAGTAGGGGTCCCATGAAACACAGAGTTCAGCGGGTTATTGTATGTTCAGATATAATGAGAATGCCCAAGCCTCTCCTCAGGGTGGGACGAAGTTTTACACTGTCTTTTGCAAGACTGTGGATCTGTTGGATCATGCATAGCCCTCTAGTGGAAGGCCTCAGGAATGAGTCTGGGGGGCACTTTGGGCTTCTCCAGTGGGTTATGATGCCTTCTAAGATGTGCCAACTGCCTCCTATGTGAATGTTCAGTGTGAATATGACCTTTCCAGGGTGGTTGTGAGTTTTACAGCTGAGCCAGTTTTTTGTAAGGGGGGACACCTAGCATCTTTAAAAAGCTCCATTCCATCTCCACAGTGTCTGCTTGCAGCCTCCAGGGGTGGGTTTTCATTTTCTCTGTCTTATGCAGACCAGAGGCTTCACCATCACACACCTAAAAATTCTCCTCCCCAGCTCAACTGTGGGGGAGTGTGTGTGCAAACCTGGCCTCTGCAAATGAGCCTGTGGGCCATGGCCTCCCCTACCCAGATCCAGCCAGAACTGATTTTCAACACATCTGCAGTGTTTGGCTTTTCTTGTGAATACATTCCTCTTCCCCAAGGAGCTATATCACCATAGATACAAAATAACTGGACAAGTGTCCCACCTTTCTCACATCTCAGATTCTCACATGATTTAACTCCCAGTCTAATTTCCTGAAATCCAGAAGCATTTTTGGAAATGTGGACTTCAGTGATGCAGATGAGCACTTGCTTCTTTGCACACTTTGCTACTATGTGCCCATGTGGGTAACCAAACATTGGTCCAGGTTGCTCAGAGTTGTTGCCTAGTATCCATCCCTGGAGATAGTAAAAATCACCTGGACATGGACCTGGACTAATAGCTCTCATTTACCACCCTTGAACAGGGGGACTGGACCAGGTGACTTAAAGAGATCCCTTCAAACCTCAACAATCTTATAATCCTTCTCTCTGTGCTCAGATGGGAAGGTTGGCTGAGAGATTTGAAACACATTGAGAACGAATTACTGAGGTGGCCCTGTGTATTGCCATCATTAAGCAATGACTTTTTCAAACATAGCCTGACTTGAAGGGTGGCAACAGAAAAGACAGTATGTTGAGATACTATCGAGTTCTGTGACCTATGGTTTCAATTTAGGCAAGTCTAGAGGAATTCTTTCACACTTCAAAATTGCAAAAATCTTACTGCCCCAGAAATGGTAATTTGGTGAGGTCATTTCCATTGACATCATTAAAGATCCCATATAGCAAGTAATTTAAATAAGATTAGCTTCTGATGGTGATGAAATCATGGAGTAAGTGACACACAGAATTCCAGTATTCTTGAAGGCCCATCACATTTCTTATTCTACTCTAACCAATTAACATACATGTAGTCTTGGTTCCATCTGAGTATTGTTGGTTTTTCTCATAATGATAATTGTTATTTACAATGAGTAGAAGTAGGATAAGTTTTGTTTAATATTATATTTGTTTCTACCCTACAGCTCTACAGTATCCTAGGCCCACTGACTGCTTGTAGAGTCCCATTTCTACAAACCATACCTTTTTGTGCAGAATTTATGAAAAAGAATAAGATTAATCACCTGAAAAGAGCTAATTTTTGTGTCATCTCTGCAAAGACATTATCACATCTTTAATTTGCTGTAAACATCGAAATCAATTTTCTCTGAAATTAGTATGGTAGATAATATTGTTCGTTCTGACCAATGTACTTCGAAATATTTGTAAGTTGTCCTGACTAAACAAAAATGTCACCCAGGAAAAAAAAGTTCTAATAAAATCAACTTCAAAACAAAATTCTAACTCTTTCAAGACCTGCACCAAAAATATGACTCTCAATATGTGGAATGCTTGTTAGTGACTATTACTGTACTGCTATTGTCTCAAAATGTGTTTCCTACCCTAACTGAGTACAATTGTCCCAAGGGAAAAGTAACAGCAAGACAGTTTTCTAAATCCCAAGATCCCCAAAAACTCCATGGAAGCATAAAGAAATAAACAGAATAAAATCTATGTTATTTTTGATATCTCGCATTTTTCCCACCTGCTTCACCACTACCCCTAGAGTTCTGTCACAATGGGTTTTGGATGGCATAATTGCTGCCCTTGTACCATTTTAGCCTTTAGTTCAATAAAAAAGAAGCTACAACTGGGAGGTTACATCTCCGTGTTTTGTATTTGGAAGTACAGTTCTAAAACAGTAGGCAGAAGAAATGAGTTTTGAAGTTGTAACAGTGTTGATATTAGATCCTCTGAGATTATCTTGAAAGATCTCCAAAATTAGGGGTTTTTTCAGGAGTTAAATCTGTCTCCTCCTTTCTCTAAATCATTCTCTTTTATTTCAAGTCCAGTTTTTGTTGGAAAGATTTAGTGTTCATTAATTAAATGATTTGTGCACTGATTCATTCTTTCTGCTCAAACAGGAATGAATTTCAATATACCACAGTCATGCAGACTTGCTGCTCTTCCTATTCTTCAAGCTTACACTTAACATTTCAACTTAACAACCTCACTAACACACCTCAAGAGTGTACAACTAAAAAAGAAGGCAGAGTCAGGAAATATTTTGCATTAGTTCTTTTTTTCTTAAGAAACTCATTAAGAAGTATTGAAAATTACAAATTATTTCTGACAAGGGCAGAAACAAAGTTTGTAGTCCTTTTAAGTACTGACATGACTCTTAGTGCTTCTCTTCTTCCAGTAGAGAAGTGAGATAACCGCTTGGCTAGTGCTTTGAAATGGTTACCAGTGCTACACACAAAGCTGTGTGTTGCTGTTCTTTCTCTTCACTGTTCTTTCTTTATATAATTTCTGATTTACACTGAGTCAGATCTTAGTCCTAGTGAGGTCTTGCACCTGATCTCATTTAAATCATCTTGCAATGATTTAAATGGAATCAGAAATTTCCCCAGAGTTTTCCATATATGATTTGGTGAAAGAGAACATCTAGTTGTCTGGTAAATGCCTCTGTACCCTATTCCAAGCCCTCTGGAGCCAATGTTCTCATTGACTTCTGCAGGAACTGAACAAGGCCATAGCTTTGACTGCATCAAACTCACAGACTGTAAAAATATAGATTAGATACCTAAAGGCTAAAAGTACTTGCACACAAAATAGTGCAAAAGCAAAAGGCTCTAAGGTTGGCAGGCAAAAAAGTAAACCAGCTATATCCAACAATAAGTTTTTTATTTTTCTGAAAAACAGCCTTTCATTCGCAGTATTAATTAATAAACCTCCTAGTTCCTAGACTGAGTTGTGACATATATCTACATGCAAATTAAGTTTTCCACAATTTCTAAAGAAGGTCACAACTAAGCACAAAGCTCTAATAAGACCACAGGACTATATGGCTAAATTTGTGTCTTCCAGTCATTACCAGTGGCAAAGTTTCAAAGTCTACACATGACCTCAAATAAACAGAAAATTCATCTCCTCTTAGAAGGACATCCTCTTTCACAGTTTGCATTTTCCTGGACTAGATGAGATAATATTTGATGAGTGATTCTCCACGGAAGATTCTGTCATGTTATCATAAGCTTGGCAGCCCTCAAATGAAAAGCTAGGTGTTATACAGGTCCAACTGTATTTCTACTTCTTTTTTTCATCAGTTTTGTCTCTTCTAAACTTATGAGGTGTAAATCAGGACACACAGAAGGAAATTTATTCCCTAGAACAGAAAAGCAGTATAATTATACTTATTGTTGTTTTTTTCTGTGTAGTATTGCAGTGGAGATAGTTCTTGTACTCACCCTCAGTGCAAATGCCAAAGCAGTCTATAAGCTTTGTGCACATGTACCTTAACAGAGCACAGCCTTTTTGCTGTTATAGAATGCAGTTACCTGTCTCAAAAAACTGTTAAAGACACAGAAGCGACTTCCTATAAGATAACTACCACACAATTCCCTTTGTGAGAACTTGAGGCAAGTATAGGTGGCAAAACCAGGAAAATGCTAGTTTCTGGGCTGGTGAGGCAGATGTGGGTAACCTATCCTGACAAAAGTTCACACAGTGGCAAACTGTGGGGAAGGAAACTAGTCCTTGTATGAATGCCAGCCCAAGCTATGGGAACAGCATCTATGCCCCATGGATACCTGGGCCTTGTACTGTATAAATGTGGTGCCTTCAAAAGAGCAACTCTGGAAACCTCATCACTGAGAAGACCTGGGTGAAGAAGGATCAGCCAGATACCATGGAATTCACAAGGTGGTGACGATCTTTCTCCCTAATCTCTCTCACACTCTCCTTCCCAGCCCCCTGCACCTGTCTTCCTATTTCTTTCTCTCTATCTCTTTCACCTTTTATATCCTTCTGGATTTGAAAAGTTAATAGAGCTAATTAGTCTATTGAAGTGGTATGGTAATCAGGAACATCTCTATCTAGAATTTGTCCATTTTACTCTAAAAATTATTTTAATACATTAGGAGCATTGTGGGAAAAGTTAAACAATAAACAATATTAAACCCATTAAACAATAGGTCTTGTCAATCTATTTTTTGTACCTTTACAATGAGACTGCTGTTTTGGTTCTGGCCAGAACAGGGTCAAAGGCAGGAGGGGGCATGGCTAGGACACAGAGTTTATTCTGTTCCACCTCACAACATTGTCAGAGGCAGGGGAAGGGATTCTCCTTCTGCTTCTTCCAGTCAAGCAAGCATGGAGGACAGAGCAGTAAGGGTAGCAGGGCACTGGTCCTGAGCCAGAGGGAATAGTGGGGTGGCATGGCTATGGCTGGGTCGAGATCAGTGAGAATTCTTGTGGGAATCACTCTCTTTTTGTACACTTTTGTTATTAATATTGTTGTCACTGTTTATTTTCTTATCTAATTGCTGTTTACAGTAAATTGTTCTTATCTTGATGCGTGATCTTTGCTTTTTGGAGGAAAAAAATGGAGAGAACCGTTCTTAAACCAAGACAATCTCTCAGTGTAACAATAATAAAACTCTTTTCCCTCTACAGACACACACACAGAGGCATACAGATACATATATTTTTAGCAAGAAGGTGTTAGAGTTCTAATTTTCAAAAAATTCCTTTTACTTTTCAGCAAAACTGAACAGTCTTTCAAAAGGCATCTAGATTTTACTTTTTTTCATCAGAGGTACTAAGGAATAAATTTCTTGGAGATCAAATGTATTCTACTATATGAGAAAGATTGTGATATAAACTTATTAAGGCATTACATGAAAGAGGTAGAGAAGTATTTCAATTCAAAAAGAGACCAGATGCCATAGGTAATTATCTCCTTGCTTCCAGGTAGAGTGGAAGATGTAAATGTCAAGATGAATATGACAAAATGTGTACTTCCCCAACAAAATTAATAGGGTACAGAAAAATCCGGTATCTTTTTGTCTCCTTTTGCACAGGATGAGCAAGTACAAAGAAATTGTTAATGAATGCCAATATTTTTCTGATACAGCTACATGACCTATACAGACCATTTGCTTTCTCTCTCATTATTTATTCTAATACCTGATACCATAAGCTGTGTACAAGCATATCCATAGCCTGGCAGATTCAGACATCCATATTCAGACAGATACTAAGCATATTCTCATCATGGCCCTGTCTTCTGTGACAGTCACAGTCCTCTACGCCACTTCAGTGGCATGCCCTCACACTGGAAAACATTAGCCCTCTACCCACGTTACTCAGTTTGAGGGTGAATCAGCTGATGTTTTAGCATGACTAGGTTGTCAACATTACTTCCCATTTAAAATAATCTCCATTAATTGCCATCAAAACCATCCTTATGATATCGTTACAAGTGTCACCTAAAATAATTTACACCTCACATTTTTATGTGACATGATTTTAGCAATGTCTGAACATGGACACAAAGGTGAACTTGATACTAAATCTGCTGCTTTATTTATTATTTGGTGTTAAATTTAATCTAACAAAAATATTCATGGAATCATTAAGGTTGGAAAAGACCTCAAAGATTATCAAGTCCAACATTGCAGACTAGAATTTGTTTGCATGTTTTAGTTTTTCTCATTTGTTTTCTCATTAACATTTATCATCCTTTTAAGATAGCAGCCTGATTTAGCTGGTATTAGTAATCTAGTTGATTCCAGATAAATCAGTTTCAATAATCCATTGTCTTATTGCTTCATAAGTAAAGAAAGGAAAAAAAAGATGAGACTTCTTAAAATCCTACAGTTCCTCTGTAACTTCTTGGTTGCGGAGCTCCATAGATTTCAGATTAATCACTTTTAGAGTTATCCATTTGATTTTGTAAAACTAGGATAATATGCAGACTGCATGGTCCAGTGTTCCAAAAACTTAAGTCAACAGGCTTGAGAGAAAACAGGCTCTTTAAACAAATACACTGAATTCAGTGGGAATATGTAATCATACTTGAGAAATGGCCCCAGTCTTTCCCTGTACCTATTTTTCATCTCTAAAATGGGGATTAGTCGCCTGTCCCCAACTCACAGGTCTTCTATAGAGTAAATCATTTGAATGTAGAAGCACAAAGTCACACTCTGCTCTCTTCTCATCTCAGTGGCTCCACAGAGCTCCCACCACTTCTAACCAGTTTCACATATTTTAATTCCAAGATAGTTTGGTGGTGGGACACAACACCTTGACCATTCCAAAATAGATTAGATGCTTAGCCATGCATTAGTCTGGAAAAACACATAGCCAAAAACTGATATATTTTGACCTACACATACAGGAATACTCATAGAGAAAATAATTCTAAATACCTTACAGTGGCTATAGATCTCTTGTTACAGGAACTTTGGGAGACTTGTTACATGAAGGGAATTTTGAAAAGAACAGCTTGAAGATCAGCAGGACAAAAAGAGGAGGACTACAAGGGAGAATTGACAAGCTGCTTGTATATAGCTTGACTGAAGAAGTGCCAAATGATAAAAAATCCAAACCATTTGTGACCAATTGATATTGTAACTACTGTCACAGAACTGAGGTTGTTACTCACAGGTGTTGAATCATAACTAATTTAAGGGTATTAGAATAAAGCTGGAAGAAGGCTCAGGATCAGGAACACTACTTTGGAAGTGATATCTGGTGGATTGCAAGTCTCCCAAGTGTATGGAAGAGTTTTCAACATATAAATCATTTAATATAGAACCAGCGAGGTTCTCAAGAATCTTGTCATATTGTATTAGCACAGAGAAAGGCTGGATAATCTTACAGAGTTTTTTCACTATGCTAATATAGGATAATATAGGATTACTTTTTCAAATACACCTTGAAGCATATTCCATTAGGAAATGATGGCTATGTAACTCCCATTTTGAACAAATCTCTTAGCAAACAAGTCTCTGTTAAAGTTCACCCTCATATGTTAAATTTCACTCTCCTATGTACTACTAGTAATTATATTTCCTATGTTGTAACAAAACCTCTGTTCAATGTAGTCTAACAAATTCATCAAATTTCAAGTGTAAAACTTACAGAGCATACTAAATTTCATATGTGTGCCTTCTGAAAGATACTGGAACTGTATGATGAAAACAGGAGAACAGAAAGATAATATAATGAGAATTACAGTTTTTAGAATTCATCTCTGATAACAAAAAAACCCTTGACTTACTGCAGAAGAAATTACTGGTTCTTGTCTGTCTCTTGTGTGATTAGCTACAATTTCAATTGACCACAAAGTCCAAATTCAGAGCTGACTTGTGGCAATATTTGACTAGTCAACCATGGTAAGATTTCACTGCTAAGACAAAGCAGACCCTTTGCTCTGCACTTGCCAGCTAGCACACCTTTCCTGGACTTTCTTCCTTGTGCCCTCCATTGGGCATTTATTGTCACTGTATCTGTAGGGTAGAGAATCTGCCAGTACATTGTCCAGAACAGATAGCACTTAAGGGTCTTTGCAGTTTTGTAGCAGCTTTTTCTGTAAAAAGCTGGTGTTAGCTTTAGCACCCTTGAAGGTAAATCCAGTGCAATAAGTAAATATTGCAAGCTTTGTGAGACAGATTTTTGTGTTAAAGCAACATTTTCCAATAATAAGTTTCTTTTTAATATGTTTTATCAATATAGGGAGTTTTTAGGCTTTCTATTTTAAGAATTTGTGAGAAAAAGCCTTCAACACATTGAAAGAGAAATTACATCATAACGTTTGACTGAATTCTTTTAAAAATTGCATGAACTGTCCAGATGGAGGGATGGTCTTGGGTGAAACAGATGTTCTTGCTAGGACACTCAAAGCATAGAATTCCTACCTGTGCTCAATTATCCCAAGATCTCTGGATGCAACTAATCTAGGTTTCCTTACATGCACTTTTGCCAGTGTTTTGGGGGTTTTTTTTAAACATTTTACATTGCTGTACATTTCATTTTGCATGACACTGTCCAACCAACCTCAAAGACAACCTGTCTTTCTGTCATGAGTCATAGACAAGGAAAATAGAAAATAAAAATTTAATTATTGGGCATAATAAGTGGTATTTGACTGAAAAAGCCAAAATTCTGTATCAGTGCGTTATGTGCAAAAGCTTCAGGTTTTCACAGGAATCTAAAATTATGAAAGTTATTATCTAGTAATGTCATTTACTTTAGCATCAGCTGTGTCATGGTGCTTGGTACCAGCACTTCTGAACAGCTTTACAGTGATGTGGATGGAAATTTTCATAGACTGTGATGTTCCTTCTTTTTCCCAAACAGATGTGTGTAGTGTATGGCTGCTTTTCTCTCTTAGAAAGAATACTTTCAAGGCTGAAGTTATTTTCAAAAGAAGGGAATATATTGAAGAGTATGTCAAAGATATAAAATGCATATGGGTCAATATCTAATGTTCCAAATAAAGCAACTCCATTATGGGGTCAGTCAGATCAGCGCATTGATTTTGAAGCTTGCAGTCTCTGCAAAAGTGGTCAACACCAGCTGGTGTGACAGTGTTAGGATTCTACATCTGAATTCTTGTTTGATTTTTTATACATGTTTCAAATTAATTAGCCAACACTTCTGCTGCTTATAATGAGACTTGAACTGTGAAGTGCTCCTTACAGGATAAAACTTGTGAATAATGATCTGTCTTAAGGTTAATTTTGTTCTGCCCTTCGTTCTTCATCTACTCCTTTGCTGGAGTACTGTCAGACAGACAGAGAAAGGGAGTTATTTGTGAAAAGGTCTTTGAGTATGGTTATATTGCACTTGTAGAGCATGCAGAACTGTAAATGCTGCATAGCCATGCACAATTTGCTGTAAACAAAGCATTTTAGTAAAGAGTGCCTGTGGACATTTCTCCCTGCAGCAGCAGAGTGTATCGTGGACTGCTCCAAACATATTCAGCTTATGTGATCAGTAAATCTCCATGTGTTTATCAAAGCTATGCAATTTAGTTGACACTGAGAAAAGAGTCCTAAAAGTTTGGAGAGTTTGCCCTACTGATTTTATGGTCAGAAAACTCACTGATTCTATCCTGTAGCTGAAGAAATAGAAGCTGGTTTTTAGCACACTGCACATCTTGCACTAGCCACCATTGCCTTTGCATGGATACGGTTTGGAGAAGGTCAAAACTATTCCAGAGTGTATGTTTCCTGGGAAAGGGGATTCCAGCAATGCATTAATACATAGTCTGATTCATGTTGAATCAATTAAGTAATTTCACTATTGTGAGCCCACACAATAGTGAAATAAGTGGGCCAATGATACATAAATCCACACATGGTGCCTCAAAACATTCATGCTCATACTTGTCAACATGATCTCCACTGAATTTTCCTTACTTATTGTCATCCTTTTCAGGAATGTTTGATGATTTGTCTAGTGTAACTAACGAGAAAGCATTTTCCCTAAAGATAGTCCTCTCCAGACAACAAAACAACATATCATCAGTTTCTTACTGAGAAAATATGGGCATTCATAAGTTACAGTTTGTTGATTTTAGCCACCGAGTGGTGGTTTGGCAATTGGTTGTCAGCACTAAAAGGTCTGAGGTACAAAGTGCTGTGCAACTTTTTTTCAAGCTGTGTCTCAATGAGATGAATTCTAATGAATCCCTCCTCTACATGCCAAAGCTTAATCCCTATTCAGAAGGGATTAGTATTCAAATTTATCATGGAATCAAGACTGATTAGAGGTCTAACACAAACAATATGTCGTGGAACATTCACTGGAAAGCTTGTGACATTTCTTGTTTATTTCTCAATTTTTATGATATTCCTACAGTTAGCAGGGTGGCCTTTCTCACTGTTGTCATTTGCCATTAGAAATTATTGATTAAAATGCTGCAAGGAGCTGATGGGGGAAACTTCAAGACTGCACTGAGCGACACTTTGCAGCTGTATGCAAATTACAAGAAAAGTTCTTCGTTTCCTGGGGGAAGGTCAGTATGAAATCTGGTTGGGTGCATTGGCTCACGAGATGTAGTTTTGATCCTGCCTGCCTAAAGAAGTTTCTACTGGGACATTTAATGACAGTCATGAGCTACAGTGGCTGGCTTGTAATGGAGCATTTGACTGAAGAAATCTTGCAGATGGAGGGCACAGATAGTTAATCAAAGTACTATTTTAAAGCTCCTTTCTTAATAAAATGGAGCTAGGTTCCTTGCAAAACTTAGATAAGCCTGACTCATCTGAGGAATTTGATAGAACTAGTTGGAAGAAAACAGGAAAAGTAATACAACTAGGAATGTGCACCACCAATCAGTTCAAATTGGCAGTGGTTGCTGCTGTGAATCAAATAGCCCCAGAGTTCAGATTAACAATTTCTAAGCAAAATTTCATCACAGGCGCTTGTGTTCACTAATGTCTTCGTAATGGGCTTCAAGATTTCAGATGTGCATTTCAAGAGAATCTTCCTGTCGCTTCCTTTTCCTCCACATTCCCCATAAAAGAAAGAATAGGAAAAATGTTTTCTATTCTCTCAGGGAGATAGAGGTTATGGAACATAAAAAAGAGCAACATTTCTTCCCATCTCTATTAAAATTTAAATGTGTGTTTTATGACACACTTGTGATAATTTTTTTCTTTTCGTTCTATTCAAAGTGTACTGAAATTGATGGAAATCTTCCTTTGATCTCAGTGTTTTGTGGGTCTTTCTGCTTAGGAATGCTGAATGAGAAGCAGAAGAATGGGGAAGGTTTTCAGGTCAGAAAAAAATGACAAACCACTTGATTGGTGTATATGTTGCTGAATTAAAAAGAAAAAAACAATAATTGTATTGTTGATGTATGAAACAACAACCCAATATTTATTACTTGCATATTGATATTACTATCAAGCAATTGCAACTCCATTCTTCTGCTGTACTATCATGCATAGATAACCACTCTGATCATGGAGGAGTCCAGTATTTTACAGACATGTGAAATATTTTATATAAATAAAATGTTGAGCAAGGGATAGTATAGAAGGGCATAGAAGCAGAGATGTTTGTACCCACTTAAGCTGGAAATTTTGATCTGTCAGTAATATGATGCTACTTTACAATTTTTTATACATAGCGTTTGATGTTGTGATCTCTCCTAATCTCAAATGCTAGGTGAATATGAATTCTTTGTCACTCATCACCACATTTTTAAGAGCTTCTGTCATATTGGCACTGTGCTTATAGGAGCGGTAAGAAATTAACTTAAAGCTTAAATTGTCCAATGTGTCACATAAGTACCTTAAAAATTTGGTTTGCAATATATACTTAATTTTTACTGACTCTTAAAGTGGTTGTAGGTAATGATCAAACTGAACTACAAGTTTATTTACAGAGAAGGAAATCATCCTCTTAGAAAGTTACTATTTGTTGCCATGAGTTTCAGCTCATTTTGTTCTCACTGTTTAATATCAGTACTCTGAATGCAACACAGTACTACGAATCAGACTAATGATGTAAATTTACATCAGCCAAGTGTCAGTACCATTGGCTGGCAATACCACCTCTGCAAATAGCTGATTATACTGAAGGAAACAGGGCAGCCAGGCAAAATGGAAAGCCATAAAAGGGATGAGAAAAGCTCTGGAAGCCGTGACATTCCTATTATAACAAACCATGCTGTATCAACTCCCTTGGTCACACCAAGTCAAAGGTAAATGAATGAAGACTAGGCATGTCCCCTCCTCCTGTACAGTCTCCTGTTACAGTCTCATTCAAAAGCTATGTTTAGTTAAATAAGAAATATTGTACAGTTTAAGCTGGAGATTGGGAGCTATTCCCTACCACCAGCAAAAAGTCATTCCATACCTCAGAGCATGGAATCTGATTACATTATTTCCTTAGTTTCCTGAGTGCTGCATTCAGGTTGTGAAAAGCCTCTGAAAAATCACCTGAGAGGAAAGTATTTCGAACTAAGGTTTCATTTATGGTCATGCCTTTTTCTCTGGTCCTAGAATTATCCTAGAATTTTCTCTGGTCCTAGAGCCAGACACAGTTAAGGGGATGAAAGGGGTTTTTCATGTAATAAGGATCCTTATAGTGCACAACTCAACAAGGTGGAAAATGCCGAAAATGCAGCACGTGACACATATAAAATTTTTATAGACTTTGCAGATTAGCATATCTGACAAAGAATTCCCCAATGAGAAGCTTAATAGACAAAGTAATGTCCCCCTATTCTGGCAGCTTCTAGCATCTTCCCCCCTCAGATAAGGCTTGTATTCTGTTTATAAAAATACGTCCTAGAGAGTTGGTTCCAACATTGGTTCCTACGGAGAACCAAGTTGGCATAAGGCTTCAGACCTTCAGTGGGGAGACTTTTGGAAGATTTTGGCTTCCTGCCTAGGGAAATACCAGAACTAAGTTACAATATCAAATATGTAAGCTAAACATACAGAGAATATATAAAAGGTATATAAAAGAAAAGGCAAAATATAACCACAGCATCAATGGAAGATTCCTGCTAAAAACAGTATGAGGAAACAAGGAATGCGAAGGGTCTAGAAGAGAGAGGACAATGAGAAAGAATTACAAATGGCTTGGAAGGCACTCTGAAAAGAGGTGAAAAAAAGCATTTTGGTTGGAAACACTGACCTTCAGGAGTAAAGACAGTTTCAGTAAGCCTCAGGATTGAAACAAAGGCCTGAATCACTTACAGTGACTGGTCTTACTATGGACAATGACATAGCTCAGCTACCCAGGGAAGGTGAGCTTCATCTTTGCTGTAGGAAAATACAGTTCAAAAAAGTCAGTGTAGTCCACGCTTGTTAATTGCACCTTTCTCCACAAACCGCAGTAGGAGTAGATATGTTGACCCATCTTATCACATGGGATCATCACTTGCATCTTTTAAGTGATCTTTTAAGCATGACTTAAAAGAATATTTGTATTGAGTGAGTGGACTAGAAGCCCTAACAAGTTCGAAGCATGAGAACAAGCATACAATGATAGCAAGACATGGGTAGAGAACTATGTAGTAGTGTATGGTGAAAAAAAGGAAGGAGATCTCTGGCTCCTTTTTGAAAACTGCTTTTTTACTACAGTTTATGAACTTGGTTAAAACTACATCACTCCTGACTAGTTAGATCACTTAGCAGCTTCATCCCTCTCACTGGAAGTTCATGCATAGCAAAATATCTTCTAAATGCCTGCTGTACTGACGTTTAGTAAAAAAACAGCAAAAACAATATGCTGGCCTGTATGCCCTCAGAGCATTCTTTTGCAGGCAGAGTGTGTCAGTAATCACAAAATGGCAGAATATCCTGAGTTGGACAGGACCCATTAAGCCCAACTCCTGGCCCTGAGTAGGACACTGCAAGAATCACAGCATGTGACTGAGAGTGATGTCCTTGAATTCAGACAGGCTTGGTGCTGTGACCAATTTCCTGTTCCAATGCTAAACAGCCCTCTGAGGGAAAAGCTTTTTCCTGATAGCCAACCTGAATCTCCCCAGACTCAGCTTCATGCTATTCATTCAAGTCCCACCACTGCTTATGAGAGTGAAGAGATCAGTGCCTGTCCCTCCATTTCCCCTCATGAGGGTGTTGAAGACCACAACAAAGGTCTCCCTTTAGTATTCTCTTCTCCAGGCTGGACAAACCAAGGGATCTCAGCCACTCCTCAAAAGACTTCCTCGCCAGATATTTCACCATCTTCTTGGCCCCCTTTTAGGTGCTCTCTCACAGTTTAATGTTTTAAAAACTGCACACAGGACTCAGGGTGAGGCTGCCCCAGCACAGAGCAGAGCAGGACAATCCCCTCCTTTGCAAAGCTGGTGATGCTGTGCCTGATGTCCCCCAGGACATCTTGGTAGTTTGAAGTCAGTATAGCTAAAAAGGGGGAGTAAAAGAAAAGCTTGTAGAGAAGTTTCTTCTATTTTTCCTTTATAATTTAAAATGAGAAAAAGAAATTAATAATTGTGTATTGCATAAGTTCAGAGAATTAAAACAATAGCTTCTCTGAGTCAGACCATGAAGTAGAGACTGAGAGATTTTATGTGTTAAACTCTGCTATATTCATTACCATACAATCAGAGAGTTTACTACAAACAGTATTGTTTTCTGTTCTCTTATATTGACATTGTTTAAGTGATAATCTTGTTCATTGCATAAGTGATACTGCTTCTGTCACAGATGCCTCACAATATTTGGAGTATGTTACCAAGGTCTTAGTTCCTCATAGTGCAACAGCTGGTTTGCTATGGATTATACAGTCCCCATCTCCAGAAAAGGTATTTATAGAGTTTCCTCCACCCCTGATTAATGAGTATATAAAATACTCCACCTGCCACAGCAACAACAAAAACTGAATTAATGCGTAAGGAGAAAAGGGAAAACTAGTCTCAAGGCTTCAGTGTACAGAACAAGCAAGATCAGCTGCTTATTTGCCTCAGCTCCTAATGATGCTGTTTGTGAAAGAGTTAGTTGCTTATTCCTTTAGCCCACTGGCAGACAGTCATTCCAGAGAAAATTATGCATTATTATAATAAATATTATATGACATAAAAAACATCCTATCTGTCTTTAAGACTGTGATCTTCAGGAAAATCCCTCACTGTCATTATTCTCCATGTAGTATGTAAGAAGAGTAAATTGCCTGTTATTCCACAGAGTGGAATAAATGCATTGAGAGTTTTTGTATGCTGTAGAGAATGTGCATTGGATACAACTGACATATGTTTCCAATCTTTCTTGTAAAATGAAGGAAAAATATTTATTTATTTTACATTAAACAATTTAACAGCAGTAAACTTGGATCTAAACTGTGTGACTCTTGCAAGACATTGAGAAAATTTTTCAATATTTATTTCAAATATTTTAGTAATCTTGAAAGATATTATATGCAAACCATCACATCTTGATTTAAAAGTAGATCCATTCATTTCCCTGTTAAGTTTAAATTAATGTATATCTTAGCAATCCATATCTAAACAGAATCCATGAGTGCTTTTACTAAACCAATAAGAAACCATGTACCTCCTTTGAAGTGGGGAAGGCTTTCAGCACACTCAGCAAAATAATCAACTCAAATTGTTGAGCCAAAGGGAAGTCCAGAAGATAGTAACTGAAAATGCTGTCACCACATTTTTGCTTACAAAAGGAGTGTGTCTCAGCAGCCAGGTGGATGGAAATGTAAAGACTTTTACATTTTAAATGCTCCCATTTTAAAACTAGTTTATCAACTTTTTTTAAATCCACAGTTTGAAGATACCATTTGCAGCTGATTTTTTAAACCAACATTTGCAATTTTCAGCAGAGTGAGGAACTGACATCTGCAAGTGAGAGTTCTCACACTCAGCTACTGACTGCCAGCAGTCTTTCCACTTTCATTTCCATGGAAACTGGGCAAGAAAAGTTGTATTTCTTATCTTTTTTTTAAACTCTTATTTTTATTCACCCAACCACTTAACTTGTAAGAATGGGAATTAGCCCAGAGCATCTAGGGGAGTTTATGTGTGACTGGTGCTTTTAGCAGATGTAGTCTAAAGCTGCTACCAGACCTAAAGTTCATTGACTGGAGCTGCTTGTTATGACATTTTTTACCTTTTTTTGGTTTCACTTACTGGTATGTCTCCAAAGCTCTGATATTTCAGAAGCAGTTTTACGCTGTAGGTGCATACCAAGCACAGGGCTGATAGAAAGATGTAGATTTCTTCTGTAGAGTTTTACATGCAATTTCTAGACTCTAATAACTATATAGCTCTGAATCTGTACTTGTTACCCTATTTATAGCTGAACACCACTGAAGATGTGTTCTGATTCTGAATTAATTTATTTCTTATTCAGCTTGAGTAGTCATATGTCTTCACCGAGTTCCATTAATTAATCCCACATTTACCTGAAAACTAGATTTAGATCAATTCCATTTAAGAAGTGTGAATGTCAGCCAGTACTTCAGAAACCACTTCAATTGCTAGTTGTCTCAATGACAATACTGAAAAATAGTATTACCACAAGTTCTAGAAGCCTATCTTTTATAACCGAATTTACCTCTGTGAATCTAGTCTTGTACAAGAGTGTTTACAAAAGGAAATATTTCTAAAAAAGAAATGTTATGCACTTTCTCTAACAGCCTTCATAGCAGTGCGGGATTTCATTAGTTTACTGGTTTTGTGGCCTAAGATGTTAAAAATTACAGAAGTGGCAGGATTAATCAGGTGTCATTCAATAATATGAGTAACGAAAAAAGAAACCAAGAACCTATGAAAGTATTCTAATGAAAACTTCAGGAATTATGGGATGATATTGTGAATAATTTAAAAAAGTGAAATTTATTCCAGAAAAATGTCAAAAATTGTGTTATGAATAATTCATCCATCTCTACACTGTATAGAAATGTTCTTTGCATTCTGCACATACATTTATACCATTACTTTAAAGCTTCACTTCCAGTGGCTTCAAGCGCTGTTCAGCAGCTGAATAAATTTAGGACTCCAGCAACTTTACCATGCAAAACAGAAGACCAAATAAAAAATGCTTGCTCATGACAGCCCAAATGACACTTTCACCATGCTAGTCCAGACTGATCAGGGGTGCACAGGAGCTGTTGAATATGCTCCCTTTTCAGTCCTGGTAGTTGGACTCTCCAGGGAGAGCTTCAGGCACAACTAATCACTAGATTTGTGAGGTTGCATTCCCTGTTTGCATGAAGAAACATTTCTAAGACACCATCCTCCCCAGTTTTGACCTGCAGGGTTGTTTTTCCCCCCTTGGGAGACATTTCACTCTCTGTATCATATTGAATTCAAAAGGTTGTTATTATACACACCACCTTGTCTGTCTCTTTGAGCTGCTCCTGAAAACTCATAGGTCAGAAGCCCAGGTGCAATTCAGGAATGTGCTGGATGCAGTGTTTTCAAATATAGGTCTCCCACCAGCTATTGAAGCCTGACACACTTTTCTTTGCTACAGCAGATTGTGGGCTGCCATAAATCCATTAGCTATATTTTTTTGAAAATGAAAATATTTCAGAATTGCTTTATGATTGCTGCTACAGCTTCCACAGTTCCTACTCTAGGGAAGTTGTAGCTTGAATATCTCTTTTGACAACAGCTGTAATCTCAAAGAATGCTAAAAATTATTTTTACTTCAGCCCATTTTTTTTCATTACTATTACTAACCTACACATGAAGCTGCTTACATACAGTAGGGTAAAACATCATGAATGTTTTCTTTACAAGGAAACATCTCAGTTAGTACATGTAGTGCATGCAGAGACTCTTTCCTGGATGCTGAACAACAGATAACAGAAGCCCACAAATACTTCCCTTCTGCACCGATTTTGATGTTTCAATTATTGTTTGGTGATTTGAATAATTATATTTTAGCAAGAAGGAAGTCTGGTCATTTTTAATTCCTTTCCTTTTTCAAAAATGTAAACTGCAATGGTGCTGTTCTCTATCAGATTTCCCTTTTATGTAATTTTGTAAGTTTATTGTGATAGCATTCAAAAGACTGTGCCTATAAAGTTCTATAACATATGGCATATATTTAACATTGCTTGTGAATTAAAAATAACAGCCTGCCATCTGCCTTTCTGAGCAGATTTTATCAAAGTCTAAATGAAAAGCTCAACAATGTGAATGTTGTCAATTAAAATATGAAACACTTAGATTCATGACAGGGTAAAAGTGTTTAGACTTACCTTACTTGAACCTGAGTCACTAACAGCTTAGCCTCCATATTTGTGTAGTCACTTTACAGAGGAATAAAACATCATACTCAGCATCAAGAGCAAGTCCTGTTTTAAGAAAATATAAGCTTCAGAAGTCAGCCTATTGTCTGTTGGTTCATCACATATGAACTGTTTGAAAAAGTGTGATATTCATAATTTTCACTTATGCTAACTATTTAAATGAGCATTTCTCTAAAATCTCATCAAATCTTTTCAGCAACAATTAACTGATGGGTTTTTAGATTTTGCTGTATAAGACCAATACAGTGTCAGCAATACCTACCCCCAGTTTCCTCCACTTACTGAAGTTAGAACTGTTAATTATTGATCATTAGCTCATTTACAGCTTCAGGGTTGTTTGTTGGGGTATTTTTTCTAGGCGTGTAGGTGCTTTCTCCTTTTTTTTTTTTTTTTTTTTTAATGAGGTAAATGGCAATCCATTTTAAAACAGAAAATTTCTTTTGAAAGAAATTTCCCACTCTCTCAATCTTACTAAATTTTTTAGCTAAAATTATATACTAACTTGTCAAGAAATATAATGGTAGCCTCACTGACAGTGTCTGCCCATAACATTCTATATTTTTGTGACCTTCTGACTTTATTATAGCAACTTTTTACCCAAACTAGTTTCATCTGGTGTACAAGATGACAAGAGTTACAGTTTTGTCTTCCTCACTACCCGTTAAACCTAGAATATAACCCAAAACATAGACTGTAATAGTAATAGGACCAAAATTTTGCAGCCTCTGCCAGCTCAATCTGAGTATGTTTTCTGTTGTAGGTAAATACTTTTCCATTTTCATACTCCTTTTTAAATTCTTTACTCATTTTTTAAACTGATTAGGCTTTTTAATAAATTAAGAAGAGAGGAAGGAACCAGCAACTTTTTTTTCTACTTTCAGTACAGAACTGGACCTCAGATGTCATAGTGAAGTATCTAAAAGAGTTTGTGATCATATATATGTCACCATAATATGTCACTGGAAAGAGACGAGCTGATCAATATTTCAGCCAGTTGCTCCATCCTTTGCTCATGTATGATACTAATCACACAAAAAGCTCCTACTTCAAGTGTAATAATCTAAAATTGCATATTTGGGTGGTGAGGAACCAATTTTTGTCACCTTTAGTTGCCCTGAACTGCTGTATGCTCTCTAAAAGAGGGATTCAAGAACAATGTCTGGAGTCTGCTGCACCAAAGTGTCTACTGTTGGGGAATCCAGCACTTCCCTTGAGAGATCATTCCAAATATCTGATTGTTCTCATTGTGAAACAAATTTTCCTTTTGTGTCCAATCAGAATCTCCCCAGGAGTAATTTTTTACCCATCACCTCTCATCTTTTTTATGTGACTTTTTTTTAAAAGGGACTCTAGATAAGTTATTGAATAAGTAATTTGAATTCAGTGCTCAGTTTGCTTTCAGCATTTTTAGTAAAACTTCAGTGACTTCAAAGAATTTGATAAAACTAGGTTAACATAAAACAAGTTCCAGTTTTCACACAGAAAAACCAAGTTACCTTTTGAGCACCACCATGAAATAAAGGGAGTTTTGAGTTGCAAGCAACATATAACCTAGTCAACCTAGATACCTTAAACGAGCCCAAACAGATTTGATTTAGATTTCACCAGGAAAGTGTTGGAGCAATTGTTATGATTCATTTAGCTTAGAGAAAAGACAAGTCTTATAATCATATTCTCTGCAATATGTAGAGTTGAGAGCACAACTCCGAAAATGTATTGTTAGGGAAAAGTACAACCTCCTCATGAAAATGAGCTTTCTCTTTGTGAAGGTGGATTGGCATCAGAAAGTGTCTGGCAATGAACATATTTGAATTCACAAGAAAAAAAAAAGCTTCTTCAAAAATGAAGAAGTAACTCAATTAAGAGATGAATAAATAAAATCTTAATCAGGCACTCCAGAAAGCTCATAAAGTTGCAGGAGTTGTGACTCCTCACATGTTTTTTTGGAGTCCATTTTGATAAATACACTGGATCAGATGCATTAAAATTTCACATCATGCGAAGTTCAGGGTATCAGTGCTCTCTCAGAAACAATTAATTTGTCTAGCTGCAAACATTCGACAGCTTCTGCGTGGAATAACCTGAACTTTTGGAGTTTTACCATTTCTCTACCTTAGTCTTGTTTGAACATTTATCATCATCTTATTCCATTTCACCACCTAAGAAAATAAACAAAAGAAGAAGGAAAGCAGAACTATGTAATTTTTTACAGACCTAGTGAAGCTTTTGTGTAACTTCCTGTGCAAGTGAGGGAACAACAATTTGAGGCAAAGAGGATATTTGTAGTTAAAGCACAGGAGTGGCAGTCAGGAAATGGTCTTCCTTTCTCAGTTGCCATGGATGCTCCATGTGTTCACAAGCCTGGTTTCTGCATGTTAATACTTGGACTTAGCATTGATTTGCATAAAAATAGAAGCAGAATCATAATCTTTTTTGTCACCTGAGAAATGGGTATCCTCTTTGATCCCATAGAAAAGCCTGTGTTTCTCATAACTAAACTTGAAGAGCTCCTGGGAAGAACAAAACCATTTGTGACGACAAGCGGGTAGAGTATGTTATTAAGATTATAAAAGGTTGTACCTACACATATATAATCTGTAATTCATTCTGTACAGACCTAAGTAGATAACAAACCTTTGGGGGGAAAATGCACTACATTTACCTCCTAATTATCCTTCCTAATAATCTCTTTCACATTTACCTCTAAATAACATGCTTGGTTTGTTTCTCCATATTTTTTGCTTGATTATACTGACAATATATGCTAGACTCTAAGAAGCAATTTTGATATATATTTCCAAGCCACTTCTAGCCAGAAAAAAAAAAAAAAAAAAAAAAAAAAAAAGCAAAACCAGTTGTAAACCCAGAAGTATTTTACTTGGAAATTCTATCCTTCATTTTCATATTTCTTATGATTTGCTGGGGAACTGGAAAAATGGTGTTTCTTAAGTTTCACTGCATGTCTCCTTCACCTGCACACTTCACAGAATCACAGAATTGTTAGGGTTGGAAAGGAACCCTAGAATTTATCTACTCCAAAATCCCTGCCACGACAGAGCCATGTAGAACAGGTTACACAGGAACGCATCCAGGTGGGTTCTGAATGTCTCTAGAGAGGGAGACTCCATGACCTCTCTTGGCCTATACCAGTGCTCTGCCACCTTCAACATAAAGCAGCTCTTCCTCATGAGCTGGAAGTTCCTGTGTTTTAATTTATGGCCTTTGCTCTTTGTCCTGTCACTGGGCCCCACCGAAAAGAGTCCTGACACCTACCTTGGAGATATTTATATACATTAATGCACTCCTCTCAATTTTCTCTTCCCCAGACTAAACAGGCCCAGATCCTACAGTCTCTTCTCACAAGACAGATGCTCCATATCCTTTACTGTCTTCATGGCCTCCACCGGACTCTTCAGTCGTTGCTTGTCTTCCTTGCACTGAGGAGTCCAGAACTGAACACAATACTCCAGATATGGCCTCACTGGGGTCGAGTAGAAGGGTAGGATCTACTCCCTTGACCTGCTGGCCACACTCTTCCCGATGCACCCCAGAATTCCATTGGCCATCCTAGCCATAAAGGGCACACTGCTAGTTCATATCAACTTGTCATCCTTGAAGGCTCCCTGGTCTTCTCAGCAGAGCTGCTCTCCAGCAGGTCTGCCCCTGACCTGTGCTGGTACTTAAGGTTATTCCTCACTAGGTGCAGCACCCTACCCTTGCCCTTATTTAACTTTATTAAGATTCTCTCCACCCAAACCTGCAGCCTGTCAAGGTCCCACTGAATGTGTCAGCACAGCCTTCAGGAGGATCAGTCACTCCCCCAGTTCAGTATCGTCAGCAAATTTGCTGGGGAGCGTTCGATCCCTTCATCCAGGGATGAACATGACAACACTCGAGACTTAACAAAATCTGTTGGTATCTTCATTTCAAGATATACTTTTGATATGGCAATTTAAAAGGCCATACCGGCTGGAACAATCTTTCCCACACTAGGGTCCATGGAGAAAGTCTCAATGGTAAAGGTTCTGGAGTAATACTACAAATCTGTATAAATCAGAGGCACCAGCTGTGTGCTGTAATAGGTCCTCACCACTGGGAGCTAAGAGAGGTCCATTTTCTTAGTTACTTCCAAAAGGTAACTTCTAAGGTATTGTTTAAATGAGGAGGGGGAGGGGTATCATTTTTTTGGTTTGTGTTTTTTTTGTCTTGGTTCTTTATTCAGAATGTTGCCTACATTTCAGAAAGTCCTCTGTCATAGGATTGAAAGGAATCATCCACAACCATGTTTTTTAAATCACAATTTTGTGATTTAAATTTTTCATCACAAAATGAAATTTAAATATACTTAATAATTATTTCTGGTTACTTTGTAGTTAGGATTTAGAGAAAGAAGAAAAAAAATTCACAGAGGGAATCTTAAATGACAATGCAGCTATGGGCAAAAGAATGAAAGTTTTATTTTTATATATAATTATAGTTCTTTTTATAGAAATAGTTATTTTAAAAAAGAAAAATATAAAAACACAAGAAAGCAAACAAACAAAAGCCTCCTCCAACCAAATAGCCCACTCTGGCAATCAGAAACAAAAGTTTTAATTTCAACTCCAATAGTTTCTGGGAACATATCTATCCAAAAAAAAAAGAAAAAAGGAATTATCAAATTCAAGCGGTCTTGGATCATCAGTAAGAACTTGTTTCAGGTTTCAACAATCTCCCAAACAGCTCTTTCCCTTTCTCATGTCAAGGGTGTCGATTTTAGAGTGCCATGGAGAAGTGGGTCTCAGGTGGTGCCTGCTGAAAATTCCGGCCTAGTACCTCTGGTGACAACAGTAAGTTGTTAAACCAGAAAATACTTTCCAGGTCTAGGCTGAATTAAACTCTGTTGCCTATTAATGGGAACAAGCTGAGGTAGCTATATTCCTCATAATTCTAGAAGTGAAAAATATGGAGAAAAGAAAGAGCTCAGAGAATGATTCATCAACAGCCAGTGTTTGTTCTTAATTTATGCAGAGGCTACTAATGAATAAAAAGCCTACATGAGTACTGAAGTCTAAATGCTAGATCCTAAAAAAAAAAACAACCAGAACCTAAAACCTAGAGATCAAACAGATTACATATAAATTCATATATAATGAAAGATCTAGATAGTCCTTCTCACCTTCCTTCTATAAATATCTGTTCTTTTTTAGGAGAAGAATGCTCTAGAATGCTTAGAATTTGTCAGGAAAAGGATTTATGCATTTTTTCTGAAATGAAGACGCTACTATCCACTGACTATGACTCTTTCTTTAGCTAACCACTGAAAAAGAGAAATGAAAACATATCATTTAGTCAGTGCAATGGCATTAAATCTGTTTCCTGAAGCAGTAGGTAGTGGACATGAAGACTACAATGAGTATGGCCTCCAGCTTACTTTGTTTCTCTCAAGCACAAGAAGACAGTTCAACAGCTGCTGCTACTGGGAGGTGCCATGAACCACAGGTCAACTCCACTTCTACCCATTCTGTTTCCCTGGTGATGCCTTAGTTTTCTCTATAGCAAGAGTAGCTCCAACCACATACCAGTCCCTGCACTTGAGCTGGCAGAATTCATTTCTCCAGAACTGAAAAACCCTGAGTTTACCATGAATCTCAATCATCAAATACATTGCATCTAAAGTATTTAAATATAGTAGGTAATCCCAGCTAAATAATATATATGAAATCAAAGTGATTATTTTTGAAATTTTATAATTTTTATGGTTTTTACTCTCAGTCTCACTTTTGTAGCAACAAGTATGTTCTCAGAAAAATGTTTCCTTTTCATTATTTAACTAAATTACCTTTTAGAGGAGGAAATGCTGACCAAAAAAACCTCACCAAATCCTTGCAGCACACAACAAAACACTTTGGGTCCAATAACAAACTAGGAAACCTCACTTCCTGTGTAAGTAAAAGCAGCAAGCTACAAAAGCAGAATATTTCTATTTAAGGCAAGACATTGTTTATTACTACTATAATTTTGTCAAGCCTGCATTGCCAGTGCTAATGATTGCCAGCTGTAACAGTGTGGTTCTTTACTGCACTCATTTTACATATTTGAGAAAATGACAGCAATTCCTTTCATTCCAATTTTCCTTGCCTTTGTAGGCAATAGTATTAAAAAGAATACTCATGTCTTCTGTTGGAGAATGAATTGTTGCTTTTCTACGATTCCTGCTTTACAATATAAGTAACCTCTGATGGTTTTGGTAATTCGTACAGGAGGCAGAGGCCTCCAGGACACATGTTCCAATTACTGTGCCTTGTTAGGAGCACAGTATACTGCCAGTCAGTAGCTCAGTAGATTTACAGTGTCCATGTCCCTGCAATACTTTGCAGTGTCAGGGGTGCTGTGCTTGCGAACCTCTGTAACCGCACAGAAAATGTAGGGACAGTGGGACATGACAGCTGGGTGACTCCAAAATTATAAAGGGAAAGGATTTAGTTAGGGATAACTGGGTAGTCAGCACTCTAGTCTCCACTGAAGGAATGAAGAAGCAAAGCAGTGTGACCTGGGATGCATTCAGGATTTGGCAATTAGGACAACTGCTAAGCTATTTCCTTTCATCTTTAAAGGTGCCTGTGGGTTCCTAACACATTACTGAAGCCAGAAACGCTGCCAAGCATTACTGACAAACAGCTTCCGAAACTGCAGATCCCCATGCAGCAGCACCCACCCCACATGCCTACAGCTATTGTGCCAAGCAAATGATAATCCAGCCTCCAAACAGGGAACCAAGAAGCCAGGAATGCATGGCTTTACGACTGTGGGCAGAAAGCAAGTGCCAGCAATCTGAGATGAAAATAATAAAACATCTGGAGCTCAAGCCTTGAATCAAACTGCAAGAAAAAGGAAGGAAAGAAATAATAATCCCAATGACACAATAAATCCTACTGGAAGTCAAAGATATGAAAAGATGTCAGAACTCCTACAGAGAAAGAGTAGTATAAAATACTGTGTCACCACCTGCTCTTGATGTCATGTGTTATTGGTTGAATGGTACAGCCCAGTTATGCTGTGCCTGCTCTCTGTAATTTACCGGGACAAAAAAACAGGGCATTTTTTTGATCTGCATAAAGTGGCATTGTAAAGGGACTTCTGAGAATGTTTGCATTGGTTTAAACCCTGTAGCCATTCTGACACAAATAGTTTGTGATTAAGAGATCAGTTACTAACAATAACAACAGACATTGTGGTTTGGCTGGGTAAAATGTTGTCTCTTTTTGAATCAAAATTTACACCAAAAGATACACCTAAGTGTATCCTCCCCCAAGCCTTACAGTGGTAATAGGTAACTAGGTTTTAGGTAGAATTTTTGCCTGTATTTATTTTCCACAAAGATCTATTCAATAAATTATTTTTCATTTGCACTGGCTGAAAATACTATGTGTATCAGGAACACATCTTTCTGAAGGAAAAAACACTTTTCTCTGAGTAGTTTAAATGTCATTCAGTTTTCTCTACTGTTTAACAATGATGAGCTTACTACAAGCACTAATGAAAATGCAACCTGCGGTCACGCTCCGTGGGTCACTGATCAGTGAACCCCAGCCTTGCCCGGCCCCTGGCCTGGAGCGTGCGCAGCTGTCGGTAGGGCCCGCTGGACAGATCTGCAGAAACCCACCCGGTGGGTTCTTGGCAGGCAAGCACTGGATGTAGTTTGCAGCTATGGCGAAGGAGGAAAAGGAGGCTCTCTTCTGAGGTATAACAGGAGATGTTTTATTGCCTGGGCATCACCTCAGGATGGTGAACGAGAGAGAGGGCCCGCCCGGACGCCCCGCCGCTTAAAAGGACAGGTGCCAAGGGGCGTGTACATAAACTTTCCACCAATAGGGGGATACAAAGGGAGGAGTTGGGGGGTAGATTGACACACAAAGGGCCAATCCCTAGAGGGGGGGGGGTAGGGGATTTCCAGAACCTGTTCCAATCAGAAGCCGAGTCTCCCCGAGATTTCCAGAAGGGGTAGAGGCTTTTCCTGGATGACTGGCAGGCTCCGGGGGAGGGGACAAACTTGGATGGACAGGAAGGTTTCCAGGGGAACAGCACCTTCGGGAAGGGGTAAACCAAACTGCAAATGCAGCTATAAACAGGGGGGTCTGGAATAAACCATTTTCCCAACTTAAATAACATTAATTATATAAACCCAAAACTTGTGAGCACAGCTCACGCACCACTACAGCAACCCAAGAGTTTTGAACAATTCTTAGGAAGAATTAATGATTTCCTCTTTGAACATCTACTGCAAAACCTAAAGGACTGGCATAAGTAATTGCTGTTTTATGCAGTATGTTCAAAATTCAAAGGCACAGAAATCTATGGCAGGCTTTAGCAAAAGCTGTGTAAGTCCTTTGCTATAATTCAGTATTGGTTTTGAGTGTTGCAACATGAGGGACATATTAGGATTAGCCCTGGGCACTGAAAATTACTGGGGTTGTTATCCATCTGCCATATAAAGTGACAGAAATAACTCTTGCCAGCTACATGTAAGATACGTGCAAATTCCATTTAAAGAAGCACTTGTTAAAGCTTTGTAGTATAATGTTGCACAGAGGTAAATGCAATCCATATTGGTGGTGCTGGAAGAATGGAAATTAGATCCTAGGTCTCCTTAACTGTTCCTTAACTGTTAAATTCAATTTAAGCTTACAACATTTCTCCTCCTAGAAGTACTAAAAGAAGCTGCATTTTTTATTATTGTTTAGTTTCTACACAAAACTTTCTGTAAATATCAACTGGAAGAATCAACAGACAGCAGAGGTTTAAACCAATTAGTAAGTGTTTTTCCTATAAATAATATATACCTGTTTCTGCTGCTGGTGACCAGAGATAGGCAGACTCTAACCCACAAAAATTATGTTGAGGTATCTTCCAGTATGAAATTGTACAAGAATTCCATGGTGAGAGCACTAATTCCAGATTCTGTTGCTAGTTTGTTGTACAGGTGATGTACACTGCATTTCTCTTTTCAGACATAATCTTCACAATCCTATAGCCCTCAATTATTTTATGTATCCCAGCAAGGACTAACAGGTGAACTTACAGTGTTAGAAGTCCCATTAAAAATAGAAGGAAAAAAATGACATGCAAAATATGCCTTCTTTACAAAAAGACAGAATGAAACACAAGCATAAGACATTTGAAGAATAAAATTTATTACATTTGCTCAGGAAATTAATGACATGAAACTGTTGCACAACCACTGTGTTGATATCCACTTAAAATTCAGAAATATTTCCCTGCTGATGAACACAGACCAACAGAAAGTTTAGCAGAAATGTCCACCATGGGCTTTATTAATGTGATTTAAGAGTGGCAGTACAATACCCTATGATCTGTGTTTAGTATCTGACTTCAAGTTATATGGACATGACAGAGAAATGCAGTGCATTTCAGTCAGGTCACAATATAGCATTAATTTATTACAGAACACAGAAGCAATGCCACTGGTTAAGGATCAGATAAGATTCATACTGGACACTTGAGGCTTTTGAATCTGTTTTTCTGTGCTAAATAGCTCCTGTGAGAAAGAAGTATGTCTGAGCCAAAGGGGAAAATGAAAGTGGTGTGTTTGACATTTATCTGAATATGTCTCTTTTGTAAGACAGAGACATTTTTGTATTTAAAAAAAAAAAAAGTCAAGGAATCACAGAATCTTAGTATGATAGAACATCCAGATTTGAAAAGGATCCACAAGGGCCATTAAAGTCCACATCCTGGCCCAGACAGGACAACCCCAAAAATCACACTACATGCCTGACAGTGTTGCCCAAATGTTTCTGAACTCTGACAGGCTTGATGCTGTGACAACTTCTCTGGGGAGCCTGTTCAGCGCTCAGTCATGCTCTGGATAAAGACTCTTTTTCTGATATCCAACCAAATGCCCTCGACACAGCTTCATAACATTCTCTCAAGATCTTTCACTGGTCACCTGAGAGAAGGGATTGATTCCTGCCACTCCATTTCCCTCATGAGGAAGTTGGAGACTGTGATGAGGCCTCCAGTCAGTCACCTCTTCTCCAGGTTGGACAAACCAAGGAATCTCAGCTGCCTCTCATATGGCTTCCCCTCCAGACCCTTCAACATCCTGGTTTAGATGTTAACTGCTTAATGTCTATTTTTTATTGTGGCACCCAGAAATGCCCCCCCAGAGCTCAAGGTGAGGCTGCCCTAGCTCAGAGCAAAGCAGGACTATCCCCTCCCTTGCCCGTCTGGTGATGCTGTGCCTAATGCACCCCCGAACTGGGTTGGCCCTCCTGGCTGCCAGGGCACTGCTGCCTCATGTTCAACTTGCCACTGACCAGGACTCCAGATCTCTTTCTGCCATCCTTTTCTCCGGCCTCTCATTCCCCAGCCTATACATACATTCACGGTTGCCTCATCCTAGGTGCAGAATCCAGTACTTGTCTTTGTTAAACTTTATATGGTTGGTGATTGTCCAGGCCTGTAATTTGTTGAGGGTTCTCTGCAGGGTCTCTCTGCCTTTGAGGGAGTGGGCAACTCCTCCCAATTTATTGTCCTCAGCAAATTTACTCTGTGTACTTTGGAGTCCTATATCCAAGTTGTTAATGAAGATGTGGAAAGAGAACTGGTGCTAGGATGGAGCCCTAGGGAGTCCCAGGTGACCAGTCAACAACCATCTCGTGTGGCAAATCCTGCACAAGTTCAGGGTGTTTATCATTCTCTGAGCTTCAGCTCAGGGTGTATCCCTCATGCCCTCACATCCTCCAGCTCAGTACACTGGGACTCCCACAGCCCATCCTTAGTTTTGAGGACTGAAGCAAAGAAAGTAATAAATATCTCTGTCTTGTCCCTGTTTGTGAGATCCCCATCCTCATCCTCCTCAAACAGGACAAAGTCATCACTGAACTGCCTTTTGCTATTGACTTATTTTAAAAACCACTTTCTTTCGCCCCCCAGAGTACTGGCAAACTTCAATACCAGTTGAGCTTTGGTTGCATGAAGTTTCTCCCTATAGTGGCAAGCAGCATCTCTGTATTCCTCCCAGGTCACCTGACCTTGCTTCCACTGGCCATACATTCTATTTTCTTACCTTGGCTCCAGAAGATGCCTGCTCATCCAAGCCAGCCTTCTGCCTTGTCCTCTCAACTTCTGACATTTTGAAATCTCCTGCTCCTGTGCTCTTAGAGTGTGGGGCCTAAAAAGTGACCAGGATTGATGGATCCCAGCACCTTCAAAAACATTTTCCCAGGGGACATTATTAATTAGTTCTCTGAGTAACCTTAAGTCTGCTCTCCAAATATCTAGAGCTGAAGTTTTTCTGGCACTTTTCCTGTTGCCACCAGATGTAAAAATGATTGCCTTATGATGTCTGTGGTCAGGATGGCCACTGTCATGGTTTGACCCGCCCTAGGAAGCAAGAAAGTGCTGTTACCCTGTCAGAGTTCAGTGGTTATTACCCTGTGAACCAATGAAAGGTCATTTCATCTCTGTGAACACACACTTCAGGCTGGGAAGGGGGTGGAGTAGTTCTCTTTGTCTTCTGGCCTTCAGAGAGTGAACAGGCTCCTCAGGCTCCCCTCTTCCTCCTGGCTGTGGGGGGGAGGGGAGGCCTCCCCTGGCCAAGGCCGAGGCTGCCATGCGGCCTGGGCTGGGTAAGCCTGGACAGCAGCGTTTGCCGGCTTGCTGGCACAGCTGTCTGAGCTTCCCTGCTGCTGGATCTGGGCCAGCACAGCTGCCTGTGAGCTCTGGCCTTGGCTGGGCCCCTTCCTTCAGGGGGAAAAGGAGGGCTGTGTAGCCCTCCAGGCCGACTGAGAATGGAGGGATGGAAGATTTATCACTGAGACATTTCTGCATCCTAAACTGCCACATTCCCAGAGAGTTCGACCAGTGCCACTTTAGATCTAAGACGTTTCTTTGGCTGCAGCTTCTGTAAGTGTTGAGAGAGAGAGCCTGGGACTTGTGATGCCAGCAGAAGATAAAAAGAAGAGATGATGGAGTGGCTTTTGGGCCGGACTTTCCTTTTAGTGGCTATAGAGACTGCATTAATGCTCCTGTAACTTACAGAAACTGTGTGTAGGGGGATGCAAGGTGGGCACTGTGTAGTGAAAATGCCAGTGCCAGAGTGAGTGAACAGAGGATTGAGAGGGTGTGGTGGTGCCCTCAGAAGAGGCTTCTGTTCTTGGGACCCTTTGCTCTGAGGGAGAAATGGGGGGGACTTGTGTCCCAAAGCATCTTTAAAAAGAACCCTACAAGCAGTTTCTGGTCCATGGGTGGTGGTGAGAGCATCATCTGTGCAAGGAGGGTGGGTCATTTGTGAAGAGTGCAGGCCACAAAAGACTGTGTTTCTTGTGGGAATTTCTATAAGGCACAAGGAAGACTCCTCTCCCTTAATATTTTGAGCTGGGAGTTCCAGGTTTTGTCTCAGGAAGTTTTGGTAAGAATTCTGGTGGGGGGAGGAGGAGTGGCTTAGGAGGTTCTTTCACTCTAGATTTTGTTTCTTCCTTTTCTTTTTTTCCCTTTATAGTATAAGTTAATAAAGTTTTTCTTTCTATTTCTAAGTTGGAGCCTGCTCTGCTTTATTCCCAGTCTCTCTCACAGCACCATTTTAAAGAATTATATTCTCATGGGTGCGCTGGCATTAGGCCAGCAACTTAAACCCATGACAGCCACCAATAACCACTTGAGCCATAAGACCCTCTCTGTTAACAAATTAAATCAAAGCAACAAATCAATGAGGACACCTTTCCTAGTTGGTTCCTTTTGTACTTTCACCACCTGTACCATCCAGGTGTTTAGAAATATTTTAAGAATCTTCTGGACCTGTTCATGGTCCTAGAGACTTCCTGTGGGCAAACCACAATCTTACACCCTATCCATCTCCCTTGTTAGTATGCCAGTCCTTGTCAGAGAAAGCCCAAGGCAGAAAATAAGAAAGTACACAATATTCATCTGAAACTATAAAGGAAATTTAGGTATCAAAATATCTGAATAGGCATTTTGCCATAACACTTAATATGATGTCTCAGTGTAATAAGTAATGAATAAGGTTTGGATGCTTTTGAATGTTGACTTGTACACTGTGAACAGTACAGTTGATATTCACCAGTATAAATACAGGGTGTCTTCATCACAGACAAGAGGATCACTTTTCAAGAGGGCAACACAGTAGCATTTTTCATAGCAACCCTTTAAGTCTTTTCAATACAGAAAAACTTTTAAAAAGCAAGCTTTTACTCATATTTTGCAAAAGCTTTTGGCCATGCCCAGAAAAATTCATTCCCTCACTGAAGGCAATGTGCTGCTGTTGGACAGCTACGTGGCAGATGAGGAAAGGACCAAGTATATCCAAACATGATAGGGACAGACTGACCAGAAAACAAAGAACACCTAACAAAGTTATAGGAACATCACTGATAGTCATTTTAATTTGGACATTCTCCGTGAAGGAAGTCATCAAGTTATCTTGTTTAGTGTAAAAATTAATAATCCAAGCTTATGAAAAAATATCTCTTGTCTTCAAGAGATTGTAACTTTATATAGAAATAAAAGAAACATCACAAATACTTCCCACCGCACATCTCTTAGTCTTAGGAAGGTGGCTTGCAGATTTCCTGCAATGCTGATGGCTAAAACAATCAGGAGTCAAGCTGCTGATGAGCAAAGCAACCAACCAGGTGCAGAGGGCAGAACATATCCACCACCTCAGGCTACAAGCTCAATATTGAGCAAGATGAGGAAAGAACTCTGCAAGTGGGATATTATCTCTTTGTCCTTATGAAAGTGAACTCAGCTGTGATAACTCCCCTGCCAGAAAAGTACAGGGACATTCACTCATAGCCTGAAGGTCTTTGACTCTGCTAATGGGCCATGATGGACCATGACTCAACTGCACTGATTTAAGCAGCTGGCCTTAGAAGGTGTCAAAGAATCTTAACATTACCTTACTCAGTGTGAACTCCTCACCCCTCAGGGGAGGTACCTGGATATTCCTATCGGAACCTGAACATTGTTCAGGAGATTTCCTCCATTACCTTGACAGGGCTTCCCCCACCCCTGACAGAACAAGGCGACAACCATCAGACATTGAAATTTCAACACCAAGCCTTGGTTCAAGATCCAATGAATGGTGACTATATACCTTTCTACTTTCATTCCTTCTCTTGCTTTTCCCTATTTCTATCTCCCTCTACCTCACTTTTACTGCTAAATAAAAATCCATGCTATTGACTTCAGCATATGGTCTTGTTTGCACCTCATTTTGGGCAGACACATCTCTAATAATTTTAATATTTGGATCATAATATTATTAAAGTTATTTTAGAAGAGATAACCATGGACTTTTTACTCTCATTTCACAAATTCCTTTGATAAGAAGAGTAAACAAGCAAGAAACTTAATCATTTTCTTATATCTGCAAGTCAGCAATTAAGGAGTAAGGGTATATAACTGTCCAAGCTGATCAGTGTGTCCTACTCTGTACACTGAAAAAAACTCAATAGTCTTCTGTAAAGCTCCAGAATACATTTAATGACAATGGAAAGCTTACCAGTGAGAGCAAAAGACACTGATTTAAGATCACTGCTTTACATTCAGTCTCAGTTGTGGTCCCTCCCTGGCTCTTTGGCTGCACTCCAAATTTTAGGTACAGTAAATATACAGTAAAGATCTCACTGCAAATTTAGGAACAGCAATTTGTAGACATACAGTAATTCTAATTTCCCTTTTTATTTTTTATGGGTTTAAATTATTTTCTCCCTTGACATAAAAAAGCCTCCCTTAGGGCTTTTTATGTTTCCTCTGGCAAATGTAAAAATCAAATTTCCAGTCAAAATTAGTTGTGTCACCTATGGACTTGTTTCATGCCATTTTCATGAGCATTTTTCTCTCATCCCTTGTTTGCTTAATGCAGAACCTTGACAACATCAGTAGTGACAGTGTAGATGACCTGAGCAATTTCTAAATTTCGTGACAATAATTTGTTCCCATTGTGACAATATAATCTGTTATAAATAAGTCATGTTAATTCACGTTTTTCAGCAGCCTTAAGTGTAAGTTTAAAACAAAATAATTTAAATGTATTCCTCAGTGCATCCCCCCTTGCAGCAAAACTATTCACAGTTGGGTGGATAGGAGAAATGTCATTCTCAAAAACCAAAGCACTAGCGACAGCACAAGGATGACAATAGAGGGTTGACCAACAGACCAGAGACCAAACCATCAGTGATAACGACTCAGCCATCAGGCCCAGATAACATCAGGATCGGCCATCAGGATGCCCACGCCTGAGTTTCGACCAAGAAAATTCAATCAGGACTGGACACTGGCTCCAAAACGTATTTCAACACACCTTTATTCCAGCCAAGAAGATTTAATCAAGACTGTATGCGCATCCCAGAATTCATTCCAATGCACCCACAGAAATAAAGGAAATCCAATCTGCATTTCCAAGACTGAATTGGACAAAGGACTGGACAGCCTCAGGGCAGCAAAACTGTATAAAATACAGCTCCAGGAAAGGCTCTGGTGTGAACCAGGAGGGAAACAGTGACTAGGCGAGGTCATGTTTCTGGGTTCACCCAGTTCTGAATCCTGGGCTCAGAACTGCCTTTTGATTGTGGGCTCTGTCTCATTTCACTCTCATTTTGCCATTTTCCAATAACCCTCTAAAATGGAAT
>OU383776.1:56213497-56325601 GCA_910950805.1 Acrocephalus scirpaceus scirpaceus
GTACATTCATGTGCCTACATATCTGAGAAAGAGATAAGACTAGAAGCAGGAGGGGCAAGTGTATGACTTCGGTGTGAGTGATACTGTGAAGTGGGGTAAGGAGTTCTGTGCATAAATGAGAGAATTTCGTGAAGAAGACATTTTAGCCTCTCAGTACATCTCCCTCCTGAGTACATTTACTTCCATCACAATGAGCTAGAAGAGATCTTTGTTTAGTAATGCAGTGCCCCTGAGACCTAATTTAGCTTTTACAGCAAATTCAAAAAGAGAGTGGGCAAGAGAGAGCAGAACAAAGATGCAAATTTGCACCACAAATATTGGTATTGTTGTTGCTTCTGTAAATCCTTTAAAAGAAATGCTCCTGATTTGAACTTTCTGCTAAAGGAGCGCTGAACTTCAGAGATGTATATTGTTTCATTATCCAGTTGTGATAATGAGGAGATGGTATAAATGTGTGATGTGGGGGAGCAATGCCTTTGTTATTCTTAAATAACAAGTAGAAAACCATTAAAGACAAGTATATCAGAGTAATTTTGCATCTGAAAGTAGGATTTTTTATTAAGTCATAGTGTTAGAAACATATATTGGATCTAATTCTTTGAACACTACAAAATTTAATTCTCAGGAGTCTCAAAACTTCAGAGTATGACATTTCTTATTCCTTTATTTGAGCAACTTCTCTGTGTTTGAGAGTTCAGAATGGTTTTGCCTTCATTTAGCACATAATTTTTTGCAAAGTTCATCTTTGGCCCTCCGGATTTAGGACTATTGTGATGTCTTCGCATAATTTTTTTTCCTGTAGTTTGCAAGTATATTTTCATCATGAAAGAAGCTGTATTTTGTGTTCATGTACCCCCAATGAATCTTACCCAGCATGACCCTTTACCCCCGAGCATTGACATCAGCTCTCAATTTTACCACTCTACAGATGTGCCTTGTGGCTATTTTAGAAGTAGAATATGAAAAATTCAGATCTGGGGGAAGTTTGCTTTGTAGTAATGTAGCATTCAGCTATCAAAACAGAAATACTGCTTTGATGTTCAGTTACAGACAGATGCGGTGATGTATTTTTGGTTAAAATTAGATTAATTAAATAGCTCATTAGTTGATTTAACTTGAGGTTTTATTGATACTTTTATGGTTGATGCAGTTGTCTTACAAGTTCATATCTTACTGTACCTTACATTTCTGTCTAAGTGTATTTGATAAATAAAACATGGGTTTGTCAACAACAACAACAAGCTGATTTGAGTCAGCTCAAAAACAGGCATTTAAAAGTGCATATTGCTAATAATGCCACACTTATACTTTATTTATCATCTGAATTTGACTTGCTTCTTGCTTTTTGTTCCTTGTCTGAAGAGGTCTCACTAGTAAATACAGTGCTCCCAATAAAGTTAAGCCCACAAAGGCAGTCATGGTTTGTGTCATCGCGCCTTACTGAAACTTGTTTCTGCAGTTGCTAGGCAGCCCCATTTGAACCAGCTGAAAGCACAGAGCAATTCCCCTCAGCGGCAGATTTCAATTAAAGACCTGGACATACAGCTGGTTTCTTTGGCTGGTCAGCTCCAGTGGTAAAAGGAAAGGCTTCAAGAGCTGTGCTATGCAACAGCCTGATTCCTTAGGGTTTTCTATAGTAAATTCAGTCTGGGTATCTTAGAAAAATATTTAAACAAATAATTGAACTGTTTCTGTTTTCTCTTGTATACATTAACTTACAGGGGAAGCTAGTGTTTGCACTGATTGGGTTTTTTTCCTTCATTTTCAAAATAGATTTTATCCTCTCTGTGGTGAATTGAGGGAAAAAAAACCTGAACATGAACCAACAGAAAATCCCATCTTAATCTACAGTATGATTAGAAATTCCTCAAAGACACTGTGCCAATGCTCTCTTCTGCCAAAGAAGGAAGCGTATTAGACATTTTCACAAACAGTTTGGGATCTGGTTGGAAGTATTAAGCAAAAACTGAGAATAATCAAGAAGCCTTGGGATTAACATATTACCTTTCCATTATAAAATAATTTTTAAAGGTCTATTTTTTTGTGTTTAGGAGTCAGCTGGGAACTCAAAATCTGTGAAAATGAAATTGTATTAGAACATATGACATGTGCTGGAAAAACTGAAGTGACAAAAGCAGCTTTTGGTATGGTGTCATTTGATAAAAATCTGGGTGAGTTGTGCTAACTTAACCAAGTTAAATTAGTTACACAATCTGACACAGAGATTGAAGGAGCACTTTTGTTGATGTGCAGCTATCTTGCACTATCAAAATGTAAATACTTCACTATTGCACGTCATATTTATGGGCATATTTATGGTAAGGCAGAATTTAGCCGTTTACTTCATGTTTAGAAATACATCTCTTGTTTTATTCCTCAGTGCTCTCTTAACATTTTTCTACTAAAGATTATACAGAACTTGCTTGTCAGAATTACACTGCACTAGTGTTTTCATCCAAATTCTGTTAATGGATAGGCCTAACCTATTACTTAGACTTTTTATGAAGAAACATTACTGAAGAAAGAAGCAGTAAGACTGTAGAGAGTGAGCAGTACGTTTTACAAGGTTTTCCACAACAGTCCATTAAAATTTATTACAGTTTGTATTCTGATCTCTGTTGCTAGAATGCAGTTGTTTAGTTTCCCTTAATTTGCCAGTGTTACTGTATAGATTTTCTGTAAAATTTAGTTTTATTTTGTTTTATTATAAATGTGTCCAGTGGTTTGGTTTGCTTTTTCACCAAGTTCTGTCCAAATGCAAAGAATGTTCTTTCACTCAGCGGAGAAAGAGATGGGTGCTGTGTGTCCATTTCTAAGTAACCATGTCTAAATAGTTTTAGTTCTCCTAAAGTATTCCTGAGGTTAGTTCTCTTCCACACTTTCTAGATACCAGAGATGGTCTCTGGGGCACTGTCAGGCTGGATACTTAATTCATGGTCTTTCCAAGCATCTCTGTCAAGATCATCACAATGCTACCCAAAGCTGGTGCTTCATACAAACCCCCGTGATCCACTCCATTATTGTGTCTTTGCTGTCTCATTTACTGCTGTTGTCCATCCATTAGGAGGTTCCTCCATTGTCTCCTTGGGTCCCCCACATGGACTTCACATAACCCTTTGGATGTCAACATTACTCAGTAGCACCTAAGAGGTTTGACATAGAACAGTATGGGGAATTTAGGCAAATTATCAGGACATTGAATCAGGAGAGAGCGATTGTAGGATAAGGTGTTAACACTCAACAGGGGCCAATAAAGCTTATTATTGACAAGCATCAAGTACTTCGTTTCTCCTTGTTCAGGCTGCAGGTAAAGACTCAGTACAACTCCTCTCATCCTCAAAAAATTAAAAGCTAAACAAAAAACTGCTTTTTCTTAAGCATTTGTTTTGATTTGCTGGTTTGGGGGTTTTTTTCTGAAAGCTGCTGGATGTATTGGATAAGGGATATATTTGTGGCACATTATGTAATGCTACGATATTCAGCACTTGAGAAAAGAGGCTGAAACCACCAAGACCATAATGTGAGAAATTGACAGTAGCAGAAAATGGACAGTAGCAAAATAAACATCTTCCACTATGGTCTTCTGCAAGAAGACTGTTAAATTAATTGTACCTCTCTGTCCACAACAGTTAATACTAAAAATACCCTGTTGTCATCAAAGAAAGATGTATTTCACATCAGTTTAAGAATAATGGTTTCTTTTCCAGACACTTAAGTCTGGATGAAAAAAACACTGGATAGGTGAAAAAGACCACCAGGACAATTCCCTGCCAAAAAAGCATTACATGCTAGCTCTTCTAATAACTTAAGGGTTATTGCAATGTTCCCAGCTTACATGTTTATTATCTAGCTCATCACCAGACTAGTTGTACTAGGGAAATATTTTTAAAGGTTGTGTTGATCATATTTTAGGAGGATCCTTGTCTGGAATATAACTATGCCAAATACCAAATGTCTATTTACACACAGACAGGAGGAAAGGGTAGACATCTTTTTTCTTCCATGATGGCAAGCCAAATTGTGATGAACCTAACATTTACTAGGCTAGGACAGGCTGATGTAATGATCAGACCCATAAAGTCTTGTGGATTGGCTATTTGCTCATTCAGAAAAGATGGAGAAAAAGACAAGAGAGAGCAGGGTGGAGAAGAAAGTCAGGAGTGGGGTCAGATCTGGTGCTGTACCTTCAAATGACTCTCAGAATTTTTCTCTGTATCTGTTCGGCCTGTTAGTATCCTGTAATGTGGTCCAAGAGAACCTGAGAGGAAGGCTTTAAAATGCATTAAGTCACTTTCTCTTCTTATCTTTTAAGTGAAATATCCTCTGTATCATATCTATCCCTGAACAGGCAATAGGTTTTTTGAGGGTATCCAGCATCTTTCCATCCCTGAGGTTAAGAACTTAAGTAAAAAAATGTTTCTAGATTCTTTGTAGAAATGGTATGCTATCTTAGGGTCTGTGTTTCGTAGCAATTGTGATGTGAAGATCATCAAATGGATACTGCTGACTTGATTTTTTTGGCATACAGTAATCACCTTGGAGGGAGGAAATCATATGAAGTCAGTGTTACTCTTGTCCTTGCCCAGCTTTCAACTTTCTCCTCATGACACATTTGAGTCCCTAGCAAATCTGTCTGAGTGATCTTCCTCTGGAAGCTGTGTTCAGTTTTTCAAGAAGCCAGCTGCAGATACGCCAGGAAAGACTAACTGTGGTAAAAACAGAGATGCTTTTGGGCATCACTTTGGGGTGTATCTGTGGAGCTGCTGTCTGTGGCAAGTGTTTTGAAGACTGCTTTTCGACAGGCTTTCAGGTATGGCCCAAAGGCAAACATAGTATACACAACAAATTTTGCCCAGAGCAAGCTTCCCAGCTGTGTTCTCTCAGGACAATGTAGATGCAGATTAGAAATATTATTGGTGATATAGCTTTTTCATCATGCTGTTGTATAATATCTTAGATTCTCTTAAATTTGCAAACTGAGTGGGACTTGGTAGGAGAGCCATGGGACACTGGTAGAATAAACTGTGATTGACAGAGATGCTCTGACCATCCAAAGACAAATAGGCAGTGTGAAAGCAGTTATGTCAGAACCCTATTAACAGATGAAGGTATCATTTTAATGCTGATCTTGAGGTAGCTGCATGGTATAAATTCTGCTCCTTTTTTTTTTATATGTGTAAATCCGTCAAGCACTTACCAAGTTGAGGAAGCAAAATTAGGGTTCATACAGAAGGCAACTGCACTGACGAACATTATATTCACCTGCTCAGTAAAACACAAAGAACAAAGTGGGAGATTGGGAGGTGATTCTGTGAGTCTACTGTCTGTAAGAAATATTTGCTTAGTGTTTTTCAGAATTTCAAATTCAAGACAGTCACTCTGGCAACAATGAGTAAGTGTCATTAGGAGGCTTCTCACCATCTCATGATGATTTTTCTGATACCTACTCCAACCAGAAAAAGTTAAGAAGAACAGATGTGTTAAAAGTTTTTGAAGTGTACACTTGGAAGGCGTAGCCTGAAGTCAAGCAGGAGGTCATTGTTCCCCATTTTCACTCTCTTCTATGACTTTTCTGAGAATATTACTGTTTCTGCTGAAGCTAAGTCATTAGCTTGTGTGTCCGAGGACTCCTTCCCAATCCTAACGTTGCAGGAACAAGGTTAAAAGTATAAATTAAGGCCAAAATGTTTTCTTGCCAACCTCTGATGAAGCATTCCAGCCATCTGTTGCAATTTTCTTCTGCTTTTACTTGTATTTGTCTTCTACTAGTCTCTTTCTTCCATTTGATGTTTCTACATTCGTCTCCACATTCAGATATTTTTTATTCTTCAATCTCCAGATGTCAGCTTTTCTCTCTGTACATGGATTATTCCTCCTTTTTAGCTCTAGCCCTTAAAACTACAACTTTTCACTAGTCACAGCTTTTATGGTCTCTAAACCCCTGAGTCTCCAAAGGTCATGCATGCAGTTCAGGATTTCTTATGAGATTAAGTTAGTTTCTTTAATGTTTTCATCATTGAGGGTGTGTCTGCAAAATTACTCAGTGGTTATCCTGGCCATACATAGCTCATAGTGTGTTTACACAGCTCATATTGTCTCCATAAAGGTTAAATATGTTGAAAGAAATTACTGATTTCACTGTAATGATACTGATTTTTAAGGTAAGTTTGTGCTGGTGCAAGTACACCAATATTTTTCTGATGCCATAAAAACTTAGATTATTATCCACCAAATCATTAAAAATTCACTTTGGCACCTATGATAGGTGGCCAACTACAAAATTACGACTCCAAAAGCCTCTTTTTGGCTGCAGAATCCTTAACCTCTATGAGCCCATTTGCTTTCCGCATTTAGCATCTGCAGAAATTAAAAGTTCCTATTTTCTGCTCTCTTTGTATCTCTCAGCATAGTCCATACAGTGCAGAGAGTGTTCCTCTGCACTGTGCTCTTTCGAAGTTCAAATCCACAAATACAGTAAGATGCACCTAACAGAGCAAGCTATATACTGATCACGGATACTCCTCATTTATAATACTTTTAAAAGATTCAATGAATGAGAAATAGGGCTAGAATGAGCCCTTAGTCCCAGAGAGCAAGACTGCTCCAGATTACATACTCAAGTCTTTGATCTATTTTCCAGATTGGAAACTAACTGGATAAAGTAGCTACTGGCTCTGAAACTGAACGTAGATCTTCCTCCTAAGGAGGCTTGGTGACAGTGCTGAAGAACTATGCTCTCTCTCATTGTCTTCACCTTACTTCCACATTTAACTAAATAACAGGTAGTCCAAAACTGAACAGTGACATGAGGAAAAACGAAGAGTATTTATGACCCCTCATAATGTCTTTGAAATCTCTGTGAGTTCATAAAGATGAATGTTATGGTGTCTTCATTCCTCAACATGGTGTAGGCTTTGGCTGCCGTACTATGCGGCAGTAAAAATAATTGTCTGGATTTTCAAGTTGTATTAATTGTCACTATTCTGTTGAAAATGCTGAAGTTACAATAATTTTCTCCAGCTGATAATTTGCATGAATGAGTATTGTTTTAAAAACAATAATTAAGACATCTGTGTCAAAATAAAAAGTCGTCATTTACTTTTAATGGAATGATGAGGGTGTCTTCTAAATACACATCTTCAAATGCCAAACATTAAACCAAGATCTTAAAGGATTATCAAAGTCCCCAAAAATGAAGCTGGATAAGGATGGCTTGTTTTGTTTGGAATGTTCTGTTACCACAATTTTTTTTCCCGTGCACTGTTACTAAGGCAAAGCATCTTAGTTCCCAGTTATGGATGGTACTTGTATCCACAGTGATCACAAAGTTCACAAACTCACACTTGGTACAGGTGTTGTGCTGAGTGGTGTGGATCAGCAGTAGCTTCTGCAGCGTGGGACAGTGCTGTCCCCAGAGGGTGGTTCTGTCACTAGCAGCAGGCCTAGCTGTGGGCAGTGGTTCAGCAGAAGAGCAGCAGGATTGGGGTCTCAGTCACTTCTTGTCCTACCACATCACCAAGGTACTGGTTGAGCATAATCGAGTTAATGGACCTTAATTTATGGGCCATCCCTGTGTAGCATGTTGTTCTTCAGACAGTCCCCATTGAATTCATTGGAGACAACAGAGCAAGTATTACTGAATATGAGGTTTATTTTTGTCTCAAAGTATCTGTTATTTCTGTCCCTCAGTTTGTTGCCTGTGTACAATAAATTTCACAGAATTTCAAGGGGATTTATTGTGCATTCTCCTAAAATATTTGGTAGCCAATTGAATAATTTATTTTTTATGTAAACTAAACTTGATCCTCCTGGCTGACTTCTGAGTAAATGCACTCAGTCTTTTTCAATTTGCTAATTGCAAGACAAATCCAGAGATACACTGGTCATTCAAGCTGACTTCAACACAGATAACTGAAGATGGGGTTTTTTGTTTAAAATTCTGCTTTTGAAAGCAATAAGCCTGGCTCCTACCAATTTGTGTTCCTTTTGTTGTTGTTGTTTTCCACCCTTTTTCTTTTAATACTCAGAGCAATGTCTGCATGCAGGAGTGAGTGATGCAGTATAGAATTCTGCTTGTGTATTCTTTACATTTTCTCTTCTTATCTCTGAATATGTCTCCAAACACTTTTCCTTGCATTACCACGTTGTTTCAGTGAGTCTCACTATTTTAAGTCCTTTCTCTTCAGATACCTTCTTGTCTTTTCTGCTGTAATTAGGGTGTTCCCAGCTGTTTCTGACATTGTACCTCCTTGAGATTTGGAATAAACTTGAACCCAAGCATTTTTCCTCTGCCAGTGATACCTCTTTCTCGGGAAGCATCTCCAGTGTGTGCAGCACAGTCTGTGTTTAGACATTACTTCTTCTGTTACTTAGGTAATGTTTGGGGGAAGGTCTGCTTTCCATTGTTTAAGGCTGTTGTTCAGATGATGCATAGCTTCGGTAACACTGAGCTAATATATGCAAACCTGGCCGTGTATTTTGTGTTGCCCCCACCCCTTCAGTACAGCACTGGCAGTGCAAGCCTGTAATGTTCAATAGCTTCCCTTTCCTTAATACACTTCACCTACCATTTCAGACAATAGGACTGTACTTAACAATGTAGTAATTACTTTGCTGTGTGTAAACCTTTTATGGAATATGTCCTGATAGGCCTCTAGTCTGTTTCTTTTGATCTCTGTAGATTAACAGCAGTTACCTCTGTTTCTTCTCTCATCCCAGATATGCTTTTGTGATGGACCTATTGGAAACTGTATCCTAATTGTCTCTCTCCAGCTATGATGATACATGGGCTAACAGATTACATTTGTTTCTGTATGTTGGCAACATTTACGAAATAAATCACAAGAATTTAATTAACTGCATACCCAGCTAGCTCTGCTCTTTGTTACTTTTTGAAAGATACTCTGTAGTGTTGGTTTCATCCTGGGGAAATACAGCTAAACAATCAAAACACAATCAGACATCTAACGGTAAAAATACAGACTTTCTGACCAAAAGAAATGTATTAAATGTCCCAAATTCAGGCGTCAATACATGAAATAGTAACATCATGATGTCTCTAGTGAAGTATATGAATTTTCTGCTCAATACCTTTGTAAGAACCTCCAGTCTGGAAAACATCAATTTTCTGTACGGTTTTGTAATAATAGTATATTAATCCTTCTATTGCCTCTTTGCCATTGCTTTTCTTTCTAAACTTTCTGTTTGTGTTTCATTTTAAGGATTATTTTGCCACTACTTAAGTTTGCTGTATTCCCTAGAGTGCCTGAACTGCACTTGGTAAGAACGCTATCTTTGCTGCTAGTTCTCCACAAAGAAAAGTTAATTTCCCAATACCTTTCAATGTACATCAGCCCCTGTGATATTTTTATAATGTGTTATTTAGGATTGCTGGATCATATCATGATCATTTGGCCAATTCCTGTCATATGTCAGTGAATGGCTGGTAACTGAGCTATTGTTAAGTGAGTTCAGCCAATAAAATGTGAGCCTTTTCCTGTGTTCTTGCTCATACCTGTATTTGAATTACCAACTCTTCTCCAAATTTTCTCATGAAATTGGAAGTGATGGGCAGTATGTTCAGAAGAACCACAGGAATCAACTTTCTAATGCTCTTTACCCTGCTATGTTTCAGCTTTATTCCTTTGGAAAGTAAGAGTAACAATTTGTGTACTCCTGGGACATTGGCTTGTTAACTTGCTGAGATCTGCACGTTGTTATATCAAGGTCAGGGTATTTTTTAAGTTTCTTTTACTAGATAGGAGATTTTCTCATGGGGCATTCTAACATCAATGGCTGAAATTGAATACAGTCACCTATTTTTTCCTCACACCATATTACCCACTGATACAAATTAAGAGTGATTACAAAAAGAAGAGGAAAAGTTGTGGGAAGGAGAGAAGGTTCCTACTGAAATAGGCAGGGTGGCCGTAAGAGTTTGCCAAATTAAAAAGTTGTTGTAATATTTCTGAAACAAACCACACAATGAAGTCATCTGATATCTGATTGCCTTTACTTGATGTTAGTGTACTGCCCTAAGTAAACTTTTGGGATTTTTCCCAGAATCATGTCTCAAACATTTGGCTCATTAGATATAAAAAGGCTCTGGAGTCTTTCCCTGCATTTTTGGCTCATTTACTTTTTTTGCCTTTAGTGCAGCACAGAGTAAGACCTTTTTGCAGGCCATTAACATTTTGAAAGAGAACCGTGTAGAAAAACTATCAAAGTGTTTGCATTTTCACCACAGTACATTGGTGGAGTTTTTTTAATGTTATTTTTATTTCAGCCAAAAATGTGTATAATTACTAGAGTTTTAATACTAAAAACTTTGAAGTTCAGTTGCACAGACATTCAGTTTCTCATTGCTTTCCTTAACTGGACACAAGGTCTTTCGGAATTCTCAGAATTTTCATTAAAATCTGTAGGTTTTGGCTAATAGCTTTGGAGTATTTACTCTGGCAAAGGAAAATCTGCATTGTGATAATTGTTACCATCATCAAGAGAGCTACACAGAAAGCTTTTATGTTTCTTACATGTCTCATTTGACTTCAGAAACTATTTTATGGAGGAATAGGTTCAGGCTGGTGATTCATATGTATATATGTATTTTCTACCACTGTATCCTCTCCTTGTAAAAGAGGATAAGAGTTCCCATTAAAGTGATTTTGTTGTGCCAAAATAAAGCTTTAGTGTGGTGTAAAGAGATCAAGTTGTTCAGGTCAGGATGTGGAAATATGGGAAGATTATACTCTTAGTTGCCTTTCATTCTGACCTAATACTGTTTTTCTTTATGTCAAATCATTTACATTAGCTTTTCAGCAGAGACACTTATTTTTCATACCATTAGGAAGCTGGAATTTTCCCTTTTCCATTTCAACTGCAATACTAGAAATAACTCATAAATTTTCTTGTCTCAATTTAGAAACTTGGTTGAAATTTGAAAAAATAGGTTTCCAAGTTCTATGAATGCACATAGTATGTAGAATATGTAACATGGTTAAGAGTTTAGAGTCTGTCAAGGCTTACTTAATGTTGTCTCTTAAATTAGAGAGAATGTAAGTGAGACTTGACAGACTCTAAACTAGACAGATTCTAAAGCTAAGGCAGGCAATGCAGTTTTTAATACCCAGTAACTATGAATATCAAACAAGCAGTGGATTTCTCTTTTCCAATTCTGTAATTTTTAATATTTTTTGTGTGTGTAACTTAAATGACAGTTCAGTATGTTGTAATTACAGAGACATCATCATGTAGTTCACATCATTGGAAAAAATAATGAAGAAAAAAATAAAATAATTCCTGCATTACACAAAATGGGGCTGTAGTTTCCTTCTATTATTCGTGTTTAGTTGCTCCATAAATAATCTAAGTCTAATCTCTAGAGTGTGCATTAGGTGGGTTTTTTCCCAATATTTGATATTTAAAATTCCACTTGGGCTCATTCTCTTTCAAAAATCTAACATGTTTTTTAACTAAGGTTATTCTAACACGTGACTTCCTAGTGTAAGTATTCATAAATTCAAAATTTCTTAACATTCTTTCAAATTTCTTTAAAATCAGGTTTTTTTATGGAAGTTAGTAGAGGGTTTTTCCTAAAATATTTTTGTAAAGTGAATGTAAAAGGTACAGGAAGAAACTTAAATATGTTGGGTTTTTTTTCTAGAAATAACTTCTGAAAATATTTCTAGGTATTTGTCCATATTGTATCTATATAAAACTCTCTCACAAAGCTGCACACAGGCAGATAATACACAAGGAAAGGAATAAAAATTAATTCAAGTAATAACTACAATGTCCCAGTCTTGTACCGTAGTGGTATGTAGTGGTCATGAGGAGTTGTTTAGTTATTTCTGTGACCTGCTACTGTGGTATATGAGCTTGTTTGCCTCTAAGGGGATTGATCAGCACCTTTCAATATTAGACCCTCTAAATTTAATTCTGGACTAGTAATCTTTTGCTTAATTGAACAGTTGCTTACTTAATATTTCAGTTATTATCAAAGGGGCTTATCATTTCTGCTTATTTCTGGCACCAGCAGTGGTTTATTTATTTTATAAAATAAATAAAAGAAAAAACAAGCAAACAAAACTGCTTTTTTCTTATCTTGATGGACAGACTTTGTGCCATCCTCATTGTAAGCACGTAAAAATTGCTGTTCAGGAGAACTTGAGGGCCGTAGTAGGAAACGAAGCTGCTTCAAATCTTGTTTGTTTCGCTGGCAGAAAATACTTAGTACCCAAATACCTATTCCAGTCATTTACAATTTAGTGTGAATTTTGCAGAAACATCTGTGTTGCTGTATAGTCTTACTCTTAAGTGATCGGAGTGTGGGCTTCTAATTTCCATAGAGGTGTACCCACAGAATTCTCAAAGGGCATAAGCACCCACTGTGCTGCTTTATGTGTATTTGTATTTAGAAAACTTCCTGGTCCATAGAGATGCCTAATTTTTTAGAAAAAAATGACAGTTGCCGAGCTTCAATGGGAATTGCCATGAATTTAACTGTGCAGCTTTCAGCCTCATGGGTTACAAAGCCACTGATGTGATGGTAGTCAAAATTCTTGAAACATCATTTGGAAATATGTCTTGTACATTGTAGAGTTCTGACTGCCAGTGCTCTGTTTTCAGAACATTGTGACTGTGTGTTGTTTTTGCTGGTTTGTAAGTAGTTTCTCACACTCGCATATTCCCAAGAGCATTTTTTCTGGTAGCTTTATTATCTGAATGAGATTATTATTAAAAATTGAACATTGGCTTCTCTTTGAGTAAAAGAACAGCTCTCTTGAGACAGCTATTAAACTTCACTCCAGACATTGTATTTCAAATAACAGGAAGTCTGTCACAAGAAACAAACAAACAAATACAGCAACAACAAATACCCAAATGAAAGCCCACACATACTTTGATTGATTTAGAGCATGCAGGGGCAAATGAAGACACAAAAAAGCCTTCTGCCAATAGGTTAGATGTAGTCTGCCTGGGTGTCCAGACTTCCCACCTAGAACAGGGCTGGAGACATCCATTCTTGGGCTTACTGTCCCAGAAGCTCAACTTCCTTATCTTGAGAGGCAAGCATTACATTTTATGCAGAAAGATTTTCCCTAGGTAGCTTATTTATGTAAAAAAGTCTTTTAACCGTCATGACATCCAGTTCTGCCAACTGTGTGCCTGAAACCATATGGGATATGGTGTGTCATGTAGCACCTCTGCCTTGCTGGTCCTCTTGGGGGACATACAGGGCCTGACTTTCTCCTCTTCGAGTTCAAGCCCATGGCATGAGGGGAAAATTAAGTGTCAACCAGATAGCCATGTATCTTCTCCTGCATATGAAGACTGCTCTTGTGTTGTGTTGAGCTGCTGAGGCATTGATTGTAAGATGAATTCTGCTGAGAAACTAAAGGGGGGAAAACCAATTAAAATTGAAACCCTAAACTCAAGTGACCTTCCTGACATATATATGTGTTTAGAAATGTTTTGTATTCAGATGCTCCCCACTAAATTTTGATTCTCATCTTTCATAAGGGCGTTTTTACACTGGGAGTATGCTTCTTATTTCTCAGCACTTCTTGTTTTCAGACAACTGCTATTCTTCAGGTTACTGAGGTTCATTTTATCCTGTAGAATCTAATTCTATTACTGTGTGGCTGAACTTGTGTTGGTCAGTACTAAGGACAGTTTGGTTTTCTCTATCCCCTGTTAAGTGCTGTATTTAACCTTTCAAAAGTATTGTCAGTGACCTCAAAAATGGAGTGTAGAATACAATCTCTATCATACGCACAGACCATGTGCCATGAATATTAAAAGAATCACAGTAAAGATTATATTCTGCCATGAATCTGTGGGGTCTACATATGTAATACTAGAATAAAAAGTTATTATATCCACATTAAAAAGTTACTTTAAAATGCAGAGCATAGCCATCTGCCAAAGTGAGTACTGCAATATTTAATAATTTTATTAAATATATTTAATATTTAATATTCCATAATAGTACGGAATGCACTATTGTAATACTATAATGTGTGACAATATTTTAATACTGGCCATGCTCAAAGACCTGCCAATTTGCAATTAGATAACTTATCTGAGTTGTTTCAATATTATCATCGCTTCCCTACTCATTCTACAGGGAAAACAGAATAATTAAAACAATGCTGTATAATTACCTCTGGCATTATTATTCAATAAGACTGTACTGAATTTGTCATTATAATACACATTTTGTGGCTGAATGACGAAATTACTAAAAATATAGCTCTTGGTACTTAGTTCTGTGGTCCAGATTCAGGCAGTTTGGTGTTCCCGTACAAGTAGATTTTGAGTGCAAAGGATCCAGGATGATTCTACAGTAGCGAGGAGAGACATCTAAAAGATGTATTTTGACAGCTTGTCAGTATTTTGACAGCAAGACTACTCCAGGCAGGATAGAACTCAAAATAGTAGGAAGGAGAATTAATAAGAAACAGTTCATGTTGAAATTAATTCAGAAGATGGAAATTGCTGAAAGAAGGAGAAAAAAAAACCCAGAATAACAACAACAAAATAAGTGCTAGAGGGAGAGGAGAAGGATTAAGAAATCTGAAAACTTGCTTCTCACAATTACTCATGATAGTAATTCTGTATGAGAGGCTTAAATAAGCCCTATAATTGTCTCTTGAATACAAACAAAATTCTTGCCTTTGCCAGACTGATAGTATTTCATTGAGATAAGAAAATATTTTTGTAAGGAATTACTGGTTTGTGGAGCTAAAGAAAACTGGGGAGATCTAGGTAGAATAGGTATGTTTTGACACAGTAACCTAGAAGTTGCCTATGAGGTCTGTGCTTGCATTTACACATGTAACCAAAGTTCCTGCAACTTTTTAGGCTGCATTTCAGGTGAATTCTTTACACAATGTCTTGTATTATGATAGTGCTTCTAGCACTAACAAAGAGCCTGGCTACAGAGGAGCCCTGAATAACTTGGTAAAAAAAGCAAGATGGCTGATTCACCCCAATGATCATCAATAGCACCTGTTAAGGTGGCCCTGAGAAGCGATAAAGGGAAGAAAAGAGATTTGCCTATATGCAAATATGGAAAAGTTTTTACCATATTAAAACAAAAATCATGAACCTCCTTACTAATTGTGTTGAAGGTAAACCAAACTTTGGCCATTCCTCGTTTAACAGATTGTGTGGACACTCATTCCTAAATGAGTGTCTTCTTATTTCTAGACTGCTAATAGTGAAATATTTCCCAGCTGTTGCATGGACTCTAGGTTTCAAATGCATGCCTGACAGAATGTGTAGGCATGTGTAGCTACATAGATCTGACACTTTCATGTGGGGGAGGATGAGCCATTGAATTTCAGCGTTTGGGTGTGTAAATCCAGATCCTAGCTCTCCATCTTGTTCATGCACAAACACAGATGCATGGTGTGTATCAGGCAGGCTGAACTACAGAAATCAATGCTTGCTTCTAAATCAGACTTCCACATGGCAGAACAATATCACTGAAGTACCACAGAAGCTTGTAGTAGTAATTATTTCAACCCTGTTTTAAAACCAGTGCGCTGTTGCATTCTTTTTTCTTCTGTTAGGATTGAGGTAGTGCATAAGCCAGAGGCTGAAATACTTCTTGAGAAAAATCTATGAAAAAGGGTTTGGGCACATTTCTTCTCCATATTTCTTACAGTCTTACGTAAAGTAGGGCAATTTTCCAGTTCTTAATTGATATGGGGAGGAAAAGACGTTTTAGTTTATACATGATTCAGATTATTGTTGTAAATAATTGGATTGTTTCACGTAGCACATCAGCTTTTGTGAATGTGATATGGCTGTTTCTAGCTAACACTGAATTGTGTTATTTTGTGGAGCTGGTTTGTTTGGTTACCTTTTTTTAATGGCCAGTCGGGATGGCATGGAAGAGGTTAAAAGAACAAATTTTTTCAGATGGGCCCTTTGGCATCATTATTGTATTTTTCCACATTGTCCATCTTTAGAGAGTTTTTAACCTTTCTTTTCAGAAAATAAGACAGAAGGGATTGCAGGAATACATTGTGACTCTTGTTTTATAGGAAGTTTGGTAGTAAACAAGACTTAGATATTAGATATCAAGTAATATGCTTTTTTTCTAAAAAGGAACACAAAAGTTTTCCATTAACAAATACATCCATATTAAAAAGGTGGTACAGTGTTGCAGCAAATCATCTATTTTACATGGCATCAGGAGCTTTATGAAGTCAATGTGAAGTCAGTAATCTCAGTACCTCTCATAATAGTCCATAAAAGCTCTAAGATCCCACCATTTAAATAGATAAACCTTACATGAAATAGATCAGACATGGAGCTGAACCCTCTGCAGGTTCATGGTACACACAGTGGTTGTATTGTGAGAAGTCTGACTCATAAAGGGTGTCTTACATAAAGCATACTATATAAAGTAGCTCTTCACCCGATGGCGTACATTTAGGACTTCAGGAAGTTCTGGAAACCTCCTGAAGTTTGGATATGTCACCATGTTTGAATCTGCCTGTGCATGTAAACATGAGGTTTTATAAGCGCATGTGCGCTGATCAGACTTCCTAGTTGCAGTTGAAGGGGCAGTCAGTAAGGAAAGAGGAGCCTGCCTTTTAGAAAATTAGGCAAATACTGACTTTTGCCAAAGATATCAGTGCAGCTTTAATATCTGCACAGAAAAAAATGAATTTAGCCTGTGCATGAAAGATTTTTGTATAGTGAACTGTCTGAAATGGAACAGGAATCTTCCTCCATATGCTAGTTTAATCATTCTGTATATGATGATTAATAGTTAATAATTATTTTACTTTTTTTAATTTGCTAATGTGCTGAAATGTGCAATAGGAATTATATTTCAGCCTGCAAGGGCATCTTGTTCAGCTTAGCTTTGCTTTACAGCTCACAGGCTCTCAGCCCATTAATCACGAGGTGACACTGCTAAGTGGTAAACCTGATGATACCTATTAATATTTATGGGTTTGCTATAGTGTACTCTTGTGTTTGCTGTGCTGGGAAAGAGCAGTTCTGTCTATCAGTATGAGCTAACACCTCTTTAAAGCTGTAAACTGACAAACAGCACACTGGGTTTTTTTCTAATTATTTTACCAAGCTGATGACAACTAATCAAATTGAACTGCCTAGTGGTTGCACTAGTTGCTTTCAGTACCTGCTTTGGGGTTTTAGGAGTCTTCTTTCTCACCATATATAGCATATAGGATATAAATATAGATGTGAAATATGGCATGCTTCTTGAATGCAGATTGGTTTACTAATCTTCAAAAAATAACAACTGTAAGGTCAGCCCCAAATGTTCCTATTTTCAGCTACTCTTATCTAATCTAAGCAAACATTTTCAGCAGAAGATACTGGGTCATTTGGAAATTAGGCCAAGCACCCTATTCATTCAGGTATATGAATAAATATACATATAGAGAGAGAGAATGTGTGTGTGTATATATATATTATTTTCAGTGTGATAGTACTTTCCAGTATAGTATTTCAGTATAGTAGTACTTTGCTTATATTTAGGTGTCAATCCTGCCATCATTTTGAAGATAAGTCTCTCCAAATGTGCGAGATGAGAATTATTTTGAAATACAGGGGGTTTTTAATTTGTTTGGTTTGGGTATTTTTTAAACAAATTTTACATTTCAGGGAATGACCTGATTATCTATGACACTCTGGTATTTCTACAGAAAAAGGAACTGTTAGAAATTACAGATTTTTCACATCAAAAATGTGAAAAAATTATTACACCATTTGACTTTGAAAAGCAGCAGGTTTTTTCAATGGTCTGAGGATCTCCCACTCCCCCCATACACCTGGGACTTGAGACTCAATCTGTAAGTCACGTGGATAGAGTGAGCCACTGGTGTAAAATTTCTGTTGAAATGGTCTATCTTGAGAATACTGGCTCAGCTTATCTTCGAGTTCATGAGTTTAGAGTTTTTGGTAACTCTTAAACTTTTCTAAAGCAGCACTACATAAAGGAATCCCTGCGATCTTTCTTAACCAAGCTGACATGTTGTTTCTCTAGCTGAAAAACTGGTTCAGTGTGCTGAAACCAGATTCCAGGTTGTGCATTCCATCAAGGCTACTTTTCTTTAGGCAGCTCCCCCAATTCTTTTTCAAATCTTAAAAAAAAATCCCATAAAATGCAGTAGATAATAATGCATCTACTGATGTTAATTTGTGCTAATGCTAAAAAGTGAAGTGGGAATATTCTCTATTGCTAACATCTAATCACTGGTAAATTACAGTTTCAGGGAAAATCTGACACCATACTAGAAAGGCCTACTTGAAATTACCTGTGTGTGTGTATCTATCTATATGTATACAGTTATAAATAAGATAAATAATACGTATTCAAATAGGTATGTATGTATATACAGAGAGGGACATGTGTTTATACAGCTACATCTCAGGTCATGTTTTGGCCGTGTTCCCTCACCTTTCTCTCTGTTTAAACTGTTTATTAGTGGTTCATTCTGTTATATCAAAACCAATATAATGAAAGTTTTTCACTAATCAAAAATACAGTAGATTCGACAACAGTGTTCTTTTTTAGGTTGTGTGATCATACATGCACAGTGTTTGTGGAAAACTTCATCATGTTCCCTTAGGGTGCATATATATGCGCCCTACACAAATTCATTTGCTGAACCTATTCTTGTGTATTGACTCAATAAGCTCTGGTTAAATGTGGCACTGTGTGTCAGTTGTAATCTTCAAGAAGAATAAGTTTTGTTTTACAGCACAGTGTTCAGTTCTGTATGAAAGAAAAATAGGTATGGAAATACTGCAACAGCACCAACAGAGTAACTTGGTCTCCTCGGTGTATTCACTTCCTGCCACCTTGGTTTTTATCATACTGCGGTACACAGAAAAATTAGGCCTGCACTGTGTGTGGAGTTTGCCCTTGATGAATCCAGTTATTTGAGCTTTCACAAAGAACAAGCCTCTCTAAAACCCGAGTGGATTTGTAAAGTATTTACTAAGCTTTAAAACCCAGTATAACAGGCATGATTAAATAGACACCAGCGACAAACATTTCTGTAAGGAACAGCACAACACATAACAATGACTGTTCACAAGTTTACTGTTTGTTGGTGCTGCTGCTTTCAGGGGAGCTGAAAATGTGCAGTATTTTTTCTTTCAGGATTTGTTGGAGGACTAGAAGAGCCCTGTTTATGGTTTGGTTTGGGGGTTGTGCTAATTTTATTACAAACCAGCGTTCCCTTTACTTCGAGTGGAACCCCAAATAAAAAGCTTCCTGTGAGCAATAAAAGGTTTGTAACACTGTTGTGCTTCAGGTGTGAAGGCAGTGGCTATTTCACTCAGTGGCAACAGAGTTATGTTGCCTTTCAGCTATACCATAGTAGTGAGTGGCTGGCCCATTTCATGGTTCCCCAGTAACGTACAAACCATCTAGCAAACCAATGGCCAAGTTTGTGCACTATGTTTGCAGCAAGGCTCTTCTCTGAAGACTAGCAGGGACAGTCAGGCAGTGGGAATCATCCCAGCTGTGCTGATTTTGCTCTTGGAGCACAGTTGTCCACATGGGTGATGCGGTAAATGCCTTGCCCAAGATCAAGCCGCAATTCAGAGGCAAGTCTGGACATAAGGAAGAATGGTGGTTCTTTGTCTCATCATTAAAAATTGATACATACAAATTACATTAATCCCTAGAAATGAAAACTAATACAGCTGCTATTACATAGTGTGAAAAAAGGTAAAATACATTCTACTGCTGTTCCTTTGATGAGTGGTAAAGAACATGATATTCTGGATGGAGTGTTCTGTCCATCAGCAAAAAAGAAGCCTTTACACAGTATGGTTAAATACACTTGATAAGAGTGGATACTATTTTTCTAAAGATATTCCTTTATTTTTAGCTTAAAAATAATAATTGAGACTATAAAGCACCACCACAAATTGGACACCAGCAGCCAAATTGCATAGAAGCGCATAGGCAACATTGTCTAAAAGCCCTGAAGAGGGTCAGACATTGACCTACCATTGGGCCAGTGGTCTCAGATGTGTCTTCTGGAAGAAGCACAGAGAAGGGCTGGGAGGGACTTCTGTAAATCTCATGTGCCTTTCACCTCACTTTATCAATTTTATTGCCACAACAGTTCTATTGAAATATATCTCTAGCTACAAGGTAATGGTGATTTTGATGTGGGTTTTTTTGTTAAAGTATTTTTGTTTACTTTTCAGTGTTTAGGTCTAATTGGCTTATGGTCAAGAGTTCTGACAAAGCACAATATGTTGGCAAGATTACAGTGGAGAGAGCTCAGGAGCAGTTGCAAAAGAGAGGACAGATAGGAGGATACAGGCCAGGAATAGAGCATTACATGTGCAGGCACCCAGAATATCCCTCTTCATACTGTTATCCCTTTTTTCACTCCTGTGTGCTTTTATTTTTGACTTTGACTGGATGCTGCGTGTAGTTTTCTGTAAGCTGTAACCCTCATCCTTAGCAGAGACATCACAGCATCTCCTCAGGGTAGGGTAGATTTGGAGAGACAAGAAGGGCTCTTCTTGCAGGTTACATGAGGTCCTGCCTGAGGAGTCAGATTTGAGTAGAGACTGTGATCTTCTTTCATTCTCACTGCTGCCTGAACTCACTGCTGGGGTAGGCATAAACTGTCTCAGTCCACTGAGTAATGTTGGTATATGGCAATGCTTGCACTTAAAAAGTCAGCGTCATCCAAACATGTGGTTGCAGGTTGAACGCCCCACAGTGCTTCTAGACAGGAGTGGTTTTGTCTGAGTACCCACTCAGGGCTTGCTTTTTTGCAGCAATGGCTTCGCAGTTTTAAAGCAAGTCTTAAAAAAATCAAGTAGACCATTGTTCACTACTTCAAACACAGCATGAAGGCACTCCATCTCTGGGTTCTCTTTTACAGTGTTACACTACTGTTTCATGTGTTTTGGTAGTGACACATTTAGCTGTACAAAATACCTTCATTACTGACAGACCCAGGAGAGGCAGATACCTGCTTCCACATTGGGCTGTGCTGGGCTATGTAGTGAGTGAACTGCAGGGGCAGGAGGAGATTATGAAATAACTCCAGGATCACTGTGGCTGCCATGGAAGATAGAGCACAGCACTGCGGAGGTTCTGAGAGGTTTTTTCTACAGAAAGTGTATCATGACACCTCTATCTCTTTTTCCTGTTTTTTCTACCACAAAACTAGGCTCAGAATTGGATTTGGCAGCCACTGAGCCACCATAATAATAGCAGCATACAAAACTAGGCAAAGAACAGATCTATCACTGTATCTGACTAATCTCTCTGCTTATGCACAGTGACAGATTCTCACCTCTTCATATAGATCAGCAAGCTCTGTAACCAGTCAGTCACGCATAAGTTGTGACAGCACATCACAAGCTTGGCAATTTGGAAGCCCAGAGTACAAGGTAAAATATTCAGTTTTTTAACATGAAAGCAGCAGCCTTTTCCATTCCAATACTTTTTACCTAACCCCCTTAATTCCCCCAAAACATTCTTTCTCAAGAAGATGTCGTATGCTTCTATATCTCCCAGTAGATAGAAGCCAAACAAGGAAATAATGAAAACAAACCTTTCCATATAATTTTTTTGTAATGTTTATTTATTTTTCTGTAACATATTTTTGTTCTCTCAGCTCAGGACTCTTTAAAAAAGAAATTCTTTTTTACTATATTAACTTTAATATACAAATCTGAAAACCACAGTTTTGAGATAAAGGTTTAGATATGTGAATTGATAGATAATCATGAGAAGAATAGTATAAATATAAGTACCATCACCTGTCTTTGACATGGAAATACAGTTTAGTTAGAAGCTAGTGACATGGATAAGAGACATTTTAAAAGTAGCTTTAGAGGTTACATTGGTTGTCTGTAGAATTTGAATTATTAAAATGTTTGGGCATGCCAGAAAACCCATTCCAGTTAAAGGCAGTGGCTCTCATTTAGAGGCAGTTGACCAGATGCTCTAGAAAGAAGACATTTTAAAGAACTGTTGAAGAACACACAAATTTTGTATGTTTTGTTGTTGAATGAAGCCATTAGTAACCATAGAAATAGGGGTATGGAGTTGAAATGTGTAAAACTTCAGTTAAATAAGAATTAAGTGAGTTTTCAAGAATTTTTCTTTTTGACAAAAGCTATGGGGCACAAATGAAATGTGCTTGTTCTCTCTAACATGAGACTATTGAAAATACTGAAAACTAGTTGTGTCAGTCTTATGGTCTCTTCTGGAAATGTTAAATCAGTTGTCAGTTAAGAAATCTGAGAGGAGATGTATAGAAAGACAAATCAATAAATAACGTTATAAAACTTCAACTTCCATGCTGGATTTGTTCTGTTTTCTGTCATGTGATGTGAATCTAATGGAGATCTGCACATGTCGTTGCAGCATGGGACTATCGAGTTAAGAGCGTTAAAGATGTTGCATTTCATATGATGGTTCTCAGACTTCCTCTGGTCACTCTACCTAAATGGCATTCTGATTTTTTTGTGGATCACTATTCAGCCCTCACCTTAAACCTTTAATTTAACACTTTATTTAAATGAAAATTAAGTAGTAGCATCTTTTGAGCAGCTGAAGGCAGTTGAGCATGAACTTACAGACCACCCACACTAATCTGGAGATGTCAGTCTTGAAACTGTGTTTGATGGGCTTATCTGAAGATTTTTTACATTTTTATGCTTTGTATACAATTATCTGGGCTTAGCTAGTTTCCTGCAGTGTCATCCACTGTCTGAAAAAGCTGTTTCATTGTTGGTGGAGATCACAGGCTCCAAGTTGAACATGAAACAACTCCATCTGCACAAGAGGCAATTGCTGGTTTCTGAAGCGCCAGCATGCAGGATTTCAGAAAATGACACTGTGCTGTAGTAGCCTGTGCAGTGAGTGACACATAAAAGAATACATCACAGTCTTGGTCACCGAGATGGGCATGGAAGCCAGGCAGACCTCTGGTATTAGAAAATTCAGGTTCAAGTAGCAACTTTGAAACCATCCAGTGTTGTAATTGTGCAGGGTGTATTGTTCTGGATCTCTGGTTTGCTAGGCCTGAAATGGCATTGATTGTAATGATGGTCTGGGCTATCAGTGAAGCAAGAAGAACATCCACTTACAATGGCATACTTTCTTCAAGAGAGAGTAAAGCCTCAAAGATTTAATATTTTTAGTGAACCTAAGAGATGGAAATACCTAATTCGTCAACATACTTTGGCATATACCGAATTCTGGAGTCTTGATAGAAATGAAATAATCTTTTTAATTGATATGAAATAGGACGTAAACTCAGGAATTGTTGCTGATCTTTTTGTTGTGAGAAAAAATACGCTTTTACAGCACTGTAAATTCTGAAGTGATATGGCCATATTCAGAATGTCCACATGCCAGCAGTTCCAAGTGGCAGATCATAAGGGATAACTCTGGAAGCAGTCAAATTTAAACCGTAGAGTTTCCAGAATTCAAGCTCTCTACAATTTATCTTCCCTCCATAGCAGTTTTAGTACATAACTTTCAAAATTTTTGGTTTTAGTTGGGGTGGCAAGGCATTGGTCATTTATGTTTTACAGGACTTAAAGAACCCCAGGGACATGCAATTCAGCCACTAGTGAGGGTAGCAAGTTCCAGCCTCCAGAAGTGTTACAGGGTAGGTTGGTATTTATAGAATTATCCATCCTGTTCTCCTCAGTTCATGAGGATGACCTGCTTTGAGCAGGTGCAGGAATAAAATGAGTCCAAAGTGAAGAAAAAGGTACAAGATTTTAAATATTTCTTCTTAAGACAAAGAAACTATCTTTTGAGGAGAGACCTAGGGATGGATGTTCGTTGCATGCCAGTGCTTTCAGAAAACATGGGCAGCATGTGAGAGAATGGAGGGACTCCTAATGACCACATAGTTTCTTGCTTTCAAAGGTACCATGATTTTTTGGTGTAGTTCATGGTAAAGCCATTTTTCATAAACACTTATTTAATTAAATAAGCATAATCTCTTGAGTACCTGCATAGCAGGTCCTCAGGAGCTCCATTTTAGTCTTAACTACCTGTTCCTCAGCAAGCTTCCCTGTCCAAAATCAGTTTTACATGCTCTTTCTACAGACACGCTGTAATGAAAGACTTGATAAAGCTGTTGTGTATTAATACTGTGTAGCTTTGGTTGGGAGATACCCACATACCCTGCTCTTTTCACTTTTTGTGGGACAACATAGACACAATTCAGCAAAAGCAATATTCAGAATCATAAAGCTGAGTCAAAAGTACATCTTGTTCTTTCATATCACAATAGTGAGGTAAACAAAATTGTGTTTTCTTAGCCTGTGAGTGTTTCCTTCCAAAAGATGGAGATAAATCCATGAGATAATTTTTCTTAAGCTACTCTTTAGTTTCAAAAGGTAAGCATGTATTCCAAGTGTTCTTATCTTCAGGTGTTCAGGTGGTTAAAACCCGTTCTTTAACTGCTTCACCTTTAACTACTGAAGGACAGTCTTAGGTATTTTCCTACATTTCACGCTGAGGGCTTTTTGATTCACTGAGATTTTTCTTGTACTTACCTTTGCAACTTCTGAATCTATTCTTTACTTCAGGGAGAGGGAAAATGCTGTCACAGTACTCTCTGTTGCACTGAAGGCAATACAAAGACTGAGAAACACAGAGTTGCTTCAGCACTTCCAAGATCTCAGTGGCAGATGGATTATTTACCATGTGCTATGTTTGTGACTCACAGCCACCCGACCAGTGTTCAGGGAAGAAGAGCACCAGTTTTGCCTGGCATCCTGTGTCAGCTGTGCCAAAGAAAGCAAGGTATGATAACAAATACTAGAATCCACAGTAGGGTTCTGGTCAGGATCTAAAACTTGAGTTTGGATAGCTCCAGAGTTATCCAAAAAACAAGCTTCTCAGAGAGATGCCTGGGCAATATCTGAGTCTTGAAGACCATGAAATTTGGGGGAAAGAGGCAGTGTTCCTGTTGCCAGTGATCATTGTGCAAATCTGTGAGAACATTCTACAGAGATTTAGTTAAAACTAGTGACTACCCTCTGTAATAGCAGGTACACAGTCAGTCATTGGATATGTGCTAGGCAGAATGTAAACTGTTTATAAAAGATTTCTTTTTCCATTCAATGTGAAATGCCTCTTGTCCTTGATCTCTTGCTAAAGTATCCATTTCTTGTTAAGCTTTTTCAGGGAACAGAAAGCTTTACTTAGGAGAATATCTTCAGTTATCTTTCCTTTGAATAAGTCAATGAATAGTTGGTAATATAAATCCCTAAGAAAAAAAAAAAGAAATCAAGTTACTAGTGTGCTTAGAAATGCTTTATGGTTTGTATTAGGGAAGGGGAGGGGAAGTCAAGGCGTTGCATTCTTCTTTTTAATTTCATACTAATTCCACTGAAACCACAGATGGAAGTGGATGCAACTGAAAGTCTGATTTATATATGTGCTCCTAAAAACATGAATTAAGAAAGCATCCCAAATTTCTTTTTCTGCATTAAGGAAATCAGTTTATACTGACGTAAGGTACAAGGGAATCAGGTCTTCTGTCTTTATTCTTCTGTAGTCATGCACTTGTTAAATTAAGTTTTGATGACCTATAATGAGATAGGACCTCTCTTTAGCTCCTTTCTGGCTTGCAGATAAGTAACAATAATTTGGGGAAAAAGTAACAGGACCACAGCCTCAGAGAATCATGTAGGGCTGAAATGCTTTCCAAGATGAAATAATAAAATTCACAGTTATATCCAACAAGTGAACTGATCTGTAGAAACATTTAAGTACATTATATTGTGTTAGGAGCTGGGGTATGCTGATGGAGATAAGCTGTCCATCATTCATAGATGAAAGGAGAGGTCAGCCTAAATCCATATTAAGATAATACTGCCTGATAGTGGGCCATTTTATGTCCAGAAATATTGGTAGCTTATGTTTATGCATTACCGGAGGCCGTCAGAAAAGTTCTGTGCTCTGTTATCAGCTGGAGTCAGGAAGGCATTGTTCAGTTTGGTTTTAAAGCAGGAGGTCAGACAAGATGATTCCAGAGCTCCCTTTTGGCTTGAGTGATTCTGTGGTTCTGCCAGCTCAGTAACTCAGGCTGAGATCTGTGAAATTCTGGATGCTTTTACATTGCCCTAAAAAGTTAGGACTGTACTGTAAGGAAGGAGGATATCAAGTATGTAGGACTCTCTTCTCTGATCCTGCAGGACATACCCTACTTTCCTAAGTGTAATGCAGTTTAGTTCCTGCCTGCATAACTTAGTTTTAAACAATTTGCTGCAATTCAACCAGCGAAATGTGGCTTCAATAGACAAAGTCCTTTTTATTGTCATGTGTAATGCAGGCACAGGGAAGGAGGCTTGGATGTGACCAGAGGAAATGATGTTCTATTAAAAGATGTGAGTAGTGTCATTTACTGGTGTATGGCTCTCTCTTTAAAAATTTTCCTTCTACACCAGTAAATGCCTGCAATGAAGACAGTCCATGCATCCAAATGTGCATCAAGAGGTCATGAGCAAGATGAGAGAGAGAATAAGGGGTTTGCATAATGTTTTAGTCAAAATTGCACTCAGCTTCCCAAATCATTTGTCGAAGTCTAGGTGTTTTTGAAACTGGGATTTAGAGTGAGGCTAGCTTTGGTATAAATACATTTAAACAAATACTGTCATTTTATTTGGGCCTGGAAATAAACTACTTCTGTTAACAACCTAAGCTTATTTTATGCTTGATACATAAAGTGTGATCATGCCTGGAGTAAGCATAATCAACTCAAACTACTAAAAAGTTGCCATTAACTGTTTAAATGTCACCATTTTAGGAGGTGAATTAAGACCTCCAAGTGCCATTTTGGCATGTGGTACTTTGACAGCACAGTAATATATCAGTTACCAGCTTCAATCTAGAAGTCATTTATATGAGAGAAATTAATGCAAAATTGTAAAACTTAACATTTCTTTTGAAAATCATATGTATTCTTAGGAACAGTCCATACATTCTCTCCATCAAGCTCACTGATTATGCTTGTAGCATATAAGACTATATGAGTCAGACTGTATTCTGTATGACGTATGTTTGTTTTGTCGCATCCTGTATGCGCCAAAACTTTTATTTTTTTTGTGCTGTGTCTTTTTTTTCTTGAATGTACAGGGTAGTAGTCACAGCTTCACCTAGGTGGTGTAATTTTGAATCCTTCCTCTCCAGAAGTCCTTAGTAAATGTGAGGACAAAACATGCTGCTACCTGAGATTTAATTTCTTTGAAAATCGTGTTTGAATATCTTTAAGAAGTAAATGTCAGGCCATTATCCCTTTTACAGAATCCTTATCTGATTAAAACTTGTAGATAAGTTCCCTTTTTGTTAAAGAATGAATTAAAACAGATAGTTCCAGAAGAAAAAGAAAGTAGTTGAAAAACTAACCTGCCTGTTCTGATGATCCAAAGTAGTTAAGCAACAAGAAATTGGATAACATTTTCCCCTGACAGTTTGGGTTAAATGGTGTTAAACAAATCTTGTTTGTAGTTTCTCATTATATTACCATGTTAAAAGCAAAAAAATGCCATCTAATGCTCTGAGGAACAGATGAATTGAAAAAAGCTGAAGTTAGGAATATTATGTAGGACTACAACAAAATCAGGTTGAACCTTCCTTTCTTTCCCAGTTCTCCTTTTCCTCATTTCTTTGACTGTTTGATTTCTGGATGTGCTGAAGATAGAACATGGTCTGCCTGCTGTGCAAGTCTGAAATCAGAGCTGGCATGTGGTTTCTTTCAGCCTGTCAAAGAGGCAGTATTCTATATTCTATTCAATAATGCTGCTCAATACAGCATATGACTAGCTGTCTTCTTTTTACATACACTGCAATAGAGACCTTTGTCCCTTGTGATTCACTAGGTTTTATTCAGCTGTAAAACGACTCATGTTCAGGAGCTGTTTCAGGGGGAACTTAACTAGTCCAGGGAGAATGCAGAGAGAAGAAAAAACTCAGTTACTAAACAAAACCACCAAACAACAGCAACAGCAAAACACAATACCTCATACAACCAAAAAAAAACCCCACAAATAAATAGAAACAGATGAAAATTTATAATAATTTCATGATTACTTCAAAAATACTGAGCAGATGTTGCTTACAAAATTACAGGTCTGGAGCTAATAACTGGAGACATAACTAGAAAAGCCATTGTGGTCAAGAAGGCAGTATTTTTTTCAGTAATTATGCTTTTTAATTCCTGAAAGTTTTTCCTGTTTATAGTACTACAAAGCTGAACCAGGGCTTGGATTTTTTTTTTTAAGTAACGGTTAACAAGAGCCAATAATGCCATGTTTAACTGCTTCTGAATGTGATTTGACGTGGCAGCTTCTCTGTGTCAGAAAGAAAGCGGGATTTAGCATCTGTAAGCCTACCAAAAGTTTCTGTAGAAGACACAAATCAAACCAACAGTGCTGAAAACACAGTTTAGGCACTTAAAATATATGTTTAAGCCTGAAAGTCCTGTCAGTTACTGTATTTGTATTGCCAAGATTTTGCTAGACTCCACTGAAATCATGTATTGTATTGCTACTAAGTGTCATCTATCTTCTGCCTGTATATCATTTTAACCTAGGTTTCTGAGGAAAGTATTTTGGAATACATAAACCATGGAGTTAACCAATTCTACACTGAATTTTTGAACTATTAAGAAGGTTCATATAGATTAGTTAGAAAACATTGTGCCAAGGTCTTTATCATTCTTAATGTCAAAATCTCCCTGGAAGCACAGGATAGGTTTCCTGATCTCTGCAGACTGATAAGGCTTAGCTGGCTATTGGAACATTTTCTCCTACTTACAGTACGTAAGTTGAAAATATAAATGCTTAAGAAACTGCTGATGTTGCTATTGATCCATAACATGTACAGGTCAATCAATTGTTCTACAGACAGCTTGGATAAACATGCAGTCCAGCAAAGCTCCCATTTACACTCAAATAGTATTAATATGTATTTAATTAGGAATATTAATAAAAGAAATGTCTCTTCATTTGCACAGTGAAAAGAAAAAAAAGCCTTTGGGTGGTTAAAAGTACATTCAGTGAAGGCTTAGGGACTGAGACAAACCCATTCGTTCTCTAAACACAATGCTCCAATAAGCAGAAAATGCAAATGAATGTGATGAAACAACAATGAATGAAGAGTTTTCTCTTGGTTGTTTATTAGTTATTCTTTGGAGATGTGAAAATCCAGGGGAGTGTATGTTGCATATACTTGCATGTTTATATGCAAAGCAGAGGTTTGGGGTTTTTTTCTTTTACAAATAAATATAAAGGAAAAATGGTGAGAAAACTAGATAGTGGGTAAGAGGCTGTGAAAACAGAAAAATTATGGGAATATTAAAATCAGTGTTGTTTGCTCAATAGTTGAGTTAAAACACGTGCTGTTTTATAAATTGGTGAATAACATTTGCACAAGCTTAAATGAAATTACACATTAGAATCTGGCATTTGGGAAACTTTGAAATTCTTACCACATTTTAGGGTTCTTTTCTTTATATAATCATCTGAAGTGAAGTTAATTTCAGATTGTCCTTCTACAGTGCTTGAATTTATAAAAAACATTCAGCTGTCCTCTGCCTACTCATCTTGTTATTTATGTGGGCTTCATGCAAAGATAGGAATTACACTCATACTGGGATGATTGTATAAATTTTTCACAGAAAAAATTTATTACAGTGCATGACTATGTTTTATACTGGATATTTTTGTTACTACTGTTAACTCACATTGACATTAAATGTTTGGGGGTTTCTAAGTTTAGCCTTAAAAATGCATGTCCAAGAGTTTAGGTGTTTTAATTATAATTTACAAGCTTTAAGGTGAGTTGTTTTCACTCAGTGAACTTAATGGGGTTTTTTTTGTGACTAGATGATGTCTCCATCAAGCAGTAGAAATTATTCAATTGATAGGAAGCATCACAAAAGAACGAGACGTTTTCATTGCAATACTGAATATAATGTTGCCCAAGAAGGTGGGAGCAAGAAAAAAAAAGTTGCATGATTTTGTTAGCTATCTCATGTCAAATAAAGCCTGCTAGACAATATCAGCGTAATTAATACTTTGACCTAAATTTGCACGTTTCAGTTTTTCATACAGAAACTGAAATTTCTTACCGGTTTATACTTTTCAGTATAAATCACTGGTTAAAGACTGGACACCAACTCACATTCCTGTGTGTATATATGTCTGTGCGTATGTGTGTGTGTGTACATGTACATTAATACAGAAAAAGCCAAGGTATCTACTTTACTCAGCTATTTCCTGATGGCACAGTGATAATGATCAGAGTTAGCTGGTCTGTACATTAAATTAGAATCTCTGCAAAGTTATCCACTGTAATAAGCAGAAAAATATGGATTTGTTTTGAAGTAAGAAAAAAACACACAAAAAATTAATAATAAAAAGTTAACAAAACTTCTAAATACTTTAGCTTTTTAAACTGAAATGGTTTCATCTTCCCTTTCCGTCTTTTATTCCTTTAAAAGTAGTACTTGGCCTTGAATTTACCTTTTGCCCACCACCTTGCTTCTAATAATCTAAAATCTTTTACAGAATCTGTGATAATTTTAAATTTCTAAATATTCCTGCGGGTGTATAATTTCAACTACTTTTGTGGTAATTATGTAATCAAATAGTTGTCATATAATTGGGGTCAAAAAGTATAATCCCAGAAATGTTACGGGCATGTAAAATTTGCTGAATTTAATTAAAACAGTGAGAAGATTAGGAATTACATTTTAAAGGAGTGCTTTAATAGAGAATTTAGGCTCCACTTGTACACTTTTGTACTTAGCTGTACTGTTAGACAATTTTAGATTTTTTGATCATCAAGAAAAAAAACACCTATGCCAACACCAAAAAGAAGGGCAGGCAAAAATACAATCTAATTTCAAAGCCGCATCTTGATTCTTCTGTGGATTTTGTAGAACTAGAAAGTGCAAAAACCTTTCTTTTTTTTCTTCCCGCAAAATTTTGTCTGGGAGCAAGCCTCAGGAAATACCTGGCATTTCAGGCCCCTAGTTTTGACTAAATCAAGCCATTTGAGGACCTTAAGTTTGAAAGTTACTGCTCAAATCATACACAGTGGAGCATGCACGCAATTGTATAAAATGCCCAACTCGCTCTTGCTTACAGGAATGCAGAAATTGTTACTACTTCTTGGTGTGAGAATAGAAGATATCCAGAGGCAGTGTTGTATTTGATAACAGGAACAATTTTTTCAGTTCAGAGAATGCAAAAATTAATAAGATGTCTTGTACAACTGCCCTCAAATCCCTAATGGCATGCTTGTTGCTTTTATAAAAGTCTGTTATTATGGTTAAAGTTGCCAGATTAATATCAGCCAACAATTCTCCCTCCCACTTCAATCTGATGTGTTTGATTATCTGGATTTCTCTGTGGGTTTTTTTTTTTCCCCCACTCCCCCATTTTGACCAGGTCATCTAACATTTCACCTAGCTGTTAAAACATCCTGAAAGCTAGGAAACTGCAGGTCATTGGTATTTCTTGTACAATAGGATAGTATTTTGTGCACGAGTTCTTTTGACTGACCTGCTGTAGAGGATACCTGATTAGGTGTCTGCTAATAAAAGGCTTTCAGAAGTTTTTGAACTGGAGAATCTCATTTTGGCTATTAAAACATCTGTAGCTGCACCACATGTGGTGAATTGGAAAACAAGTTATGATGTTTCAGCAAAACCCACTAATCCTTTAAATAAATGTCAATAGGCTCTATTGTCCTCCCATCTCTGCCCCTAGAAACACATACGAAAATTTAGTCTATAGGTATGATATTGAATATGTATGACATGGTAGAATATAAAATGAAATACAATTCAGCACAGACAGCATTTTTTGAAAAATGAATGAATCAGTCTAAAACTGCTTCATTTCTATGTGTGACTGCAACATTAATTTACATTAATTTTACAGAAATTAAAGTCAATGTGATTATGATGATAATATTTCTTATTTCTTATTATCTAGTGGTACAGAAAAGCGACAAAATGAATGTATCTATAAACACAACTATCACTTACTCTGCCCAGAAGATCCAATTAGAACATAACAGATTTTCATAATAAGTAACCTGTAGCTTTCAATCATCTGTTCATAATTTAAAACAAAACAAAAAAAAAGACAAAATAGAAATGTTATGCTGTTTAACATTCTGGGATTTTTTAAAATACTAAATACTGCTTCAAGTCATCAAGAAAAATAAATATATTGCAAGCATTTCTAAACCTCCAATGTTCTGGAGTTCATGCTGTGAATTCAAACAATGAAATTCATTAGTCTCAGCATTGTGTATTCACAACTGAAAAATTCAGAAAAAAGCAAATGTTGTTCTATACATGCAAGCTGTCACTGTCGTATTCTGAACCTGTGGAGGTGCTTTATAGCGAATGTTTGGAGGGAAGGTGAGGTGGTTGTCAGAGACATTTTAAACAATTCCTTGTATAGCTAGTATGCTGTAAAAGTGGGACTGTATTTATAAATAATCTAGCCTATAGATATAGTGGAACTCACAAGTAACTAATCTAACAAATTACACAAGATTTTGTTAATATCTTCTATAGCAGTTAAAAAAATACAAGTGACATTTTTAACCTTGTAATTCTCAAACGTGAAGTCATAGAAGCAAACTTGGCCAGGCTCTCAGCTGAGAGAACTCCATTAAGGTCAGTGTAATATTAATGTACTACAAGTACAAATCTGAAGTGTGGAGTTCTACTTGGCATGGATTTTTCAGGTCAGGCACCTGTGGGGTATGCACAGCTGGGTGGTGACAGGTGTCACTGTTACAGGCAAGAGTTGGAAGGTACTCCACATGTAGGGAATGCTTACAAGCAGTACAGTGTATTCCTGAGAAGGCCAAGACCACCCCTCACTCCTCTCACCCACAGCAGTGATTCATATCTCTTGCAATTGAGCAGAGAAGAATGCACATGTAAGAGTGTACACAGCTACATACATACCTGTTACCTAATGCAAACACACAGATTTACATTATCTAATTAATATGGTCTTTTTTTTCTTAAATTACCATAGTCTTTTAATATTGCAATGAAAGCACAAGTCTTTAAAAAGGACCTTTAGCAAAATATTCTTGTTGTTTCCTGCCAATGCTGTGCTTGTCATTTGAGAAGTATTAATGAGTCTCAAACTGTCACTAGAGTGGGGTAGGGAACCCAATTCTGCAAAAACTACTTGCTGTGGATATAAGCTTGATCTCTAGAGATCATAAGTAATTTTTTGCTTTCACATATGCTGTTGTGAGTTATTTAGCCTATATTTGGATACATTTAGCCAGTTCTTAATGATTTATTCAGTTACGGCCAGTTATGTAAATTAGTGTACAGTTGGTAATGTTTTATAAACGTCTAAATTACAAGCAAGTCAAGTAACTTCCACTGATAGAACTAGATTGGCTCCAGCATGCTTCTGTATCACTATAAGGTGTTTAAGCTATTGTAGTAAACCATGTCAAGTGAACCTTGTTGGACATTTATGAAGCTATTCATTAATAATAGATGACCTGTCCTCCCATGGTTTTAGCCTTCTGCAAGAGAAATTGTGGAAAATAAATTTTAAGTTAATTTAATTAATTTCAAGTTGCAGCCAGACAGATTAATAAATTAATAGTATGAGATAGAATCAGCAAATCAGTAATCACAGTGAGCTGTAGTCTTAGAGCAGCCAAGGTTTTTTTGGCTAGTACACAGGTACTAGAGTTATTACTTGGATGGAGACAGTCTTCCCATTGGGTAGATTCAGTGGGTGGTATATGCTTTGTGTTACAGTAGCTGCAAGCATCATGGCCATTTCTGGGTGCTAAAGTGTAAGAGAAAGAGCATCCCACAGGTCAGAAAGACTGCAAAACAACAAAATCAAATGAAAACAAAATCATCTTCCACCATGAAAATTCAACAAGAATCAACAAATACAGTGCCTTTGTGTATGGGAAGACATAAACTTTGGACCAAGCTCAGCCTTGTTATAACTAGACTTTACCTATTTCCAGTGAATTAGACCGTAAATAAAGGAATTGTATCCAGATTATTTTTACATGCTGTTTTGTAAATTCCACATTTAGGACAGTGTAAATACCCATGACACCATACAGCTGATAGTGATTCAGTGATTCATCATGCAGCTGATAGCTTCGTCCAGCTGGTGTAATAAATTCATGAGTACTTTAAGATGGGCCCATTCTATTCTACTTGATACCCAATCTGTGAAAAAATCATTCTGACTGAACCTTACTATTGTAAGTTTCTAATCAGAGCCTGATTTCCCGGTCTTTTAATTTTTTTAAGGTTTTGCCACTGAGTTTTTGTTGCTTGTAACATCAGGAGAAAGACATGGAGTGGATTTTTGTGTTGTCATAGTAGTAAGATAGAACATGTGAATGATCCACTTTTCTTAAGGCTTATGGTGCAATTAACAGAAACACTATGGCCTAAAGAAATCAGAGATATTTTCTGAAATAACTGTGATATATTATTAATTAAGTAACTGGATATGCCTGGGCTTGTCTCCAAACTCTGAGAGTGCCCAAGTAAAGAGGAATAGTGTCAGTGCTGGAATTAAGTTGGGACCCACCACAAAAACATTTTGATCATTCAGAGAGCTTAGTTTTAAAGCAGGAAATTAGAGCAAATGGAGAACTGTAAACTGCATTTTCTACAGTATAAGTCACTTAGTATCTTGTGGGGATCAGACAGAACCACCAGACAGTGATTAGAAACTGCTGATAAACACTGAATTGGGAGCCAAAGCTATTTGTCACTGTGGGCAAATCTAGTTGTAGTACTATTAAGTATCATTATTGAAGTGATATTAAACCCAACTAGAAAAAATACTTAAAAGTCTGAGGGAGTAAAAGAACCTTTGCCTTATGTTCCTCTAAATTAGTTTAATGCACCTGTAGGTCCTCAATTTTGTCGTATTTTATAACCAAGTCTGGGGCATGACACTATGAAAGAAGGTAGTATTTCAGAGAGATAGATTATATTGAAATTACTTTTCCTTCACCAATGTCAATATTGGTGAAGTAAGTTTGACAACTACAATTTTGAAAAGCAATTGATTTTGGTTGGGTTGAGGTTCCTAAATTTTTGAGTTGATGACACATATCCTGTGCTTTTTAGGTTTTTTTTTTTTTTTCCAATATGAAAATGTTGTCTATGGGAACAGACATGCCATATTTACAAGGAGAAAATACTTAGATCAGAACAAAAGCCCTGAAGACAGAAAGTGAGAACTAGCAAAACCTTCTCCTGTGGCAAACAGTGTTTTCTGGAGGGTAAACTAGCCAAATGGACTTCTGGTGTAAAGTAGTTAGTCTTTACTACAAGAGTATTTCAATATTAGTTCAGGGTAACATAACCCTAAGTGGGACAAAATGGCCGATGGATGAATAGTGAGGAGGTCATCTTCATTGCAAGAGGCCAGATTTTATCTTTTCTTGGAAGAAGCAGGACAGAGAATTAAATTTTGTTACATTCATAAAAATGATTTACCCAAGTCCTTAGCTATTCTAAAGCTGATACATCTGAAATATTTTTCATAGACTACGTCTAAAGAGACCTTGAATTTAAGCCACAGAGGTTATCTCGGTTGTTTGGAACATGGTGCTAGTTAACACCAAGGTTGCAGGTTTGATCCTTGCATGGGTCATTCACTGCAGCACTGGACATGATGTTCCCTGTGGATTTCTTCCAGCTCAGATGATTCTCTGAGGTAATTTCCTATTACAGAATGAGAAGGCTTTTGAAATGTCCGAAATTTCCACAGGGTAGAAAAATACCCTCCCACCACATCTAAAACAACTTCAGCAATCCTTTGCACTTGATTGCAGAAGCCAGGTACCTGGCCAGGCATGATTGAGATCATCTTCCTCTGTGACTTGAGTTGTCAGTTCAATTGGCAGTTTCAAGATTCCATACCTGGATTTGGGTGTCTGTTCCCCCCTTTAGAACAGATACCTTTAGAACAGATTTATATGATCCTTGCCAGATCTAGAGAGATGAAGCATCATGTTTTTATTTTCATTTTTGGGATTTTTTGAATCTAAGCAGGTATTCCTGTAAATCAATCTGTCATTCCAGGCTCCTTCCACTTTCCTCAAACTTCACAAGCTGTATACCACTTCTTCAGCTGTGCTGAAAAGTTTGTTATGCTGAAGTGAAGTAGCTACCTGAGAACTGTGTTGCGAACAGTTCATCATATAAACAGTTTCAGGAATATTTTTAATATAAAGGTCCCTATGGCAGTGCCAAAATTGTTCACATGCAAAGTTTGAAAAATGACCACATCCCTTAATAGTATGTAACTTGAGAGGCAAGCATGCAGAACTTCATACTGTAGTTCTCTTGAAATTTCTGCACTATTTGATAACTCTAGACATGAGTGTTTTCCATGGTGCTATCTGATCCTTAGACTTGAATGCAAAAGTACATCTTCATTGTCTTGTATGATACTTAGACCATACAGTACAGTTCATTAATGTTCACATTTCCTGAACATTAATACTGTGACCAAAAGATTTCAGGTCTGAAATTAACTTACTCCTTGTTAAGAATTGCTGTTTTATTTACTGACATGACATATGTCTTTATAAAAACTGTCTTAGAAACATCTGTTTTAGTGTTAAGGGCATAATACTGTCGTGACTTACTGCACTCCTGACTTTGTCTTGAGTTTTTGTCATGTTGAAATACCAAGGTCTTGTTGAGACAATAACTAAAATGTATGTGTAAATACCTGAGCTTCTTTACTTTTAAAAATGTTTTGTTGCAGTAAACATTTAATGCAAATCTTTTCAGATTAAGAGGTACGTTAAATAGTCCCATTATGGTGTTTTCATTATCTTCCTTCTGAGAATAGGGAGAACGTAGCTCAATCAATTAGAGCATGGTGCTTGTAACATCAGGGTTGTGGGTTCAATCCCCATGTGAGCCATTCACTTAAGAGTTGGACTTGGTCCTTGTGGGCCCCTTTCAGCTCAGAATCTTCTGTGATCCTTTTTGGCCCTTTAGAAAATATCAGGGTATGCATGTTTAGGAAGAACAGAAGAAAAGGATGTTTGTTTGTCCTCAAAGTTCTTTGAAAGCCATTTCTAGTGAAAAAAATCTGGGCTGTGTACTATTTTTTTATCTGTAAATGTAATGGAAAGTATTTTCTGCTTGTAAACTTCAGTGCCATACCAGCACATAATCCCCCAGTGTGAAGATAATTCAATCATTAGTGTAAAAATCTTAGAAACAGCAGAAAACATCAAACCAAAATAAGGACCAAATATGCAGCAGCCTTTTTTCTGACTACTTTGTTCATCTTAACCCAGCTCTTTGTATCCCTGCATTGCCAGTCAGGCAATTGGCAATTAGTTCCTCTGGCCAGACGATGGGGAAAGTGGTGCAGATCTTAAAACAGCTAAATTGTACTGTGGAAGTTTGGTTTCCTCTTGTTAATTAGTCATGTCTTATGTAAGTGGTTGGATTTCGGCAGCTTAAAAATGGACATCTTTTTATACTTCATGTAGTTGTTGCTAACTAGAATGACACAAAGTTGCACAATTTAAAAATAGATACTAGACTACTGAGACGTCTGGTCTGTTTCTTTTGCATAACAACTAGATTTTTTTCACAGAATAGTCTAGACGGTGGCAAGAATGAAGTGAGACAGCAGCCCACATGCAGTTTGGGGAGCAAACGCTTAAAACAGGTTTCTGAGTTCTTCTCCCACCCAGAGATTTGGATGTGGGAAAGAGAAAAAATTCAGAAGCATATTGAGTTTATGCACAAGATAGGATAGGGATGAAAGATAGCAAGTGATCAATCATGTTATTCTGACCTTGGATAGTAAGAGCACACTTTTATGGACTCAAGGTGGATCAGAGGGAAAGGGGAACAGAGAGGGATGGTTGGTAGGTTTCTACAAGCCAGTTCTGGAGAAGTGACAGCAATTTGTCATGAAAACCCTGATAAGGAAGGATGTTCTCATAAACACAGAAAAAGGGTCCACAGAATTCTTGAAAAGAGGAGAGAAATGGCCAGCCTGGGTGAAAACAGTCTGTAAGCAGCGCAATATTGCCTCTTATCAAAGCTGAATCATTTCCAACCCAGCAGGGAAGAAAGAAGTTTGGAATCTGATAGACGAGGCAAAGAACTGTCCAACAGACAAGTTATTGTACTCATTGCCTATTTGGAAAGGACAGACTGCAGGATCATCAGAATATTTATTTTAGGCTGAAGAGACTATCAAGTTCCTAGGATGTGGGAGGGTTCTGCATTAAAAAAAATCCCCCACACAATAGCATTTTAGCAACAACAAATAGAGAAAAAAATTGAGCTAATGCCAGAGATTTTGAGTTGCAAGACAGAAGAGCATGCAGATTGCTCAGGTGTTGTTTTGCTTTATTTTTCTACAAGTCAAAGTATGTATATATACTATGTTGGACCAGCAGTAAGTATTTTTAGACACACTTAAGTAATGCAGCTTTTGAATAGACTGTCCTCTGAGTATCAAAATATTCCTCAGTACTTTACTGCGCTATTATTTATACCAAAGCTTTTGAAAAAGTGAGACTGTAACTTGCCAGAGGAAATTCTACACAATTGAAAATTATTCAATGTGTGACACCAATGAATAGTGATGTTAGAAAAGAAACTTCCAAAAATCAGTCAGTTACCTTTTCATAGTGGGGACATTTAGACTATGTCCAGGCTGCACAGAATTCTGCTGAGTTAGAGCTCCACAAGAGCTCAGTTTAAAGCAAAGTTGCATGTGTGGGTGTGGCAGAGTACATCTGTGAGGAGACCTGGTTTGCCTCCACCTTTTCACAGAAAGCTCTCGATAACTCCTGAGAGTGTATTCTTGTGAGAGAAATGTTTCCCTGAAATGATTTCAGATTTTTAAAGTTAATTTTCAGTGTTTGATAAATGTCATTCAAAGCACAAGTAGACCATAAACAGGGAGTTATCAGTGGAAAAGCTGAATTAGTCTAGAATATGAACTTGGGTTTATTTCATGTCAGGGTTTTGGGATTCAATGTAAAACAAAGTGATATATTGCTGACAGGGACATGCAGTAATGGACTGAATAGAGTGATTTTTCCAGGGGAGTTCATCGGGCATCAGTTTATGTGTTAACCTTATTGAATATTTCCATTAATGACTATGTCATGATTATTAGGGATATACTGACACAGCAAAAGTGAGAAGCATTATTAATCTGAGAATGTTTGGGATCTACTACAGGGAAAACAGAAATGGCCATAATAGGAAGAAAAATGGGGTGAAATTTTGTAATACAAATTTTATAGTCTGTAATTGTGGATATAATGACTGAATTTCTGTAACGCAGGAACTTTGCTTTGGAAAATGACAAAGAGCAGGATCAACATAAGGTGGTAAACCATCAGATCTCAGTATTTCCACTGTGTGTTTGGGAAGTATTTTTATTGGGTCTTTTTTATTTGTTTGGTTTGGATTTTTTGATTGATTGTTTATTTTGTTTGTTCAGGGTTTTTTTAGTTTTCAGGTGAGATTCCAGAGGTGAATCACATGGATTCACAGTTTTGCCTGGTGCCAATAAGGCAGATATCCCCCAATTGAAAGAGTACAACTTCATATATTTCTAGTGTTTCAGTATTTATGTCACTTTCCTGTGATCTTTGAGATAGACATTTAGTGACACTGCTGCTGAGGCAGAGAAGCCCTAAGCACACGCACACACATTGGTGGGGGATAGATTTGTGCCTGCATGTAAAATACTAAAATAAAAAGATGTGGTGGAGTATCATGAACTCCAGTGGTTCATGAACTTCTCCCTCTGGAGAGAGAAGAAACTCTGCCTTATTGAGTGACTAAATACTCAATAGTCTTAAAATCAAGAGTGTGTTTCCTTAGGCCAGTGATGGGCCAAAGTGAAAAGTCAGCTTAGAGGGTCAGTCCCATGAATGATTATTTACAACTTGGAATAGAACCTTCAGACTTTGAGTATTTTCCTTCAGGTTTCATTAAGGGTCAGAATCAAAACAATATTAGTTCTTAGGATTTAGTTTTCTTTTGTTTTATTTTATTAGTTGTAATGGTATTATTGTTTACCAAAAGCCCCTAGAAAGAGTATTTGAAACAATTTTGTGCTGCTTATCTATTTGATTTGGACAAAGAGCCAAAAAAAAAAAAAATCCAGCCTAAATCTATCAGCAAGCTCAGTATATTAAAAATGTGTAGTTATCAGTAAGGTACTTTGAATCTACCTTTTTCTTCCATATTTTTGTTCTGTTTATTTGAAAGGAGATTTTTATAGAAAAAAAAAATCCAGTCATTTTCCTAGCACACTCATTCTTTCAAATCTGGACAGGGTTTTGTGTTTTGAAGAGGATAACTGAGATCAGAAATGGAAGAAGCAGCCAACAGCAGCATTTATTCATGTAATTTTAACTAATGAATTTCTCTATTAATCTTACGTTTTAGGTGGTAGCTTTGCCACTTTTTATGTATTTCACATAGCAACTGAAATGCAGAGCCCCTGAGAGTCTGATCTGACAACCTTCACCACAAAGGCATTCTGTTTGACAATGAAACTTAATGATCACAGCAAGCAAGATTGAAATTTTAGTGATGTGCTTCTGTGTGATTGTGACAGTGTTGACACTAAATCAAATTCAATTAGCAAGGGCTTGTTAATGAGTTATAATGCTTTGCAAAGTAGAAAGGACAAAGCATTTTGCAACCTCCAGCCTGCAGACTAGTTACTCCCAATGTTATGGAGCAATTGCTTAAGGAACCACTGCTGGATTTTTTTTCTCTAGATTTATGTTAAAGAGCACTTTGCTAATGAATCCCTAAACAAATGTGTTGTGTATTACTGGAATGAGGGTGGCAGGAGAGAAAATACAACCTTTTCTGTCCTCAAGTGCTCTTGAAGTGATTTGTAAAACCACTCTGCAGCATAGCGAGCAGTGGAAACTGCAGCAGCAGATGAGAACATGCTGAATAAAGTATCGCATGGGGTAGTACCTTCTGTGAGCACCTAGACCTAGGAGCACGGCTCCTCACGCTGAGCTGGTGGATGCTGCACATCCCAGGAGTGTGCAGTTGGCAGCTGCTGTAGAGACAACTGCTTCATGGCTAGTAGATGGCTAGTTGCTTGGAATTTTTGGGCAGCAGTTGGCATTGCCTGCCTGAGATCTGTGAGAGGCTTGAAACATTCAGTTCTTTTGTTGTAACTGTGTCATTCTTCCCTGGTAGTGAGCTTTTCTGAAGCTTTTGATGGTCAGGAAATGGCAAATATCTTGAAATTAAAACATCCTTTATGTTTCATCAAATTTGTTTTTGTAAACAGCTGAAAAATCAGCATCTTTGAGGGTAAACCATCTGATTAAGGAAACTTCTGAAGAGGTTCATTTACTTTAGTTCCCCTGTTCCTCAGCTGCTGCTTTCTAAAATTGGCATATGCTTTTCTTATTAATATACTGTAAAAATAAGTATTTTAAAATAATTTTAAATACTAGAATACCAGTGAATATTTTTAAAAAAACCAAAAAGTCTATTGAGAAAATTAAGAATTCTCTTTTTAGAGCAGCATCACGTAGTATCTATAGTAAAGACTCCAGGCCAGACATTGAACAACTAGCAGAAAACCAGCTGTTGATTCATTGTTTTTTAATGAACACCACTCACCCTGTGTATTATGAGAGATAGAGTTCTGTGGAGAATAGTAATTGAGTCTTGAAATTCATAGCTGCATCATAATGCATGCATACCAGAGGGGAAAATTGTTTCTGGTATTTCCTATCTTCAAATAGCTTGAACCTTCTTGTGTGCATATTTTGTAGCATGAATGATGACACTGTCAGACCATGAGATGATTCAGCATGGTCCAAGTTTAAAGTAGGAACACTTCAAAAATACAGTAATTTGCTTCATCAGTAAGTCAGATGATATTCTGCATTTTCCATTAATGACAACTAATGTAAGAGAGACTGGACCTGCAGAGATTTGATTCCTTCTCTGATGTTTTGTATTCATGATTACCTTTGGGAGAGCCACTTCATCAGCCTCTGATCTTGGTTATGCTGATAAACTTGAAGTAATTCAATCCAAAACAAAGGAGTTGAACTCAGTTTATATGACCACAACAGACCAAAATCTGTCTCTGAAAAGTGCAGTGTAAGAGCTAGAGGAGGTATAAATGTTACTTTTTGTTTTGTTGAAAATATCAATTTTTTATTGTCCTCACACAATTTCTCTAGTTATTTTTAAGTTGCATCATGTGTTTGTTTCCTACACCTTCTACAAGATGGCAAAACAAATAGTTTTGGAGGAGAAGGGAGTATTTTTCTTCCTGTTGCAACAGTTTTTCAAAGTTAAAATGATCTTTCAAATATTGTCCATTCCACTGAGAGAATTATTTGTGGTATGTGGAATTGCTGTATTGAAAACAATTAAATTGTAGCATCCTGCCATCCTTGAACATACTGCATTGGTGCCCAAGTTTTGCATTGTGTTTTCATGCAGTGATTACTTTAGACTTTGTGGAAAGGTGCATTGTAACCTGGGATTATGCTCTGCGTTCGGTGAAGCCTTCCATCTGTGAAAGGGCTGCAACAAGTCCCATGGCATTCCTGAAGGAGTAAAATATATCTACTTGATAATTAACACTTAAAATAATGTAACCATTTAAGTGGCAAAGCATTCCATGTTTTGGCTTTCTGTTTCCAGATCTAGCTATATCACTGCCCCAGTGGAGCTAAAAGGTCTAGAGAATAGATTAATTAAATCATGAATTATGAACTTTTTTTAGCCAATCTGTTTAGAACAGTGGCAAGTATGTACAAAGTAGATGGCCCTGCAGAAAGTTTAAATTGCAGTAGAAACACTTCGAGTGAGTCTGAAGCTGTTATAATGTGAGAGAAGGCAGAAAGAAGGTGGATCAATTAATGTGATTGCAAGCATACTCATGGTTAAGAGATGGAAGCTTCCTCCTTAAGCACATTGGAGTCATTTATAGAGCTAAGACAATTAGTGAAAATTTTTCCCACTGTTAAATCCTCTTACACTGGAGGTTTAAGTTAGTAGTAGTAGTTAACCTGATCTTAGGTAGGCAGCAGTGTGAATACCAGTAATAAAGCAGTTTTTCTTTCCTTACACAGAGCTAAGTGGAACTGGGGTTTCATACAAGCAATGTGATCCTTTTTCTTTATCTGCTTTGCTTCTCTTTACCTAAAATACTAGACGCAGGTAGGCACCTATTTGAAACAAATTCAAAGTAACAGGTTTGTTCATAATGAGGTAGAATTGACAGTCTGTCTGAGAGTGTGGTTTCTTGCTTAAGTGAAAACACTTTTGAAGTTTTTCTTTATTATGACCAGTCCCTGAGGAAAATCACTAATTCAGATTTGGTCCATATTCCAAAATGGAATTTTAACTTGTTGACTTCACTGTTAAGTATATTCAGATGTTAATATGTTTCTGTTAGCTACCTGACCTACTTTTCTATGGAAGAAAGGTTGCATCTCTTAATAAAGGCTTTGGTATATGAGCACTGTAAGTGGGGAGCTGTGGAAGTATTTAAAATTCATTGGTCAATAGATTTATTTTATTAGTACTGCTGATGACAGGCACTTGAATTTTGCTTTTTTATGGTTGAATCCACACAAGACTGCAGATGGGAAGGGGTTACTTCCCACTTCACACTGAGACTGCATGCCTAAATATATACCAGTATAGCATGGGGTCTGGAGGGAAGATAGGGCAGGAGACTCTCTCCAAGCAGTTGAAGCTGAAGCGATCTACTGAGGTGTAGTAAAAATAGGTAGGTAAATTATGAGTGGATCATGGCTGTTAGAGGAAAGATGCAACAGCAGATCTCCTAGGCTCCCTCTTGCATGACAATTGTGCTAGGCCTGTGGGGTGGACAAGACTAGACCTTTCCTCTTGGTTATCAAGCTCTGCCTTTAGCTTTAGGCACTCCAAATGTTACTCTGTATTCGAAATCTATTCAGTAATGACAAGAGAGATTTTAGGTGCTGCCTGTGCCACAGTTTTTATATCCACCTCTTTAGTAGACAGTGGGAAGACCGCTATGACTCTGGTACCACTTACAGACCTTGAAAGCCTGATACAACAGATTCCTGGACCCTTAGCAAAAAAATTGCCAAAAGAGATTGGGAGTTCTCCTAGAGCTACGAATGAATGTAGAATGTCCTCTCCTTCCTGTGCAGGAGATCGTTTTAGGAAAGAGATGCTTAGGTGAACGTGGCTATCAAATTCGTATTTACTGGCCTCAAATTCAGAATGTTCTTCCTTAGCTAGAAAAAAAAGCAAGTTGAGCAGCATCTTGAGCTGCATTAAAACTGAATCTGAGTTGAGGAAGTCAAATGTGATGAAATGTGGAATGGCAGCTTGACCCTATTTGTCTACTACGGTAGGCATGACTGAGCCCACCCTCTGGTGAGTGTTCAGTGCCATCATGTCTCTGGGAGTTATTAAAATTTATCACCTGTAAAATATTAATTGTACAAATACTATGAATCCTCAAAGTTCACTCTAATTTAGAGAGTGGGTCTTGGGTGTATTTTTTCTGCAGAATGACAGGAAGCCCTGGAAATGTTGTGAACTCAAAATTAAATGTGTTGCTCACTGAGTTGTTCTTAAATCTTTTTTCTTAAGACACTGAGAATGTGAGAACTGTTCAAAAGTGAGCTGTATGGACCTCTGTTCTTTATGAAATGCAGGGTCTGAATTTTTTTACTGAATGATACAAGTGAGAAGTACTGTTAAGCAATATTGGATGGATTGAAATATCACCAAGAATCTGTAATATACTACATCATGATCAAGCTTTTCCCCTACTGCTTTCTTAAACCTTTTTCTTCTTTGGATAACTTTTATTTATGTAGCTATTTGTATGTGAGAAGCCCTCAAATCAATTAATTTATTGAATTGTTGTGCTTAGTCACTATGTCAGTTCAAAATAAAGTAGGTTCAATGTTTGGATATTTTATTTTGTTTGTTTTACTTGATAGTACCTCAATTAGTACCTCAATTTTACTTGATAGTACCTGAATTTCAATTTCTAAAATAAACCAGTGATGATCAGTTTTACATGTGAAACTGTCGTTCAGAAAGTGAAATATGTACCTGAGGGTCCATAGGTCAGACAGATAAAGATCCTTTTTCCACTACCCTTTCATATGATTTAATAGAAACAGGCCTCCTTTTCATGATATTTTAATAAAAGCTTCTTGAAACTTGACCAAAAGACATATAGTGAATCTATAAAGTATACCTAATATGTAAGTTTAAAGAATCAAGCCTGCCACCTAATTCATTTTACATATTCATTCTGCATGTATGATAGCATAAGTAACAACCATGCAAAGAAATAATCATTGGATTATTGATCAGTAATCATTGGTTGCTAGAATTGAATTTGTAGTTACAGGGATATACAGAAAAATCACTGTGTATTTACACTTTTATATGTACAAATGTACCTTGTGTAAAGGAGGGAACATGGTTTCAAGTGGAAATCCAACACTTGTATCATTGGGGATGGCTTCTGCATCATTGGGGTTCATTCAATATACAACCCATGATGTCTGATAGCAACTCACCAACAATACTTGATTAGTTGTCAGGACTTGCAGATTTTGTAGTATAATCTTTTACAGTACATCTAACTGGTTACAAGAAATAAAAATGCATGTGTCCTTGTACAGCTGGCACTCTACCATTTAGTTGAATGACTTCTGCTTTTAACATTTAATTAGCTGTTTTTCTGTGATGCACATTAGATAACTTCTCATTTTTTTTAGATATGTGATTTGGCCTCATTTCAGAAGGAAGTAAATAAAAAATAGTCTGTGTTTAAAAAGCTGAGTCTACAAATGTCTTGTGTTTTTAAAATTCTTCACAGGACATAATATTGCTTGAAAAAAGAAAATCCGAATTTTATCTTTTAGTGTTTTAGATACTCATTGTGATGTGTTTTTTTTACAAAAATCAGATTATGCCCACCAAGCTGGAGTCTTCTGCTATACACTGTGAGCTTTAATGAGGTCTCTGCTCATTGCAGACCTAGGGACAAACTGATAAAAAAGCAACCATCTAGTGAGGATTGAGGAGATGTAGAAAAGGCTATTCCAGTTGTCACTGTTGTTGCTGAATTTCAGAATTCCAGAGTTTGTTTTTCTTCACTGCTCAAATGCAGGGCATTTTGTTAGCAAATGCTAGAGCTATGATTTTTAAAGAAAAAAAAATCTTCCCAGAGATAAGAGCAGAATTGCTTATATAGTTCTAACCACAATTCACCTGCCTGAGCAAAAAGTGTGTCACATTCTGCAACTGATACTTAAAATTCTTTTGTTAAAAACTGCACTGATGGTCAAGCCTGCAGTTGCTATCAAGAAAAATGTGAGAGCTAGATATTGAGTGGCTAATTCCATTAACTGGAGGGCAATTTCTTGATCTCTGTGTGTCACCTATATAAGTATTGAGAATTTCATGCCAAAGGTGGACACAATGAGATGAGGGGAGGGTGTTGAACACATGATATGACTGTAGTGAAGATGTCACCAGGGCTTTAAAAGCTCCTATTTTAAAGGCACTATCCAGGTGATAGTATATAATACAAAACGGACTCATTTGGACACTGTGGGGTTTTGTGTTTACAAAGCTAAAAGTGACAAACAAACTCACTTCTTTTACTCGAAACTCGGTGCATCTGGAATAGTAATTATTGTGACAAAAAGTGCATGTGGAGCTTCACAATGCTAGCTTTAGTGAACTTTTACAGACAAAAGCTAAACTTCAAGAAGTTTTATATATGAACACTGCCAAGTGTAGCGAATGCTGCTAAGGTTTGTTGTGAACAGAAGATTTAAGGGTGGCAGGAGCTAACCAGTAGCAAAGGAAGGTGTCCTAAATAGTAGAGTATATGCAGATTGCTTCCTATTATGGCACAGGTTTATGGGTGGAAGGGAGGACAAGCCAGCTCACCGTTAACATTTTGCAGAACCAAATTCTCCTCATTCCACCCACCTGTCATGAAATAGCTAAACAATAGATAATAAAGATGGTTGCATTTTGCTCTTTGAGTGATTCATGTATCCACTGTTGTGTGGTCTAAGCCAGTCAGTTAAAATTCTTTAATAAGCTACTTTAGCTATTCCAGCGAAGTTCACATCTCTTAAACTGGGCCTCACTTAAAAACAGTGACCTACAATATGGGCCTCTTGTAAACATTTATATTTGCACAGTCAGAACTGCTCCTTTGGTACCCAGTTCTGAAGGCAATAATAATCAGTTACTGCACTGGGGAAACAAGATCTCCGTCACTGCTAAGCAGAATTTCATTGACACAATGATTAAAAATAGCTTCAGTTTCATGCTGTAGTTGTAGAGAAAATATTTACATCCTGTGGAGAAACAATGATTATTTTCATTGGAAGAAAATATAAAGGAAAAAATGTTACTTAAAATATGTGGGGATGACATTTATCCATGAATGAACATCATAGCTGAGAGCCAAGTTCATAAAAGAAAAATATTGTAGGCAGATATGCCATGCAGAGCAGAGGAAAAATATTACTCTCTAAAAGGCCTTAATGTGACTAGGATTTGTGTTTATTCTTGACTAGTGCTTAAGGTTGCCTAAAACATTGTAGGGCATGGCATCAATATATTGTCTGAAAGGATCTTCATAAAGATCACCTTGAATGTGACTACAGCAACGAAAGAATAGACATTATCAAAGCCTGAACATAAATGAAGGTGGTATTAACAGAGAACATTTGATCAGTGCAGTCCTGTAGGGTTATCTAAAAATTGTCAAAGTATAAAGCTAGTCAAGAATATATTTTGTTGTCATTATCATTTTATTCACATTTGCTATATTTCTCTCCCTGGAGTACTAACACTTGGAAAAAAAAATTAAAATGCATAAGGTTGTTCAGCTAGGCTCACTTGTGACCTGTGTAACAATAAAATCAGAGCACAGCTTTAACTCTGAATTTTAAAGCAGAAAGGAAATTAAATTGGTTGAGCAGAACTTTTCCTTGTAAACCCATGCTGACTATGACCAATGACTGCATTGTGTCTCAGGTGAATTCATAGAATGATGGAGTGCTTTAGGTTGGAAGGGACCCTGAAGATCATCTGGTTCCAGCCCCCCCCGCCTCCCCCAGGCAGGGACACCTTCCACCAGACAGGAGTCTCAACACCCTGTCCAGCCTGGCTTTGAACACTTCCAGAGATGGCGCATCCACAACTACTCTGGGCAACCCTTATTTTAGCAGGCACTGGTAGTACTTAATTCTCATGTCATATATACATGCATACATACTATAATGAAATGTTTCAATATCTGTATTGAAACATATTGTATTGAAATACATATTTTTGTCTGCATGCTACAGAAATATGTCTGCTGTGGCTCTTTGAGAAGTAACTGGGACAGAACTTTATTGTTGAGATAGCATTGAATATAAATAGCTGCATTTGTTCCTACACAGCATTTTAATAGTGACTTGCAATTTTTGCAAAGGTCCCATTTTTCTCAGAAGTCTTTTGGAATAAACAGCATAAATATATTTGTAGATTATATCAAACTAGAGTAAATTGTTTACCAGAGTAAATTGTTTGAGCCTTCTCTCAAATCTTTTCTTGATCCCTTCTGTTTTACTCAAAGAAAGTCTTTAGTAGTTAGAACTCATTTCCTTGGGACTGAAATCTCACAGACTATGGGTATTGTATTTGTTAAATGGTAGGGTCTTTTTAGTTCATTTTCATGTGAATTAGGGGTTAAAATTTTTTTAAGATTGTTTTTCATCATATTTATCCCCTGCTATGGATTTTGTAGCATTTCTTCCTCATCTGCTAGATTATTCTTCAAAACTCTTAGTCTTCTTTTCACAAAAATATTTCTTTATGAAACACCTGTTTTATTCAAAATAAGATTTGATACAAAATCACAGAAAAACTAAATTATTATTTGATGATTTAGATAGCATTTCAAAGCAACTTACAATAGATTGCTTATGCTAGAAGAGGCATCCACTGTCAATGAAGCTGTGTAAGAGGTTCTTTGAAAAAAATTGTTCAAAAAGACATTTGACATGTTTCCTCTGCTGTCCATGTTTCCTCTGCTGTTCAGCTGTGTTGAACTTTCTGATTTTTACTAAGTAGTGTGGGTCAACACCACCAGGAGGGCTTTTCTTCCTATTTGTTTAGCTATAGGGTAAATGAAAATTTATGTATGTAATTAATATAATTTATAATATATTTCACTTGAGCCTTTTCTTAAGACAAAATCAATAAACTGCAGTCCATTTTTAGGTCACGATTAGCACAAACTTTTCAATCTCTCCCTGACAAGCTGATTTTATGCAGCGATGATTTTAATTACCGTTTTTTCCCTTTTATGCTTTCAGATCAATCTACTTCCCCTTAGGCCAGGTTCTGCTGATGAATATTTCGGAACCTGTGTAGTTACTCTGTATAACTATACGGTGGGATTTTTTGGCGTAGTTTGCTTTGGTTTTTGTCATGAAGAGTACCATTGTTGCTTCTACTGTTTTTGCAACAAAATGGCAAAGCAAAGTAAAGAAGATTATTTTTGAATACCTAAGGGGGAAATATAAAATATACCAACTCATATGGGTTCTGTTGAGGTATCTTATTCAAGTTGCATAACCTATTACTTTATCCATATTCCCTGCAAATCAAGCTTTGTCACTAGTCACCTATTCTTTGGGAAGATAGATAGTTTGGGAAGATAGTGTTTGGGAATCTGTCTTTAAGGTTGGAGATTGAAATAAGCCATGCAGGACCAGTTAAGTAGATGACTCTGCATGATATCGCAGAAAGCATTCATGCTAGGTACTTTTTATTGGTAGATATACATGCATATTTCTAAAACCTTGACTTGCCAGCTTTGTGTAACACCTATCCCAGTCACACAATACTGTCTCAGGTAACAGAAGAGCATCTCTGTGGACTTGTTGTTCCATCAGGGTCAATTTTCCATATTGGTCCAATGCTAGGTTGCCATGGTAAACGTTGGGCACATATTCCTTGTGAAAAAGCTGTTCGTTTATACTCCATCTAAGTACCCTTAGAGCAAAACACCCCAGCACTTTTTTTTTTTTTAATTGCTGTTAGTATTTCCCTTTGCTCTATTTTGTCTAAGAAAAACAGCTGAAACATTTACACCATGCTGTTCCTCCTGCTTTTGGCCTTGGTCACTACTCCCCAACAAACTTATGTCACAGTCTTTGCTTAAAGAAAAAAGTGAATTAGCTGAGTCATAGCTATTTTTTGTCATGGGATGCATACATTTATCATACAGTACACCATGTTGGGTGATGAATTTGTCGCATCTCCTGACAATGTCAATGAAAAGTTCTCCTAGTTCTGGCCAGGACAGGATTAATTTTTGCAGGAGAGAGGAGAGGGCATGACTTGGACATGGAGGTTATTCTGAATCACTTCGCAGTATTTCCAGGGGCTGGGAAAGGGACTACCTCCCAAGTAGAAGGTGCTTCTTTCAGACAAATAGATATGGCAGAGAGCCGTCCACTATTGTGTATTGTTGGGTAGGGGGATTCCTGTGAAAAGTTACTTCTCTTGTACCGTCTGTCATTGGTATATTAGCAGCTACTGTTTGTTTTCATATCTCATTGCTGTTTCCAGTAACCTGTTCTTATCTCAACCCACAGTCCTTACCTTTTGTGCCTCCAATTCCTTGCTCTGGTCCACTCAGGGTGGAAGGGAGGGGAAAAAGGGAGCAACATGTGGTTTTGGTGGGTTTATTAAATTGGAGAAAACTGTTTCAAAAGCACAACATGAGTTATTCTCCAAATGCACTAGGTGTTTATTTCAAAATGCTTGGAAGAAAAACATAACTGTTCAGGTACATAGAGATGAAAGATTATCCCATTAATATAATTTTTTTTTGTTGTCAGCTTGTGCAAACAGTCTTTAAGCTGTATGTTATTTCAGTTCATCCTATTGTACAAGGCTGATAAATTTTAGCAAAGTGAATACATAATTCAAGTAGAAGTACATTATTTTAATGTGACACCACAATCTCCAAACTTGTTTCACCTTCATTGCTTGTGTTTTTTCATGAGTTCTGTACTAAGAAATTACAGTGTGTAACCTTGATGATCTGTCTAATTGAGAATTTTATGCTTAGAATGTCCAGACAGACATAAGATTTACCTGTTGATGCAGAGTAAAGGTAGATCAGAATCTGAAATTTTCCATGTGTAATGTTTCTAATTTAGGTAAGTTACATACATTGGACACTAGTTTAATTACCTCTTTAAAGTTGGCCATCTGTGTGTGTCAAGGATGATAACTGCTTACAGATGTGAACATATGGCATTCATCCATTTATGGGTCCAAAGAACTTTGGATGCTCAGAAACCAGCATTAAATCTTGGAACAGTGAATTTTGTATTTGAGTCTCTTCAATGGATGGAACATGCATGTAGTCGGATGATAAAAAGCTGGGAGGAGCATCTGATACACCTGAAGGCTGTGCTGCCATTCAGTGGCACCTCGATAGGCTGGAAAATTGCCTGGAGAGAGGTCTAATAAGCTTAAACAAGGTCAAGTGAGGATAAACTAGAGCAAGTGCTGCATCTGGGGAGCAGTAACCCCAAGTACCAGTACAGATTGGGGGCTGGCCTACTAGAGAGCAGCTCTGCTGAAAAAGACCTGGAAGTTCTGGTGGATGACAAGTTGACTTGGATGACAATTGACTGTGAGCCAGCACTGTGCTTTGCAGCCAGGAGGGCCAGTGCCATCTTGGGGTGCGTTAGGAGGAGTGTGGCCTGCAGGTCCAGGGAGGTGATCTTGTCCCACAGCCCTAGTGAGGCCACATCTGGACTACTCCCACATCTGGAGTCCAATTCTGGTCTTCTCAGTAACTAGGGAGATGAGGAGGCAAGGAACTATTGGACAGGGTCCAATGGAGGGCTACAAAGATGATGAGAGGTCTAGAGTGTCTCTCCTGTGAGGAGGGACTGCAGCAGCTGGGCCAGTTTTGCCTAGAGAATCAGAGAATCATCAAATGTTAAGGGGTTGGAAAGGACTTTAAAGATCAACTAGTCCCGATTCCCTCTGCCATGGGCAGTGACACCTCCCACTAGAACTAGAACTTTAGAAAACTCTTTAAAAAGAGAAGAGGAAGCATTAGTGAAAAGTTTACTTGTCACAAGAAGTGTCCAGCCTTGCACATCATTGGTATCTGATTGGCTAATGCCAGCTTTCAGGTATATTGCCTGAAGTGACACTGTATAAACTGTTACCAGGGTTGTATTGCTCAAATGAAGCTTGGGCTTGATGTGTGACTCAGGAACTTAAAGGAATCTTGAATCCTTCTCAAGGTAAAGGGACAACACAATAAAACTGCAAAAAAAGTCCACTGGTGGACTGACATCAGCCACTAGTGATCAAAATAATCATCAGTGCTTTTCAGCAGTGTTAATCAGTGTTATGGGAGGGATATCTTTTAAGAAAACAAAGACATTAACCTGAGGTTTGCTACTTCTAAACAGTGTGTTTTAGAAAGATCAACTTGTTCCTGAAACAGAAAACACAGTTTTTTAAACTGTGGTATAAATTATTTCATAGTTGTATCAAGATTAATACAAAAGATTGTTTTACTCAGCAGGCTAAATCTAGAGAAAATTTGGCTTTGGTTCACTGTAGACAAAAACAGAATAGCATATATATAGGTAACGTATGAAGCTAGGTAAACTTTTTACAGTCTTGAGAGGTACCTATTTGTGTTCTGAATTTCCATTTCTCTTTCTTGTAATAAATTCTTCATGGTCATTTTTTGATTTGTTTATAATACTGTTATATTGGAGCCTCTGTAATGAAAACTTTGGACTGAAATTCATGTATTCAAATTTTATAGTTATTTTAGTCCAAAAGGAATGTTTAGTTTTAAATGGTTTAAGCCTTTATACTTTTGCTGGACTTGTAAGTTACAAACCAAGTGAGGGGGGTTTAACCCTGTTCCGCTTGTTTTTGTGTTTCAGCAGGTTGACTATTAAATTTCAAATAGTTAGAGCCACTTGGGTAAGGAGTTTGCACTTTCTATGTCGCCGAAGACTAATCACAAGACAGTGGAGCCAGAAATGAAGGTTATTTTTCTACATAAAGGAACTGTTTATGGAATAAAAAAACTGTTTAAGGAATAAAAAATAATCTATAATAATGGATTCTCAGGTGCTGCAATTTCAGGACCTACAAGTAGAAGAAATGGAAACAAAAGTCCTCTTGCAATGAAAAAGGAAAGAGGGAATTTTTAATACAGGGTTTGAAGGCTTTTCTACAGTTTCATAAAACCCTTTTAACGGGTATATGAAATACTAAATCTAAATACTCCCAACATTGTACAACTAGCCTCTCCTCCTACGTTTAATTGGATGGAACACAGCTTGGAACATTACGCTATTTCTGAAGGTTTCCTGTTCATTTGTAGTTCACAAATCTGTTGGCTTTCTGATGTCACAGTCTGGGGTAAAATAAATAGAAATAACAGGAATAGGTCTAAGGAGTTATCTTTCTGGTTGGGACCTGTACACATATGTACCATAGATTTGAAGCCACAAATAAGATCTTTTCATTAATCCCACAGAAGAATATCTCACAGTTCTTGCTTCTTGCTGTGCTAAGCTTCCCAGTGAGCCATGGCCAGCAGAGACAGAGCTCACATAGAGCTATAGCACCTGATAAGCTTACCTGTAAATCAGAAAGTTCATAGAGGCCTCTGTTAATGGAGTGTATGTTAAAGAAAAAGCTGAAACTCTGGCTTCATGTGGAGATTAATGGCAATGTAATGCAGGATTAAATAGAAAAGTATGCTTGAATAAGGTATTTTCTCAGGAGAATTGTTTATTCTTGTGTATTAGCATCATCCCTAAAATAAAAAGTAGTCCTTCCTCTACCAGCTACCACCTATTTTCCAGGGGCCTTCTCCCTCTTAACTTCATCCTGAGTACTTACGTCAGAAAGAGCTCGGTGTCTCTTTATCTTTCTCTAACTCCCTGTTTAATGACAACAGTAACAATTTGGGCTGATTTGCTAATATCTCTAAATGAGGTGGTTCTTTGTTAACCTCAAAATGGTTAAACTTAGCAATGTCCTCAAAAAAAAGGTTCTTTCCCTAAATGTTCAAAACTGAAGCATTGTCTGAACTCTGATTGCAACTTCTTCTCTTTTAGCGTATGGAGTGCAAGGCACATGATTCCTCTGTACCCACACTGACTGACTTACTAAAGGCACTCTGCACTCCAGGGCAGTCTGTCATACTAGACGTACTTGCGTCTTCTGAACTGTAATTTTCTTACAGAAAATACAAGCAAATGACTGTTTCTGCGCCTGGTGTTTTTGGTCATGTGAAACCTCTCATACACTGTAAAATTCCCAAGTCCTGGAATAGAAGAAAGCTTTTTCAACTCCAGAATTTGTATAATTCAGTTCTGAGTGAGATAGAAATCCTATCTTGGACTTTTCTGAGATGTTTTAAGTAGTTTACGAAAGAGATGTGTCTTCAAATCCCTTAGGCAACAAGAAATACTTAGTCTGCCACAGTCATTAACTGATCTGTTGGGTAAAATGAAGTGACAGCATCTCAATTTCCTTGCTGATTCTGCATTCAGATCCATAAACAGTCTGTCCTAAGAGGGAATAATTGTTTATGATTCCAGAATGGATTTCTTACAGTAAACAAACACCTAGTAAACAAGCACCCTGGAGTAGAAGAGGTCACATTTTGTTCATGTGCTGAAAGGCTAGTATGGCTAATAGCACTGTTTTGAGTATGTATCAGGGAAAGTACTCTACACTGCAAACTTTTTAGACCTCAATACTCTCCTGTCTGCTTTCCTACAGTCAAAATGTCTTTATCAGAAGAAGCAGGCATGTGGTACATTACGTCAACACACTTCAGAAACTCTGGACACACACATAGTTGAAATAATTAGAGTGATTACATGACAGTTTCAGGTACTTGTGAGTCAGGGTATTTTTCTTGAATATGCCAATAACTACTGCTTAAATAAACATAAACATAGTTCTGCTCCAAAAGGGTTATTCAGTTGATTGATTTGCATTGTTTTGAAGTTTCTATAAAGAAAAGCTGTAACTAATGTATTAGCTTTAGACAAGAAATCTTTTTAGGTACTTATGGTCAACAAAAACATAATTATCAAATGTAACATGACTGCTGCTTCAACATCCCTTAGTTAACTCTTAATTTGACTCTGTGTAACAAGATACAGTCTTCTAGGTGATTGGTGAAAATTCTTCCACAACATGTGAAATTTATGCCTTTTTTGTACTTTATGTGATTTTCATTGCTTTGATTCAAAATAAATTGTGCTAGAAGTCTGAAGCAATTCTGTTTTAGAGGGTTTTATTACAAGTATCTCTTATACATTTTGATGACTAAAGCACCATGGATGAATGCTAATAATTTTGCAATTCTGACATCTTCCAATAGCCTGTTGTTTTCCTTCTAACTGGCTGTAGGTGGGTAATCTTCGTTTGAAAATATTTACCAAGGACTCCTGTGCCAATTCCACATGTCAGGATCTGGGCCCTGATACTGCCATTATTCACTGTGCACAGATAGATATTGCAAGTTACAGAACTTGTTGAGACACTTGAAAAAAGTACAGAAGAAATGCCAGCATGCAATGTAGCATATGTGCAATGCATGACCCGTGTGTAGGGCAGGTGAACGAGTCATTGTCACAGCGGTGTGTGGGCAGTCAGGTGATCCTTGCAGTAAGAACCTACCATCCACTTTCTAAACTGCACATTGTACGTGGAGCCAGAGGTGGCAGTAAGAAGGCAAGCGGAGATGGTCTCCCATTCGTTTATTCTGGCTCTAGTGAAGAAAGAGGCAATTGAAAGAAAGAATTTGTGCATGCAACTTCTACTGGAAAGCAGGGGGGAACTATGTTATTAAAACAGCTGTATAAAAATCCGTGAATATTTTCAGGAAAGAAGTTAGCTAGTAGGATTTGAGCATAAGATGGGAAGCTAGCAGGGAGACATCCCAGTTTTCGGGAAAGGAGACTGAACACCAAGCAATGGTGCTAATTCCAGTTCTTCTGAAGAGGAGAAAGAAAAAGCAAAAGAAGCCCCAAATACTGTTTTCCGGATGCTTGTAGGTACCGTGACAGAAGAAAAGACTCGAATTTACCATCAACCAAAACTGAAGGAACATGTAATCCATCCTTTTTTGGAAAAGTTAAGTGGTCAAAGATTATCATCTTTTGTAATACCCAGTACATTGTATCTTAAATGCATGTACCCTGCTAGGAATAAGAGTGGAGACCTGTAACAAAAGATGATAATGCTCATAATAGCTGTTGTCAAGTAATTGTTTTATAAGCTCAGTGTCTGTGATCCTACCAAGAGTATATTTAGGTGCATTACTTACACGAAGGACTCAGATGCCATGTCTTCACAGATAATCCATGTTTGCCCAAGTAAATGTAGCAGCGTCGACCAGGATAATCTGTCTTTCCTAAACGGAATGGAGATGAGGGTTTGCTGTTGGGTAGTTTTTACACCTGGGTTGATACCAGATGAAAGTTAGTAAGTGCAAACTACTCAAAATTAAATGAATAGGTAGTATTTCCTAGAATCCTTACAGTATCACATGACCATTTTCTTAAAAAAATTAGCTGTCACTGAGCTACAGAACCACTTAGTTTTTGAAATACCTCTTAGGTCGTTGAGTCCAGCCTTTAAATGATCACCATCTTGACAACTAGACTGTGGCACTAAGTGCCACATACAGTCATTTCTTGAACATTTCCAGGGATGGTGACTCCACCCACTCCCAGGAGAATCTAACATTTAAAACCCTTTGCCTAAAGAAATTGCTCCAGATGTCCAGCCCAAGTGCACCTTGTCCTCTCATTCTTTCAGTGGCTGCCTGGGGAAGGGGCTGACTCACACCTGACGTCCTGTCAGGTTGGTGTAGAAAGTTCTGGCTTCCTGTCTTGCCGCTCTATAGGCACCTTCCCTGATGTTGAGTCTGTTAGGCGACATCCAGCTGAAGCAGTGTACATGTCATAAGGACAAGTACTGCTACAAAAAGAGCAGATGTGGGAAATTAGGAAATTATATCAGTCAGCGGTCTAGTTGCATTTCAGCAGAATATTAGATATATCAAAGAAAACATTCAGTTGCATAGTACATATTGCTGAGACTTCAATCAGTCTTTTATGTCTCCTTGTGGGGGTATTTTCTCAGAGATAGTAGAAATTCTTTCTGCGGAAAAGATAATTTTGAAATTTGCCCAGTGGAGGCTTGTTCTCTCATAGCTAGTTACTGATATTTGGATTTGACAAGAGGAAGAGGAAATTGCATATAGTTGCATATTAACTTAGCATCATCCACATGTGAGAGACCCTTAAGCAAAGAGCCTGCTGTTACATGTAATAGCCCTGACTACTTTTCAGGAAAAGAGCATGAGTCACTTAAAGAAAGGAGATTCGTATTTTCTCCCAGACATGTTTCAAGACTGAGCTGTGTAAAACAGAATTGGCATTGTATAATTACTTGCATCTTACTCTGTACTAACTCAATTTTGCTTTTCATTCCTAGGTATTTAAAAGACTCTTATTTTCCCATTAGACTTTACTGTCTGCCAATTAAAGCTTTAAACCTATGATGTGGAGACAGAAATTTCTTAAAAAATGTTTCATGTAGACATATTAAAAACACCTTGTTTGAATTGATTTTCTTACCTTTTTTAATGTTTATGATTTTTACCAGATAAAACAATCTTCATGAGATTTGTAATAATGTTTTTTCACCATTTGTCTGCAAAGTAAAACATTTTAGTTTGAAAGCCAGATTTGCTCAGTAATGCTTACTAAAACAGTATGAGGAAAACCTCCAAATACTGCAGATTTTTTTTTCCTTTTGCCTGCTTGGCTCTAACAACTAGAGCTACAGTGACTAAGATCTTGGCATAGGCTACACTTAGGGCATATATCCTGGGCTTATTTTTTCTCCTATTACCTAGGTAGGTAGTTCTCAGTGGGACCAGTATTACAGTTTTGCTCAGATGTCCCGAGTCTAATGATCAGAAATAATTAGTGTCCAAGGGAACATGAGGTAGGGTTAATTAATAATAGAGTGTAGAACCATCTGAATTGAAAACACTAATGCTATCCATAGTTACTCAATGTGATCTTAAATAATAAGAGCTATATTAGTAAGGACTGTTTCTTGTACAGTAATGTGAGTTAGGGTAATTTTCTTCCTCTGTATTTATGGGAAATGGTTGCACTTTTGAGGTGCAGAAAATCATAGGAATTGCATTATGCATGACACCTGTGCGAAGGGGTAGATGATCCACACTTTTCTTTCCCCATAAAGAGCACACTTCTGGGGAGAAGAAAAATGGGTAGAAAGGTGATTATAGGCAGACCTGAGCATGCGGTACCATTAAGACATTTTTAATAGCAATTTCATTTTTGGCACCTATAACAGAACTGTACTTCCATTTTTAAGAATGCAACAGTAGTATGTAACATTGATAAATATGATTGTTCTGCTGTACCATTCATTTAACTTTTTAAAGCAAATTAAGTTCTCAGCACAGAGTGGGAAATCTTTGACTTTAAAGTAGATATGTCTTGTCTGGATACATATCAGAATAAAAAATAACTTTTTTTTTTTTCTTTACTGCATTCTTAGATTTCATCATCTAGACTACCTCATTAGGAAGTTATATCCTGTATTGTTTCCAACAACAATCTATATAAACCAGTGAAAAAGGGTTCTATTTCATGGCCCAGGAAACCATGAATCAGAATCCTTTTGCTGTACACTTTTAGGAAGATGACTAACACTGCTAGTCAACTATATTTTGTCCTTAGCTTAGCTTATTTTGGGGGGTTTCTTGAATCTAAGAGGTAGATGATAAAAGGTTATATTTCACATCTCTAAATTTATTGGCAGCTCCTGGAAGGGGAAGCCAGAAAAGTAAACCCAACATAATGATGGAGTAGCGTGACAGCAATAAAAAGTTACAGTAACACCACTGTTCTGGTGGTCTCTTCTCTTCTTACAGCTTGTTCCCATTTCTTTTAAAATGTCTGGATGAAAGGCTTCTGACAAGAATCTATTATTTCACTAGCATGGCAGGAAGCTGTATTTGTGATTCATTTGATATTACTCCTTCCCTTTGTTCCACAGCTAGTGATAGGCTTTATCTCTTGATGAAAGGGAGGCTCTTTTTGAGGCCTCTCACTACGTCTTGTAAAAGTGTTCTGATGCATTGGTCCTAGTACACCAGTACACATTTGCCTAATTCCCTAAATGTCCCTGAAGTTCTGTGTGGCTTAAACATTTTGCACTTCTTGTTCTGCATTGCTATTCAGGGCCTACAATTCATAGTGCTTTGCCTCAGAAGTAGCAACATCCCAGAGGCTGCTAGATATGGGCTTAAAAACAGGTTATTCTTTGCCCTGTAGCAATAACAAAACAAATAAACAAAAACCCACCCAGTATGTTCTTTACAGCTAGGATGAGAGAGAGATGTGTTCCATTTAGCCTTCATGAAGTTACAACTATGTTCATTAAAGTTTTGTCAGAAAAAATATCAGGTACTTTGGGCAAAGGGGCAAAAACATCACTGTAAGCAAATGCTTACATTTGCTGTATTTAATGATTGTATAAGAATAGCTCATTCACTACTTCCCCTATATTCTAATGTCACTTGTACAGTTTTATTAGTTAGTTGCTGTTGAAAAGGAAATAAGGCCAATTTTCAAAATGAAATACATCCCTAGATATGTTGCCCAAGGCACCTAAGATACTGTCTTTTCTTCTCCAGCATTTATGTGTTAGCAGTTCACAAACCCAGACCCAATAGCAAATCACTGGACTTGCCTATATCCTGCAGAAACATTTAAGCACATAAAAGTTTACTAATCCTGCTCTAAGTGTCTTTGGGTTTTTTTTGTTCTGACCCTAATGTATCTCAGTGTGGATGAATATTTTTCATGTCACCAGTCTGAATTAAGCTGTCATACTGACTGGAGTTTCTCTCCATTTCATACCTTCATGGAGGACTTTGAAGGACGATGTCACACCTTTGTCCTGGGCTTGAAGATTCTGTTGAACACAATAACTAAAATAGCAGCACAGTACATTGAGTGGCTCATACTCAATCACCTGCCTGCAACGATGATCTTTAGTTAATTTTTTTTTCATTATTTTTAATTTTTTTCAATTCTGCATTTATTATTCACATGCTGTGTTTGGAAACAAGCCTGTGGTAGTATTTAGAAGAGTGACTTAAAAGCACCCTTTCTTGTCAAAAGCACAATATGTGTCTTCAGGAGTCCAGAGGAGAAGTACTGGCAGAGGTATTACAGCAAAGCTATGGGCTTGTTGTTTTAGAAGGGTTTGATGTTCTTTTGTATATTATTAATGAGCATGAGATTCATTATTAGAAACCCAGCAGTGGTGCTTTCTTTGTGACTGACCTTATAATATGGCAGGCAGTGTTCTTGCTCAGGAAAACTACCTGAGTTTTACATAAGATCCCCATTCTCCTCCCAGCTAGATGGAGCACACATTCATAAGGTTCAGGATGTCCCCTGAAATATTTCTGATGTGATTGTCATTTCACCTCTCCATTTCCAGAGTTTGGGCTTGGCAGACTGAAGGGACATGATACAAGTACAGTTCAGAAGCAGCATTACTGCCAACCAAATACCATTTACTAATGCATATAATGAAGAGGTTTCGGAGAGAATTTATTGTTTTCTTACAGTAAAGTGAAAATACAGAGGTCTCACACTGAATTATGCGTAGTGATTGTCATCGACAGATAAATTGTCCCACTTTATTAGGTTTCCAACAAGACATTATGGTTACAGGGAGCGTAGAGCTTTAATTGGAGTACATTATAGGAAGCAGAGTGTGGTTACAGCAGTTTATAGGAATAAAACTAAGATGTTTCATTTCACACTTTGGTTAAAGTATAAATGAGTAAGGCTTACATATAGATACTAGGAAACTCTTGGAAAAGCTTCCATTTAATATAATGTATTTAATTACCTAACTTGTATAAATCCTTCTACTTTGGTTTTTATTTTCAATGTGTAGTCACTACTCTTTTTGACAGATCACTTCAGTAACTATAGAAAAATTGTTGATTTTTCTGGTTTATAAAAAACTACTCTTGATTAAAGAAAAAAAATGCCACCATAGATTTGTCTCTGCTTCTCTTGTGAGACATAAGTCTTTGTAAAGCACAACTTTCCCTAACAGGTCAGGTTAGTGCTCAGTGCTCAGGAGACAATGGTTCCGTTGCTGCAGAAAGCTGAAATTTATTGTCCACACACAAAGAGCTATATCAAAATAATTTCCCTTAACATTCAAAATTTGGGGCATGTAGCTAGTTACCCTGTGCAGGCAAATAAATGTACTTCTACATGTCCAAACTGTGGCATATTCAGACTATCAAACAGAAAGTGTGTAATATAGATCAGTGCTTTCAACTTGGAAGCAGCTATCAAAAGTATTCTTTCTCAGAAGGTGACTTGCAATTTAAAAATCTACTGGCTTTTTAAATCATAGTGAAAATATCAATAAATTAGGCAACCAGTGAAGATTGGAGCAAAGCGTATTGGCCACTAGAAGAACTAAACTGACCTACAGAAATAATCAATGGTTTCCCAGACAATAGCCCATTATAAACAATTTCCTCCAATACTGTCATCCAATAGCAAGATACTGACACACACAATGTGTGACATACGAGGTTTGAAATAATGAAAACACCCGCAGTTTTTCTGGAAAGTCAGTAGTTTCCTACATCAAAAGTTTGGTAGCCTAATTAGGGGATGTGTGAACATCTGGACTGTAGGAATCTAAAATACCTGATTCGCTCCTGAATGTATTTAGCTGTGAATTTTCTCTTTACATGTGTCAGAGGCACATGTCATCCCTGTTAGGGAAGAGACTTTTTTATCAAGAGCGGTCAGTCACTCCTTGGGAGGTAAAACAGTAAGTGTGAGACAAAGAGTCAGTCAAAACAAGCCAAATAGATCTTGCAAGTTTTATTAGACCACCCTATTATTAGTAGCTCACCATTTCCAGTGCAGTTCAAAGATACTATATTATACATGTCCATAATACCTTTTCCAGTTTTTTTCATGGATGATACTCTGGTTCCTAGTTCTTAACACTCATTCAGTGTTTTTCAAAAACCTAAAGAGTTCATATCAACAGAGGAAGCCTGTCACATCAGTGTTATAAGGTTGTCCAAAAATACTTACTTTCTGTACATAGAGGTATGGCCTCTCCTATCATTTCTGAAGTTTTTTAACTTAAAATGTACTGCACAGTGGACGAATAGACCTTTAGAGCATGCTCTCTTTTCATTCATGGCTCCCCTTCATGCAGTCTGCTGGGATCGCTTTTTATCAGAAAAAACAAAATAGAATAAAAAAAGAGCTGACAGAAAATCCTGCTACCAGTTTCTTGTGCTGATCCTTTTGCTGTGATTGGGGGAGTCACATATATATTATGCCATCCATATTCTATCATACACAGTAGCTCTGTTGAAGGCACCAGTATTCTTGATAAGTTCCTATTGGTTTTTCTTTAAACTAGAAAGTAGCATCACCATTTTTGTATCTTTAGCTTGCAAGTGAACTAGAACTTGATTCACATTGTTGAAGTGTCCCTAGGGCCTCAGAGACTTAGATTTACAGATCAGAAGGGTTTCAGGATATAGTAAGACTTTTCTTTCTGTTCTGCATCTGCAAAGAGGAAGGCCAACATTCAAAAGGGCACTTGCAAGGTTGACCAGAGCTTACATGGCTGAAATTATATGAAGCAAAAGATAGAGTGAGGTTCGTCTGATCACATTCCTCAAGGACAATACCCACTTCCTAAAATAAATGAACAGAAGCACCTTCTTCATGATTTTACATGGCCACAGCCTAGAAGCTGCTGCTCAATTTTCTACAGTTCTGGCAGTTAAGACCAGGAGATATACCAAAGGGCCCTTCGGAAGGAGAATTATACAATTGCTTACAGCCTTTTTATAACACTCTACTTTATTTTTCAACTATTGTGTGACATCAGAATAAATGAAAAGAGGAGCTGACCCACTGTCAATATGATCATTTGGCACAGCTTCATTGACTTTGGAAACCCTACATCAGTCCATACCAAATGATGTTCTGAACCAGAAGTCTTGCCTGTGCACAGATAAACACACTTTTTTTTCCATTTCTCTCACTATCCAGACAGCTATCCAGACAGCTAGATACTTTTGATAAAACTACCAAGAACAGCAGAAGAAAAAGACTTCCATCTATGGGTGTGGCATGGTTTAGGAATGGTACTCCCCAATTCAGTGCTCCCATTGAGACTCTGTGTGTGCCACTCTATCCCCCCTCTCCCATTGCAGGATGGAGAGGAGAATTGAAGGCACAAAAAGTAAAGATCACAGGTCGAGATAAGAACAATTCACTGGCAACAGCATGTGATAAGAAAATGAACAGTAACAGCAGTAATAAAAACAATGAAGTGTAGAAGACAGGCAAACAATTAACACACAATTGCTCAGAATGCATGTTAGCCAACCACTCTCAGCCTCAGAACCAGAGTTACAGGAGTACTCCCTCTACCCCATTTACCTGACTGGAAGGGATGCATTCTCCCCAGAAGAGACTTCCTTACTCCTGCCCTGGCAATGATTTGAAGTGGTATAGAGTAACTTCTGGATCCTAGCCATGGCCCCTCGTGGCTACTGCAAATAATGAACCCTGTCCTGACCCTAACTAAGATGTTATCCAGCCCTTATCCTATACCATCAATACCATACCTTGATCCTATACCTTCCAACTATACACATATCTCTCTCTCTATATAGAGAGAGGTATATACACAAGCACAATTTCCATAGTAAATATCTGCCCCTCCAAATACCTGTTGAATTTTTTGAATCCATGACTGTGGGTTCTCTGTCTTAGATATCTTCCAGGTCAGGAGGACTGGTATGCTGTCTGATGGTTGCAAGCTGCATCATGAGCTCATATGTGGAGCAGTCCAGACTCTCTGTCTGTGGTTATGGCATACAGTGGCAGAGTCATTCAGCTGCTAATGTTCTACAATGAAACATTACACACTGTTCTCACCTAAAAATCAAATCCCCTTCAGGTGCACATTTTTTCCCCTTCCAACTGCATTAGACACCAAGTGCACCAAGGTCATTGAGCAAAAGCAAAACCCAAGATGGGTTTGCCTTTGCTTCAAGCAGGACTAATTCGAACTATCTTCCTTAACACATTCATCAGAGGGACCACACAGGGACTTTATCCCTTCTATGAACTTTGAAGGTTTTGACTGGGCAAGACCAGCTCCATTCAATTGGTAGAGCCTCTAGTGGTAACTAACCAGGTGACCTTCACTAAGTGAAGGTCCCAGTGTCTGAAGGTCCCCCCCACCCATTGCTTTCAGTGTGGTTTTTAGCAGTCCATTTTTCAACTTTCCCAGACGCTGGTGTGTGATAAGGAATATGGTATACCTATTCGATACTGTGCTCTTTTCCTTATATCTAACCTGAACCTCCTTAGCTTAGCTTCCTGCTGTTTCCTTGAGTCCTTTCACTGGCCACGAGAGTGAAGAGATAATTGCCTGCCCCTCCACTTCCTCTCACAAGGGTGTTCAGGACTGCAGTGAAGTTTCCCTTCAGTTTTCTCCAGGCTGAACAAACCAAAGCACCTCAGCTGCTCCTCATCCAGCTTCCCCTCAAGGCTCTTCACCATCCTTGTGCCATTCTTTGGATGCTCTCTAACAGCTTAATGCCCAAAAATGCTCACAATTCTTTGAGTGAGGCTGCCTCAGTGCAGAGCAGGGATAAGAGCAATTTACTGGAAAAAAAAAATGAGATGAATATTAATAACAAAGTGTACAAGATAGACAAAGGATTCACATGTGATTGCTTGGAAACAGCGTTTCCCATTTGCATGCTCCAGCTTTGAGCCAGCGTCACCTGACTGCGCCTTCTGCCATACTTACTCAACCAGAAGGAGCTCTTTCTTCCCAGACGAGACTCCCTTTCATCCTCACCCAGCAACAATGTAGGGTGATAGAGAATAACCATACACCAAAATCAGTATTACAGATTTTATTTAATTGTAAATATGAGGTAGAGACAGAAATAGGAATAGGAGGAAGAGAGGTAAGACTAAGAGAGTGAGAGATTCAGCAAAAGATACCACCGCATGAATTTCTCTGGCATTCTGCTTGTTTTTCTTCACAGTGGTTTGCTCTATGCTGGGAGTCCCAAAGTGTTCTCCTGGAGGTACCACTCTTTTCCAGGTCCAGTTCCCCACCATGCATGAGTCATAGATGCTGTTCCCATAACTTGGAATGGCATGTGTGTAAGCAGCTGTTTCCTTTCTCACAGTTTGCCATGATGGGAATTTTTGTCCAGATAGGTTACCCAGATCTGCCTCACTAGGCCTGACGTCTTCCTGTTGTTGCCATCTGCACCCTTCCCACAGTCTGCACAGTGGAATTTGCCCAATGTGCTAATTCCAAACCTTCACCTCCATTTAGGTCTGGTATTAATGCCTCCCTATTTGCCATCTGCACTTTTCTTAAGTTCGTGTTGTGGTGGCTTATCTTATGAGAACTTCCTTCTTTGACAGTGTTTAAGGCAGTTCATTTTGCTCTTGAAGTCCTTATACCCTAATCCATGTAAAGGCAGAGCATATCCAGCAGGACATACAGTGGGATTTATTAGGCTACTAGTCAATGATGGTTCTTGATTTGAAAGCTGGTGTGTCTGGAGTAATTTCTTAGTATCAATTTGATACTAAATCATGCATCAGAAGGATATGCAGTATTTGGCAGCAATCTATTGATTTCTTTCTTACTCATGCAGAACTAATTTTCAGTTACACAAATTACAGAGGGAAAAGAGGGGGGAAAAAACCCACTTAAATTTTGTTCATTTCTTTTGGCCATTTCTTTGATCCATGTTTTTTATCGGAGAGGAAAGCAGTGTGTCTAATGGGAAACTCTAATATTTTATGAAACAGTGAGACTTAAAGATCTTCTTAGGCAATAAGTACTTCAGAAGAATGAAACGCTTGCAACAGAAGGAAAATTATACACCAATTATTTACCCAGTCAGGAAAAATTATGCTTCATAACATCAAAGGGCTTCAATTAATGAAATAATAGAGAGTGAACTGTTTTTTACCAAGCCAGGAAATGTTTATTCATCACAATGCCACAGGCCAAGAGTTTGAGACTGTATTTAAGATTGTAAGCCCAGAGCAACACATGTATGTGACTATATGTGACTGGTTCAAGGAACAGACATGAAAAAAAAAAGCTGTGTAATGCTTGTGCAAATCTGAATGAGTTGTTGCAAGTAATTAACTCATCCTTATTATCCTTCAAATAATGTTTTCTGTATTACTGGGAGAATATTTTTTCAGCCTGTCTATTCACAGCTCATGTATTTGTTTGTTTTCTGTACTTTTCCCAATCTCCAATAATTCTGCTTATTTTCATAAGCTTCAGAACTCTCCTGTAATATTTCCTCTTGCATTGGTTTCTTTATTTGAAAATTTCCTCAACTGTTTTATCTAAACCAAGCAAGCATTCAAAGCAAAAATGGCTGAGATGGCAATTTTGAATGTTTTTGTGGGTTTTTTCCCAGTAGTATGTATGATTGCAGCCTTCTGTATGTATCAGGCTAACTGAATCTTGAAAGTGAAGTTCTTTTTGTTTTATCTTTGCCATGAATTCCAAGGAAATTAATATACAGGGTTAGCAAGACAGAACTGTTAGAATCTGGTTCATCCCTTATTCCATCAACTTCTTTATGTGAAAAGTTAGGGCACGAGAAAATGGATTAAAAAGGAAAAGGTTACCTGGAAGTGAAGTAACAATGCCACAGAAAAGCCTGGGAATACATTACAGGAAGGTGATAGGAATTCTTTCAAAGCACAGGAAATCCACAAAGACTCAAAAGGGAAAAGTGAATTAGTAGGAGGCAATGCATGTAATGTATTAGCTGTCTTGTAGAAATGCTCTTTTCTTATTTGCTGTTTTGCTTTATTTTTGACAGAAAGCCTGTGTAAATCATGCTTTGTGTTCAGCTGCACCACATTTGGTGCGTAACAGCCACTGCATGCCTTTGCAAGTGTAACCCATGAAACAGGATGCAATTCTAGCCATTACAGAAGCCAAGGGGGGGAAATAATATAGTAGTTCCAGGCTTTGAGCAGCTCTATTCTTAGGAACTCCCAAGTTCCCCTTTTCTGTACAACCTAGGGGCAACTGGGATTCAGTTAATATTCCTTTATTGTAATTGATGTTCAACAGGGGCAGTTCAGACAGGTGTGTCTCATGACATCTAAAAACACTTTAAGAAAATTTACTTTTTAGGTCTGGCTAAAAGTAGGCAAGATGCAAGTGACATTTCACAACATGGAGATTTTATCTGTAATAATTTGGCATCTTACATCTGCCACTCTAATCCTCCATGTCTTATATATGTGAAACAAAAAATGATGACAAAGGAAAGCTGAGATTTATTCAGAATTTCTAGAAAAAAAAGTTAAAATACTGGACTGAAATAGGAAATGCATACATTAATAGAGTATCAAAAGAAAATATTGTTTCATTACTTAGTGCCTCCAGCAGTCTTCTTCCCTTCTTTGATGAAATGGAACAGTCGGTGCCTTACTACTTCTTCCATTTAATCTTGTTAATGCAGTCTGTTAAGACTCCACTTCTGCAACAGCACAGGTGTAACTGTGAAGTAGGCTAGTAGGAAGACTACTGTCTGCTCCTGGAAGTCTTATTTATTTACAACAAAATGTGTGATATTCAAACCAAAATAAAACCTGATGCAACCGGTGAGTTGAAATATTTTTATTCTTCACTTCCTTAACAACATGGGACATTCCAGTGAAAAATAAAGTGAGAAATATTAAATATGGTATACAAGTCTATCCTTGAGACAGCCGTACTTGGAGTTTTACTAAGATTAATTCTTCCTACTGTCTTTAAAAGACGGCAGATTAAATTGGTAAGTAGACAGCTGGTAAGTACAACATTTTTTCAAACACCAACAGATGCCAATCCAAGAATATCTCCAGCTGATTTAAATGCTATTCAAAAGATGGAGCAAAGATTTAAATAGGAATGTGCAAAAGTGAAAATCCATAGTGATAATCAAAAGTATGAAGAAATATGAAGAAGTTCAGAAAGTTTTAAGAAGGCAACATCAGAATGATTTCAGAGTAATTTCAGGTTGAAATCATTATTATTTGTTTTTTTATTTCCTGTGTCTCTCATAATTTTGCCTTGTGGGAGTTACATTGTGTCTAAAGTGAAGGTATTGCGAGAAAAGTGGTCCAGCAAAGTGGATTGGAGATTGTTCTTTAGACTGTGATGGCAGCCACACAAAGCCCCAGATAATGCAAGTTAGACCCTCATTTTGCTGCAGTGCTATAATCTAACGGTGCAACAGTCCTTAATTCCCCTGAAGATTTTGCATGGCATAAACTTCTGGGTTTGAGTGTTACTGAAAGTATAGGAATTTGTGGATGTTCAAATGAATCTGGGCAGGTAAAGTGGGGAGGAGAGGAAGGATGCAAAGATTGTCAGTGTGCTGCAGCTACAGTTCAGTAGCAAGGAGCTCTAGAAGAAGGTGCTGCTACAGACAGAGATGAGAATAATCACTACACTCTCCTTCTGCTACGGGGTGAATTAAGTTTTAAGTTCATTTCTATCCCACTCTAGCAAGCTGTAACACTTGGCTGGGTGTGAGGAAAGATAAGGTTGTGTGTGATCCTGCAGCCTGGAAAACAGGTCTTCACAGCATGTTCCTGCAACATCTCTCTCTGTGTTGCTCAGCTTTGTAACTGTACAGCAGGGATCTGTGCATATCTAACAAAAATAATTAACTTTAAGGTCCTGACTAGTGTATGACCATTTCAGCCAGCTTTGACAGGCAAAATGGACTGTAAATATTTATCATGGTATCTGAGCTCTTCCTGTGCAGAGTTCATTAGTCCATTTATTCAGGAGGGAAAAGAATGCAGCCGTGGATTGGTGTCATCAGGAAACAATAGATCAGAAATACCTGGCACACTTTATGTAGCTTTCTGAGTAAGGAGGGAAAATAATATGTCCTGCTAAATGCCTGATATATTCTAAAATTTTAAGTGAAATATCCAAAAACTATGACAAACAGTTTGGCAGAGTAGATACTAAGTATAGTTCTTATAGGTAATAACTTTGCAATATGCAATGTATTTTCTGTATAAGCTGCAATTTTTTGACTGAGTGCACTGTTTAAGAGTGTTGCATGGAAAACATGGTCACGACTACTCAGTCATCCTGACCAGCTTATATAAATGTTAGCTAAAGCCGCTAGAGATTATTTGCAGAACATTGGATCTGATGAGGTCAGATATAGGATAGCTTGGGTAGTATAATATTTGGGATTAGCATAATAATCTCTTTAGGGAAAGTGTGCAGTTATCAGCAGAACCATTGCTTGAGTCTTTGAGGGAAGCAGAAACTGTACAGTAATAATTCACCATATATTATGTACTTAAATCTTTCCCTATGAATAGGCCAAGCTTCTTGAGCTCTTTAGGGGGCCTAGAATAAGGCCTTGATCAATTAGTTAAATAACTCTGATTTAATTCACATGTGGAGCCCAAATCATCAGTTTGGCAATATATTTTTGTTGTGTAATAACTTGTGTTACTGTAGTACCATCCTTTGAAGTTATACACATAATTTCCATGGATTTGAATTACTAGGGAAAAGAGTTCATAGATTAGTAATTCAATTTGAATTACTAGGGAGAAGAGTTCAGAGAAGTCCACATTGAGAGGCAATGAAAATTCTTCTGTACAGATTTACAGAGTGCCGTGTGAGCCATCAAAGTTTACTGAGCCTTTGACACTTTCTGACCTGTATGAGCACAGACTTCCAGAGATCATATTCTGAGCCACAGCTTCTGACAAGGCTTCTGACCTGAGTTCTGTCTTTGGGGATCTGGACAATAGGCTGTACTTTATGTTAGTCATCACTGCCCAACAGAGGATACAGGCAGTTCTGCTTCTTTTCTGCTCTCTCCCTTGCCTGTGAACCATTCCAAAACATCTGGAAAAGCCCTGAACACTTGTGTTTGGAATGCACTTCAGCCTCTCTGTTTTGTCCAAATAGAAGAAACAAACAAGCTTCTAGGTAGCAATTTCTGTACCTTTGTCAGATTCCTAATCTCTTAGTGTTTCACTGAGTGCTGGGCTGACATTCTTGGCAGCAGAACTGTACAGCTTTTTCTGGAGTCCAGGAAATTGCATCACCACTGCTATCTTGTAATAACCCAATGAAAATCCAGGTTTTCTGTTATTTTACAAATTATTTTAATTAATTGAAATGATCAGGTTTGCAGAAAATAGAAAATACCTGTGATCCAAAATGTATCATTATCTGACAATGTTATATCACTACTCTTAAAATTGTTACCCTTTTTTTTTTGCTCACAACTACCTTTGTTTGGCAGAGAAACATCCAGCCTTGCAGATCTTGGAGCTTTTCAAGTTAAACACCATAATGAAATTCAGCTTGGAGCAGTTATCCTTAACCTGTTTTAAGCTTGAAGTTCCTTATCATATCTAAGGTATGATAAAAAGCTAGGGGTCCAAAAGCATTTCTTTTAAAAAGAATGTATCTCTTTCTCTAATAAAAGATATTAAATCTATCTGAAAATCTCATCTGATCTGTAACCCTGAACCATCACAAATGTAACAACTTTTTAGTATTCATAAATTATTAAACAATAGTGCTAGATCCAGTGTAGTTACACTTAGGGAAAGAAACAGTATTTGAACAAAACATTTTTTCTTACTACAATGTTTATTAGCAGTTAAGGTTGTTATGCTGTGCTCATAATAATTGCACCTTCTCTGCTGAATATAAAGGCATTGTCATATATCATTCTTTCCAGACTTGTTCCAAAATTACTGTGTAACAATAAGATACAAAAAGATGAGATAATATGAACAGTTTTAAATTACCTTTTAGCTGTATAATTTTGTATATTTGTATATTTATAATTTGTATAATTCTTTAGCTGTGGAGCAGCCGTGATTATTTGAACCTATATTCATCTATTTCAAATCATTTGACAGTGTTCAGTAAACATTACTATGGCTGTGGAACTCAAGAACACATCTTCCACACTATGTATTTACAGTGCAGATATAAGTATATTTCTTCATATACAAAAAGGCTATATATAGGCTATATAAAGACTATACTATATATAGTACATAATTTTAAAACTTTTCATAATCCTACAGACATTCTCACACATATTTCTAGTGTTTGATCTTTTGTTTTAATAGATTTTAAATGTACACAATAAGGATGCACAGAGTAACTACATAAGAACTTGCCATTAAAAAAACTTTAAGTTTTAAAATACTCTTTTCCAATAGTCTTTAGAATAGGCATGCAATAAAAGGCAGAGTTGATCTGTAAGGAGAGTTGGTATACAATTCAGCATGCTTTGGTTTGGGTTGGGTTTTGTTTTGGAGGTTTTTTTGTTCATTTTTTCCCCCAGTAGAAAATCATGAAAGAGGTAGAGGAAAAAGAAAACATACTACCAAATAACCTTCCAAGTGACATTGGTTGTAAACTAAAAGAACTTCAGGTAAGAGTGTGAGACAGTGAAAGAAGTCAGACAAGAAAATTGCATGCATTTATGGGAAGAACCTTCTTTTTTTTGCACTAATGTACCCCATTTGTATTTTAAGCAGTGATCTGTCAGATTTCTCAATATCCAAATTCTAGGGCTATTCCTTACCTTCATACTCTTGACATGTTTTTATATATTGTGTAGAGATGACATCTAATATCTGTGCCCAGTGAGACACAGAACATACCAGAACTGCAGCTTCTTGAGATTTGTGTATCTGTGCTCATGAGATACACAAATCTAGTCCTACAGATGTAGGACTGGTTTATTTGAGAGCCATCAGCTTTCCAGAGAATCTTTGTTGCTGTAACAAATCCAGGGGCCAGACTCACAGTCAGTTTAATGTATCTCTGTGCAAAAGTGCTAAGATTTTATGAAAACTTTACTTTTCTGGGTGAACTGCACCATATCGGTTTACTCTAATGGCTTATTTGGGGTAGGATTGACAACTGATGTATCTACAGGCATTAATTAACATTATCTGGAATTAATTAACTTGCTGAGATAGTAACTATATAGGTCTCACAGCATGAGATATGTCAGAGGCGGTAAACGTAAGTAGTATCCTCAGCTGTATATTTTCAGATTATTAAATGCAAAGCACCTGAAGTCTTGCTGAGAAGCTAGAGTACATCTATTCCAGTAGCAAAGAGAATGCCAAGATCGCATTGGCAGCCTAACTTACCATGGAAACTTTTACTGACAGTAACGTGCAAGGAAAAAAAGCTTTTCCTGCTCACAGAGGTCAGGATAAAAAAGGCAAGAGTTGACAAGTAGATAAAAAAATGCCAAATGTAGTTAATTTGAAATCAGTTAGGAATAGAAACATGAAAGTGAACTAGGCCAATATGCCAGCAATTTTCAAGGAACTCCAACAAAAGGATGATGGGAATTCTTGAAAGGTGAAGCAACTGTTTTTTTCCACTATCAGTTCTCTGATTAGTCTTGATGCTTCCAACTGCAACCCTTCCTGGATACAAATTAGAGAAAGGACTTCCTTTTCAAAGTTTATGCATGTCATGCTTTATTATTATCTTTTGATCAAGAACTAAATACTTAAAACTCAAGTCTTTTTTCCCTCTTAAATCAAAGCTACAGGTCTGTGAGATTATAATCCTGTCTTTCCCAAGTGAAGTTCTTCAGATATTAAACTAAAGTTATATAAAACATGAGCTTTGTGTTTCTGTGTTAGGCATCATATGAATGTGAGTGACAATCCCCACAAATACACAGCAGTCACATTAGCTGCCTTGTTGACTCTTACCTTTCTTTCAAGAGGAATTTAGAAAATTAACTGTCTCCCATTACAGATTCATTCCTAATTTCACCGATATAACAACTTTTGAAACCTGATTATTTTCCTGCCTTTAGGATAATTAATTTTGTACCCATCTGTAAATGTTCTGTTGGTGAAAAAAAAGGCAGCCCAGTGTACTTTTGATTTTTCTTGGGGCGCATTTGAGCAAATGCTTTGTGTGAAGATGTTTCCAATTACCTATTTGTTTATATGTAAGTGCTCATTTCAAATATGTGCAACAATTTTGGATTTGCTTCCTTGATAGAATTCCACCCTACTTTCTGTTGTCATGAGAGAATGAATTAGATTCCAGGTGGTTATCCCATCATCTGTGGATAATAATTACTAGTTATGTAAAATTAATTAATTTCCATTGTGACATTACAGTTTGTAGACTGTCCCATAAAACTGGAGGTGGTTTCCTGTCCTAAAGAACTTTCAACCTAAGTATAAGATAAGAGATGAATACTGCAGAGACATGACCCTGTGGTGCTGAGGAAAGATACTCCAGCTGGTGGTAGGGGCCAATCATTTTGCAGCATATATTCAAACATTTTAAATGTTTTCTTAGACATTATGGTGATAGTGATTTTGCAGGCTTTTATTGAGTGGTACATCTCAGTGTGCTTACTGAAAAATGGGACAAGTGGGCTCAGGTCAAGCCTTGTTTGAAAAGAGGCAGGAGCCATTTTTCTTGCTCACAGTATAAGAGTAAAAATGCGTGAAAAGGCAAGTGGAAAGACTTTTGAAGTGGAGCTAAGTAGTTTTGCTCTAATTCCTTCCTCATGTTTGCTACATTGGGAGAAAAAAAGTTTTGTTCCTGTGCTGGTGAAAATTATCATTGTGGCAATTCCACTATTGTTTGTTCACTCAATTTTTGCGTCAATATTTAGGAAGTGACACTTGGTCAATGCATTTTACGTTTTTAAGGAGTTCAGAAGGAAGTTGCTTACTTTATAACAGCTGTAAGGAGAGTCAGCTATACAGTTCCCTGAACTGTTTGTTGGTCTAATAGGTGAAGGGAGTAAGAAAAACAACAGAAGATCATAGGTGGACAAATAAAAACAGAATGTGCAAAAAATGTAGTACCCTGTGTCAACCAATAATACCAAGGCTGTGCGTTCAATCCCCATACAGGCCACTCATTTAAGAGCTGAACTTGATAGTTCTTGTGGGTCTGTTTCATCTCAGAATATTCCACAATCTGTGACCTGTGATTATATCTCCAAAAGAAATATTGTACACTGTGTGTTCATCACAGTATTTTGGTGGGAATACAGTGGTTTCTTTTTTATCTGGCCTGTACAATCAAGATTTCTATTAGGAATCCTGAAATTGTTCTGCTATTTCATGAAAAAAATGGAGGACAGTAGCAAAATACACTTTTCCAAACTTACTCAAATGCCTTCTGTATCCTAAGGATGTCTTTTCTGTGAGTTCTCTTCAGGAGAAATGGTAGCAATTTCCTAGACAAACCTGCATTTACTAATTTATAGAATGGTTATTTTCGAATAGAGGTTTGAATTAACTAAAGAGTCACAAGTCTAAAATACTTTTTACGTATTAATTGAAACCCAAAACCTTAGCATTTAGGGACTTGATCCACAAATACCATGAATATAGAGCTTATAATTGAAACTCATACATGAAATTATTGTTTGCTTGCAGTAAAAAGTACTGTGCCAAATGTAATCAGTGGCACAGGATCAGTTCTTCTCTCTCTGTTCCTATCAGAGTTACAAATGGTATATGCAAGTCACATTAAAAGTACCTTGATATTTTAGTTGTGGGGTTTTTTTCTCTGTCTTTTCTTTTCCTTTCGATTTCTACATTCTCATTTTGAACTACATTCTCATTGTAGTTCCTGCCTCTGACATTGCCATATGTCCTTGAAACATAAAGCACATGGTCCCAGAGCTGAGACTTTCTCCATCCACATGACTCTCAAGCAGAGACCTGTGAGCAGTTACGCAAAGTAGCCTCACAAACAGCAGTGCCTGGAGGCACGTGTTTAAATGTTTCTATTATCCCAGTGGGCATAAGGCGTAGGAATTTTTGAGCAGGATCAACCTGGAAGATTTTCGAAAGAACTGCAGGTTCTTCTCTGTTAAAGGGTTCCCTCTATACAGCATGGATTAGGAGCAGTTGTAAAACTGGTTTGCTTGCCTGAGCAATGCCTTAAGTTATGATAGATCAGAAAGAGTATGTCAGGAAAATGAGCTCACAGTGGGGAGCTAAAGTCTCTTCAGCCATCCATGTAAGTTCCTCTTGCCTGGGTCCCTTGGGATGTGCTGTCCTAAGGGAGAACAGATAATTGACTTTCCAAAGTAAAGTTTGCTAGTGTTGACTCTGTGCAGTTTACGCCATAAACCTCTACACTAAATAGGAGTATAAAGGAGTAGGGTATGCAATGCAGCTTCCAGTGGGAAGTGTGGTGGTGGCTTGCTGGGACACAGTACTGAGTTTTGGTTGTTTAACTACAAGGTGGTGGGAAGAAGGAAGTGGTAGGAAGGAAACTCTTGACTTCTGCTAAGAGGCAAATTATAATCATAAGTAGAAATGGGGCGTAATCCAGTCTGGATGATTATATTTTCACAGTATCCACTGTGCAAGCATATTTAGTGCTTAGCTTACAATATGCAGTCAATTTTAAGCATAGGTTTTTTCCAGTATATTTTATCTTTTCAACAGCCCACAAGTTTGAAATGGGATGCTCTTCTTAGGATTAGCATCTGGACAATAAGCTTGTTACCCTGTCTCAATCCATTTTAGAGTTAAATATGTCTAGTTAACATACTAACAGTTACCTATCCTTGTGATTGGGTTAGCTCTACTGAAAAAGCTTTTCTTCTCAAGAATTTTATGAGTGACTTGAGTTGCAGAGAACTGCTGCTGTTTCTGCCCTGGGCGTGGAGAAACATGTGCCAGTGATGCCTTAAATTTTAGCCTTCACGTTTTTCAGATTCTGTGTTGCCTAGGGGTGCAGTTTTGAGCCTCATATTAAGTGTTAGTAAGCTCTCTTTACAGAGAGCTGCCTACAGAGTAGGTAGACAAAACAAACCCTTTTCCAGATGGAGACCAAGGGCAACTGTTACAAGTTTTTTGGCCCAAAAGCATAAAACAACAGTGGACTGAAGAGAGAAAACAAGGATGGGACTTCATAACCTGAAGCTGTAATTGGACAATTAAAACGTAATATGCAAATAGAACAAAACTTTAAAAAGCGTGAGACCTCACGACTGGTTGTCCATTTTGTGACCATTTTAAGTCTACCTTGGGTGTAGCCCTGGCCGGGCTTTTGTAATACCCAAGGTGTATCCTTAAAGGCCTTTTAAATAAATATCTACTTTATTCTGTTAGCTCTGTCTAATCTCTCTTCCAGGTCAGCCTTCCCAAGGTACCATCAAGAGTACTTTCTAAATGTGATGCTATTTCCAGCTAGGAGGAGAAAACCAGGGAGACATGCATCCTACACAGAAGGACAAATGAAAGGGAGAGAAAATAAATTTAACATTTCTTTTCTGTTCATCTGACTAAAATAAAGGCACAGTTCTTCTTTATGTGTCTTAAGTATGTGCTCTTTCAGCAGCATCAAAGGAAACACATGGGATTTGAAATAATTGAGGGAGTCAAACAGCTATGTTAGCAAAAAAAAAAAAAAAAAGGAAGATAATGAAATGTGTTTTCCTTCTCAGAATTAGACGACCACTATGTTTATAAAAGGATCTGAAGCACATCCATATTTACACATTTTCAGACTGTACCTGACTCTCCCAGTACACAGCCACTGGCTACCTAAACTCCATTTGTGGGCCTTACCTGCCCGATGGCTGAGTGTTAAAACAAATAGTTTGAAGAGACAGGAAGATTAGGCAAACATTTACCAGCCTGTCTCTGACAGTGGTATTAGTATCTTCATGTGTTGGATGTAATTTGAAGGAGGTGAAAACTTCATCGTCTCTATACTGCTTTGTCAAAATACACCATGTATTTCTACCTCAGAAAAATGGAAAGTCACAAATATTTGATATAGGAAAGGACAATCCAGATTATTGTTTAGGACCCCTAATGATTGTCATTAGCAATAATAATTATAAAATTAACCAGTGAAAAAAAGCACCTTAAAAAAAGGAATAGAGAAAAAGCTTACTAATTGTGAGACGTTTTAAGATGCTGAAGAGCTTTGTGGTATGTGGTAGAAACTACATGACGTGGAGCATGTAAAATTTGCCAAACCAAAGCATTTAGAAGCAGACATACAATACAAAGCATTTTTGTGTTGTTGGAGTTCAGTTGGTTATCTGCACTATTTCCAAAGATCTCCTTACAAGAAAAAAAGAAATTAAATACAATTATATACCCAAAATATCTCTCTTATTTTCTTTTTCAGCACAAATTGAAGTGATACCATGCAAAATTTGTGGTGATAAATCTTCTGGAATACACTATGGAGTCATCACATGTGAAGGCTGCAAGGTATGAGGTTTTAATACAGCATAGTCATCATCATTTGCATTAGCCTCAGGGACCTGTATACAATGATACACTCTTATATGCTTTCAAACAAGTGATGCCAAAGGCTGTAAAGCCTACTGCTGATAAAGATGCATTTCATGCCTAATTTTCCAAGTTGCTTTCCATTTTATCAAATAGTCTTTAGAGCTACCACCTTGTTTGAAACATGAATTAATTACATCTCATGCAGTGTAAGTGCTGACACCAGCAGAGGCTGGCAACTGTAAGTCACACCTGTTCTACCTTAAATCAGCTTTGAAAGAGGTGGATTTCTTATCTTGTTTCCTATACAACCCATGTAGCATTACAATTGGCGTGTTACTTCTGGTCAGCCTTTTTTAAGAGCTTACAAGTGTGAGTTTAGTCCTTTTTTATTTCCTTTTGCACAATCTGCAGACCAAATTATAATCTCCAAAGGAACGAATGCCTTTATGAGCAGTGTAAAAGGATCCTTTGTCTTCTTCCTCACAGGCTTTAGTGCTGGGGCAATTGCTGGGAATTGGACGTTTAAAAAAAAAGGGCAGAGGAGGGAGATTATTAGACTTGCTACTTAGACATACCAACATATTATCTCAGGTATTAGTTTAAATAACAAATCAGACTCAAGCAAAGAGAAGAAAGGCTTCAAATTTCAGTTTTAAAAATTGTCTACAATTTTATTATCTAAGGAATTACATTATTACTCATGACAAACCAGAATTTCATACTACATGTTGGTGTTTCAGTTATAATTGTAAATTGGAAATTGCAAAGATGGAGAGGCAGCATCTCTGATTTCTTGTACATGGAAACAAACTGGGACATTTGAAAATGGGTGCCTATTTGCAAAGTGAAATACAGGTCTGTAACTAATGCTTTACAAAGTATTAGAACAGCTGAAAAATCTGAAAATTTGGATTAACCCATTTGCAAAGGAAACATTTTACTGCCAATACATTGAGAACCAGTATACTGGTAAAGATCAGGGTTTTTTTCAGGAACATTAACAATTGTAAGCAGAACAATTTGTAGTGTGTCTTTGTCATACTGTGGCACTGGACAAAAAATAAACATCCTCTTATGAAAATCACATGAAGCAGGATTAAACTAATTGATCTGATACTTCAAAATTGGCGCAAAAGCTATGGAAGAAAATTACTTTAAGCAGGAAAAGACTATCTTCTCTCAGTACTCAGAGCCCACAGACTGTCTAAGGGTATAGTCTCCCATAGAAGTAATTAGGGTTAATGCTGGCCCTTGTGTGTCCCTCAAGAAGAGATGATACCACTGTGCTCTGTGAGTAGACTGCTTATTGAGATAAAGAGATTCTCTTCCACTTACAACAGTTTTAAAACCCTATTGGGTTTGTGCCAGTTTTGCTGTATCAGATCAATTAGTCTAATCTTGTTTTGTGAGCCTATGTGAAAAAAAGGTGTCGGTTTTTCACATCAGTTCCACTGGGAGGCATCTCAGTCTGTCAGAGCTCCCTGCTAAGGTAAGCACTGTTTCTGGCAGAGCAGTTCTGCTATCCATTTAAGTGCCCACCATTTAAATAGCTATTCACTCAGCCTGCATACTGGTCATTTCTGTCTCTTTTTGTCTCAGTTTGTTGGAAACCTGAAATGGTTAGGAGTGGAGGCCATGTGTGGAAGAAAGAAGGTAGAATGACTCCACAAGCATGCACACATGTTGAGCCAGGCACCAGGCAGCCACAGCATTTCAGGATACAGCATCCAGAATTACAGTGCCAGTGGCGGTGCTACCAACTTAGAGGAACAGAAAATCCTTTAACTCAGTGTCCCTACATTACCTATGCTGATGCAAATCCATATTCTAAGTGTTTAAGGGTCATCTGAAGTATTGCTGTTGTTTTGTATGCATGCCTGCCATATGCTGAATGTGCATATGCAGTGGACATGCTGGACCCACTGAGTAAATTTGCAGCTCTGACACTATTCTTACAGAAAGGGTGAAACCTGAAGATGACCTTGCATCACATCTACCTCTGTGGCTGCTTCTTTACTAAGAAGCCTTTTGCCATTTCTTGTGCCTACCCCCAAAGCAAAGTACTTTCTACCATTGTTTTGTCATGAATTAGAAAGCAGTTCATTCAGCGATTTCCTGTCTCAGATTGGCTGTGGGTGGTGGGTGAAGTGATTTGTTAAAGGTGCAGAAAGACTTCTTGTCCATATTGGAGGTACTGGGAAAGCTGTCTTTAACTCTTTAGCTCCTCAGTAATGAAATATATCTTCCTTCACACAAAATGGAATTATTCTGATGTAGAATAATGTAGCCAAATCTATATAAAGATACCATAAAAATAAAATGAATAGATTATCTCTACATTATAAGGCAATGTTTAGATATTATGTGGGAGAGTGAGAACATAAAATTCTCCTCAGAAAAATTAATCACCTGCTGTAAATTAATTTTCTTTGTAACCCTTGATACGTAATATGGTCCTTTTTCCCTAAGGAGGGCAAAGATGGAAACAAATTCCTCTGAGATGAGATCAACCTTAAACGGAACATTAAGTACTGCAGGAGAAGGCATTGTCAATGCTAAATGGTTGTGTGTGTTGTTTTAACGTTGCTGAATTATTCTCTGATATCCATAGAGGCTGCTAAAATCTAAAACTGAAAACAGAAAATGCTTCACAAGTCAAAACCAAGATCGGCTATAAAGTTCAGCACAGACACCTCCAATTAGCATCCATTTAGTCTTAAATTAAAGGCACCTCTACCATATCAGGAAAGTTTTGGTCAGCTAAAATCAGTTAAGTTTCCACCAGAATTTTTTCTGAGAGTTCCCCTGAAGGACATCTATTTTTTGAAAAGTAGGAATATAAATATAAAATTTAATTTATGTTTTAGACACACTGTAATCACTGACAGAACAAGCTCAAGCCAGTTCAAATAGGTCTCTATACTTGACTTCAAGAACTAGCACTGCCAGTGTCCTAGGTGGAACACCATGCACCCCACAGCACCCTCATTTAACTCGCCAAGACCTGAGTGAGAATTCATGCATAAGCTGTAGCAAGTGAATTGAGGTCTGTAGTGCTGTCACCTTGTGACTTTGTCCATTGCTCAGTATTAATATCCATCAACTATGCAGAGATACACTATTTTTTCCTGATAAATGAAGTCAGCTGTTGCTTTCTGGCTTCATTCCAACATGTTTGCAAGCCACCCCAGAAAGGCACAAGCACTCTGGTGTCACTGGTGTAACTGCAGTAATAATATTTCTGCTGTTTTACTACTCATAGTCACATGCAGTGGCCAGGGCACTTCCTTCAGCTTTCCCATTGCAATCTGCCGCTGCTTGCATTTAAAGTTGCCAGACTGGTTAGGGAATTTCTCTGCTCTGCTTTTTTCTCTCTGGACTTGCAGATACACCTGAGCTTTTTATTTATTTATTTATTTATTTATTTATTTGGTATAGATCTGTTTATTTTTGTTTCTCTTCACCTCCTGGTTTCATTCTTCCTGTCACTGTCACCTTAGTTGTTTCATGTCTACCCTAACAGTACCTTTAGGTGACACTCTTGGCACCACCTCGTAGCAGCTGGAAGCTCATGAGGACTTAGGTGTATATACTTCCCCTCTAGCCCTCAGATCTCTAGACAAACAGCCTGTAGAAAATGCCATTACATTCTCATGGTAGTATCTAAAGGTGTTGCTTTCTCCTTTGTGTGTTGGCTTTACTTGATACAGTCATTATATCCTAGTGCTTTTTTGAAGACTGAATTTTAATTACTTCACTCCTGAGTCACATGTCTCTCTAGATCAGATCAACATTTGCCAAGTTAAAGTGAACAGCAGACTTCAGCTTCTTGTGTTATGTGTATCCAGTAATAGTTACCAGTCTCTTCATTAAAGGGGGAAATGTCCAAACAAGTACTTTGAAGTTATCTCTTACAAATGCTGACAAATTTTTCCTCTATTAGGAGCAAGTATTAGATGATACAAGATCATTATTGAACAATAAAAATGCATTCTGTAACATTATTTAGGCTTTAACAAAGTAGAATGATGTTCTTTACAGAACACACAGTTCTCCTTATTATAATTAATGTTCTTTAATAAAATGCTACCATATCTGCAGAGCCACAGCATAAGTGGCAGAGCACTAAATAAGGGTTTACTGTAGTTGTCTGCATGCTTGTGTGTGTGTGTGTTGTCTGCACACACATAAATATGCTTATGGTAATACTTGGTCTTTCCTGCTCTCTTGCCCTAAGGGATTCTTTCGGAGGAGTCAGCAGAACAATGCATCCTACTCCTGTCCAAGACAGAGAAACTGTTTAATTGACAGAACCAACAGAAATCGTTGCCAACACTGTCGACTGCAGAAATGTCTTGCCCTGGGAATGTCTCGAGATGGTAAGGAGTCAAACTTGTGCTTCACATCTAAGCCCTTTGAAACTTTTCTTCACTGCTGACTTACTTAAACTCCCTGTAGATTTCTGCAAAAAGAGAGAGGAGAAGCTCCGTGCTTTGTAATGCGTGCACTGTGAGACGATCTTTGCCATCTGGTTAACAAAGAAGGCTATTTTCATGGAGAGGGGTGGGGAAAATCACAAAATGGAGAGCAGTATTAGTTTAGAACAGAAAGAGTCAAAAGTGAAGTATGTTATTCTAATCAAAGGCACAGAGCATAAAAATGTCGCCTCTGGAGAGGTGGGTTTATACTAAGCATTACATTAAACATCAGCATTTATCTTAACATTTAATATTGATGAGTGAAAGCATCCATTTCCCTGAGATCTTTAAAGGTCTGGTAGTAAGGAGGCACAACCCTACACAAATTGACACCTTGATAGCATTAGGGGTTTCTGTTTGTTTTATGCAGAGCACTTAACCAAATATTTTGCATAGGTAGAAATACCATTTTTTCTACTTGCACTTTGCCTCCTGTCCTTATCTGGGTTTATAGAAGAACACTTCCTAATTTAGCACTGAAAATAGATCCTATGCCAGAGGAAAGCTCCAGTCTCTGTGCCATCTCAGGATCCTGTGGTCTTTGTAGAGCTCTGGTCCACCTTCCAAACTGTGATCAGCCAAGATCAGCAGGCTGAGAACATGCATGTTGTCCACAGCTGACATGCCCTGGGCACCACTCCTCATGCAGGGGGTTTCCAGCTCAAAAACATGTTTTATATAGTGAGAAAATATTAGAAGAAAATGTTCTAATTTTTAAAAGCAGTTTATATTGATTTCATTTTCCTGGAAGCCGTTTTCTCTCTTAAAAGGTTTACACAAAGTGTGTATTTAGAAATTAAGTTACAGAGGAGTTACTTAAAGAGCTGTTTATTTAGACTGTCCACAGACAATAAACTTGTTTAAAATTTGGACCATAATAGGTTTTCTTCTACCTCAATGTGTCTTACACACAAGAAATTACTTGTTTACCAGTCTCACCAGTGTGGGAGGGGCCTTGCAATCTGGCCTTTAATCCATGAATTCTTCTTAGTCCTAGCATCCAGTTTACTTGACACCTTAACTCCTAATTCTCCATGGTGATTAAAGAAGTAACGCTTTAGCAATTTAACAACACAGGCTTTCCTCCTGGAAGTCATATCTTCCAATGACTTAAGGTATCACAGGGGCATTCTAATGTGACTGACAGTGCCATCTTCCCAACCAGTAATTCAGAGACCACTGCACAGAGACAGAATGAGCGATTCCTCCAACAACATCACTTTGTTCTCTCATAGTTTATGTAAGAGTCTTTATGATTGTTTAGGATTAAGAATATTAAGAGCTCTTGCAAATTTAAAATTGACTGTGTGAATTTTTTAACAGAAAACTTTAATGTGATTTTTACCTCTCAGCCATTTAATAAATTCATTTTTATCATGCAGAGGCAGGATGCTAATTGACAGCACCTGAAGAAACCAATTAATGAATATATAATGAGGATAAACAGTGGATATTTGGTTTTATTACTGAGGCCCTAAATTTGGAAAAATAAACAGTTGCATTATTCGAAGTTATTTAAAATGCAGTCATTGTATATTGTCCATAAGGGTATCCAGCATACCATGCACTGATTCCAGGGGCAGGCTGAGTTTGTGTGAGGTAGCTTGTAGCCTGAGTGTAGGGCTGCAACTAAACTGAGGTTAACAATGAGGAAAAAAAAACTCTTGGTGTAAAAAAAAGTGACAATAAATGAAAGCAGTTGTCACCTTGTTGTTCTGGCACTGTATTTTCATACTATGCTCTACTTTTTCTGTTCTTTTTCCTGATGGAAGAATTTCACATTTATCCACATAGAAGTTCAAACTCTTCTCAAGGACTAAATGAGAGTCCCATGCTAATAAGTATGATTCTTAATTGATCAAAATTTCAGATGGACTGGAAAGACACAGTATAGAAAACACACCTTATAATACGTAGAAGTCTGTATTTCTGGAGCTATGCCCCCTTACTTGTTCTGATGAATTCTATTGTGAATGTATCTCTCATTTGCTTAAGAGCATAATCAACAAACAACTGCTTCTCCTCTAAGATCTCAAGATCTACCCCAGTAGAAGACCAGAATTTATACAGAGATGAGGGTGTAGAGTGATAATCAGCTGTGATCCACTGTATATACAGGCTGTGAGTTTACTCCTCCTAGTTCCACAGCAATCAGCCTATCACCTTTGAAAATTTCAGTGCAATGAACCTTGTTTCTGGGGAAAATGGTTTGCCCTCTTATATTTTCCTCCCTTTCTCATCAGAAGGAGTGCATGGATTTGTGCATGGAGATTATTAAAATGGAGATTGCATAAATCTCTAAGACTTTGCTCAGTGTAAAAGATGACATCCGTTTGTCCTGTTTACCTTCAAATCTGTTATTTTCCTCTAGGTTCTAACCTGTAAGATTTTTTTTTAAGTAGGAAGATAACACCCCATTTAAAGGATGTGATAATAAGGCTTTAGGGCTTGTTTTCACCCAGAATACTAATCTTGTTAATACACTGTGTAAAGGTTTGTGGAAAGTTAGTAAACGGATATGAATTTACAGACATTTCATACAGCTCTGGGTTGTTGTTCAGTGAACACAGAGATATAAAAGGATGCATGGTCTTTTCAACATTTAGAGTGGGAAGTGAATTGCTTGACTGAGGCCCTCCTGTCAAATAGGAGTCATTGTCACCTGGTAAATTCAAGTACGCAATATCTTTTCCTTTACAAGATGTATGCGATGTAAAGCTTTGCGTCCTTTCTCATTTCCACAGAAAAAGGTATTTCCACAGCAAAATTAACCCTGAAAGTTAATATCAAGAGTGGTGGGGTTGAGGGGTATCGAGAAAAATTTAAAGACGACAATGGTTCGCACTGTGCTTTGCTTTTCAGCTGTGAAATTTGGAAGAATGTCCAAAAAGCAGAGGGATAGCTTGTACGCTGAAGTGCAGAAGCACCAGCAGCGACTGCAGGAACAGCGGCAGCAGCAGAGTGGTGAGGCAGAAGCCCTCGCCAGGGTTTACAGCAGCAGCATCAGCAATGGCTTGAACAATCTGAATAATGAAACTGGCAGCACCTACTCAAACGGGCACGTCATCGATCTGCCGAAGTCTGAGGGCTATTATAACGTGGATTCTGCCCAGCCCTCCCCAGACCAGTCAGGGTTAGACATGACTGGAATCAAACAGATAAAGCAGGAACCTATCTATGACCTCACCTCTGTACCAAACTTGTTTATCTATAGCTCTTTCAACAATGGGCAATTAGCTCCAGGGATATCCATGAGTGAAATCGGTAAGGAAAATTCTTATTCCTGTAGTGCAATGTGTATATATATATCTAAGCTAAGCTCCAGTACTGTCTTTATTAAAATGTCATACATTCCATACACAGATACACATAACAATAGTTAACATGTTCACACGTGTGTGCACATGCATACAGAGAGTAAAGGAAAGAAAATGAGTCTGGAACTAATTGACAATATTAAGGCAGCTCTGTTTTTACTAAAAATTATGAAGTTCTTAAACCCAGGAGTTTATTTCTGTTTATTAAATAGGAGTATCAAAGCAGGTGATGAATCAATCATAACCAAGCAATAATTAGGAAGGGGCTTGTTTCAAATGAGCTCATTTCTGCTCAGGGTTAAATGATCTCTTCAGCCAGCTATCCATGTTCTTGTCAACACCCAGAATCCCTGTAGCAGCTAATTCTAGGGTACTTACTGTGAAAAAGTACCACTTCATACTTCGGCTGCACGGATATCAATGCCAGAGCAAGCTCACCAAATTCATAAAATGCACAAACTCTGAATGTATTTCTGTGGATATCTCTGCTTCTCTGCCTGAAGGCCTTGGAGAGCCTGTCCTTGCTTTTGTCTTTGACAAGTTGTAGAGACCTCTCTGTGAGGTGAGACAACTGTTAGAAATGCAATGACTAATGGTGTTTTTTGTCTAAGGAGGATTTCTGTTCGTCTAATGCTTCTAGTTGTATTTCACCAAAGCCACTGGAAGTACTACTTGTATTACAAAGAAATAACATGAACGAAGATTGGCATCCTAATTAAGTACCTGAAGAAGTGAAATATGTTGAATCAGTTGTGGCTGAGAACTTAATCAAAGGATAAGACTTTATTAATGAAATTTAATTAAAAAGAAAGAAGAAGGAAAAAAGTCATCTTCAAGAACACTCCTAACAAATTAATTCATTTCAAATCATGAAAAAACATCTACAGTTCTGGCCTAACTTTGCTGTCTCGTACATGAATGTACACTGAGGTCTGTAAATGTGTGTGTGTGCTCAGACCTACTGAGGACCCTGGAGATGGGGCCTCCACTCAATATAGATTGCAATATATATAGTTATATAACTATTATATGTAGGGATAATAGTTACTGGGATATATAATAGTTACTGTCTGGTAAAAAAGTGAAGTTGTGGCTAAAATTTATAGCATGTTTTCTGCCCATTCATGCTCATGTGTAGGGGGCGCTATAACACATTGTCTGCTTTAGTTGTTAATTGTCCAGGAGAAAGTTAAACTTTTCTGGCACTCTGTTTATTAAGGCATATTTTATTATCACATTTGGCCTAGGCCACTATCCAGTAAAACTGTACTCCCACAGTGTAGGATTAGAGATGAACACTTATTCCAACTTCCCTCTCAGCTCTCATGGCCATTTGAATATTAGTCACATGTGGCTTGTGCATACGTCAGTCCTGCAGCAGTGGATCACACTACTGCAAAACAGCTGAGAGGCAATTTAAACAGTCCTTAAAAGCTGTTTCCCTGCAGACCCAGTACCAAAGGGAAGTGTTTCCAGAGAGATTCAGGAGGTCCAGAAATGCAGGAGTTCTGACAGTCCATGAGTTCAGGTTTGTGCTCAGTTACAGAAACAAGTGCAAAGACAGAATATGGGCATGGGACTATATCCTTAGTGGCCCAAGAATCCCCCTGAAGTCAATGGGACCTTTTGACTTCAGAGAATCAAAGTTTTGTCTTTTTAACTTAAATCAATTTAAGTTCTATCTCTTGCAGATTCACTTAGGAATAATGCATTCTTAGTTTTTCACCCATTTTTTTTTCTCTCCTAGCTCTAAAGCATCCAACCCTAAGTCCACTCCATATTTCCAAGTTTTTCATCTTCTGAAGCACACAAAACAGGAAAAAACCCAGAGCAGAGGGAGCGCCACATAGCAAATGGCCTTGTCTCTGAGCTGATAGCAAAATTCAGAGGCTCTGGGATTTACCTCACTTCATTTTGAAATTGAAACTAGGGCTCCTAAATTACTACAATTTTACACAAGTACTGCCATCTGTCATTTGTGGCACCCGCAGCAGAGGAGTAAGGGTGACAGTGAGAGATAATGTAGTATAAACAAATCAGCTGACACAACTGGAAGATATGCACCATAAAATACTTGGATTAGTGCACAGGAAAATTATATTTTCAGTCTTCAAAAAGAAGTAGAAAATGCCTCTTAATGCTGCAGTGGATTGTTGGACCATCTGTAGAGCTGCAGTCTTGCAGTCCTGGGATGTACTGATTTCATATTGTAGTGTGCTTAAATGTCACTGCAGAATTGCATCTCACTCCAGAGACAAACTCAACTTATGCTAAATAGACATTACCACTTTGAAATGTTAGATGAAATCATACAGAATATATAGGAGTAGAAAAGCTATACTGCTTTGATCCTTGTGGCTAATAGCAATTTCTTTATACCAGCATGTCTAGTGACTTATTGAACCACTAAGTATCCCAGATCATGACAGTTCTTTTCTGCACTGATTATTTTCTACCAGATAGAAATTTCTAGTCATAGCTTTCTTCTGGGCCTTACATTCTTCAAATAAATATGTGTATATATACACAACCTCAACTGCCACTCGCCTGATCTTGAGTGCAACCATCTAATGTTTTTTCCTCATGAATGAATGTGTGGGAACTTCTTTCATCCCTGAGTTCCTAGAAGTTGCTGTAAGCTCTCCAAGGAGCAGACTTCTTCACAAGCACTCAGAATAAAAGTAGTCTATGCAGTTTCTGCATTACATGTCAACCAAAAACTAATTCACTTAATTCACTTACTCCTTTGGTATTAATGCTTTGCTTGTTTCAAACTCACTTCTCTCCTGGGTAGGGCATTTTTATTAAGATATAGTTGACTGTACGTTTCTAAGTTTGAATCTGATTTCTCTTCCTTATTTTTCTAATCTTTTCAATCTTGTCACATTATGTCTCAGTCTTCATTGATGCTTTGTGACTTCTTTCAGTTTAGAATTAACTTAATGAGCACGGGATGAACCTTCTCTTTCAGATTATTATGAAAATGTTTAATGCTTGTAAAACAAGTTCCAGTAATGGTCCTACTGCACTTGACTAAAATATTACTTTAGTATTTACATTTGGCTCGCTATCTAACAGTAAGTTCGCTGTAAAATTCAAGTAACAAGTCTTCCTTTTCCTGTCAGTTTGATTCAGTTATAAAAATAATGTTTTCTAAGATACTCTATGACATAATTTACACATCATTTACATGCTCTTCTTCCCATGTTAATTTTCTGGTTCCACCAAAAAGTAATCTAAATGGTTAAAGCTACTTTGATCTTTAACAGTTCTATGCTTTAATTTGAATGTGAAAGTGTTCTTTTTCACAAGCATACATTCATCTACAGAAGACTTTGTAGTGGAAATGCAAAATTTTTTTAACAGTTCTGAAATGCAAAATTTTTTACACAGCAACTGTTTTGACATATAGTATTAGAATCAAACAGCAAGAAAAATATAGCTTATCTTGTATTGCATGCTTACTGGTATCTGTATCCTGTGCTAGCAAATAGGTGTAGGAGAAGGACACGCTGACAGATTGAAGTTATTTAGGGCTTTGTTGCACGTACTTAGTATTATTATATTTCTTCAAATGAGTTAAGTAGACCAAGATACAACAGCACATTATCTGATCTCTATTAATCTCTATGAGAAGCAGGATGGGCAATGCCTTCTATGGAAGAGAGGGTTAAGTATAACAAAAAAGCATTTTCAGATACAGTCACAAATTTCTCATGTAACTGTCAGAGCTTATCATGGGGAGTTGTACAAAATCAAGTAGTTGCCCATTAGGTATAGCCCTCATCAGTATTCCACTTCCTGTTACAAAAAAACCCTCAAAGCATAAAGACATCACTCCAAAGCTCATAAATACACTACAGAACCTCAACTTGGCATCAAGTGCATTTCCAGTCTAGATCCATTTTCTTTAAAGGGATGTATTTTTGTCCTTAAGTCAAAGCATCTTCTTGGACACTTGATATGGATTTAGGTGGGCAGAACACAAAATAGGTGAGGTGCAGTGACCAGATGAGTTAGGCAGGCTCTGTCACTGCCTGTCCTGCTGTCCATGAGTGGCATGATTCAGGTGTGTTCATCAGCCAGTGATGCTGCCAGCATGGAAGACACCCATATCCCGAGGGCTTATGCTGCCAGGGACTTTACAGCATGATCTTTTTTCTCCACTGTGCCATCTGCACGTTTGGGAAGGCAGAAATGGTGCGGTGGAAGCTCAAACCATAAGGTGAAATCTGCTTGCCATGTCAAAAGCAGGAATTTGGTCATTTGCATAATGCCTTTCTCCTCACACAGCAAATCACAGGGGTAAGCTGGTAGGTGGGAAATTCTGAAGTGAAAAGAGACCTCCACTTCCTGATCTCTCTCAGTGCTTGCTCCCAAGTGTGGTTTTAAATTAGGAGGCATTAAAGGCTTATTTTTAGACTTGGTGAAATTATAAGACTATCTTGTTTAAATGTATGTGCATAATATTATCTGCCACTGAGCTGAACATTGCATTTTCCTCACTAAATATGTGCCTCCAATCTTGGTCTGTAAAAGTTAATAGAAAGGCTTCCCTGCCTTAACTGCAGTTGAGATTGCCAGCCTATGATTTCTTAAGACAAGATAAAATTATTAGCCAACTCTGTTTTGGGGAAAACAAACTAAAGGGTGCCCTGTAGCTGTGTATATGTAGGTAGTTAGTAAGGCACCTCTAGAGTGTACAGGAGATCACATAGTCCAGCCTCTATAGTTACAGATGAAAGTGTTGTTTACATATATTTACATGATATTTCTTCAGCATCAGTCCTGTGTGAAGGTACCCAATGGCTTGGAGAGCTTACATTTTTACCAAAATTAAAGTAAGGTTGGTGAGCTTAGGTTTGATCTTTCCCCAGTCCTTCTAAGCCTGTCCTGCTATGTGTATCTTGGAGTGGGCAGTAACTCCCTAGGACAGATGCCTAATGTGGATTGGAGGAGGCATCACCTGCCTTATATTGTAAGGTACAACTCTTTTGACTCAGACACATAGACTGAAAATGATAGTAAAGGAAAGCCTCAATTTTTTTAAAAACTTACTCAGGATAGTTATGTAAAAGAAAAGTCCTCTTGGTGACCACGAATTACATTATGTGCATTTGTAATTTAGTCGTAATTTAGCTGGGTTCATACATTCATCTCAGGACTACAGTGAACAACTTTATATTCTGAAAAGTTATTTGATTTCCTTTGCTGCAATATTGTACAAGCAGAAGTTATTTCACCCTCTCTCCTTGAAGAGATCTTCACCTGTAAACATTCTGAAGTCCTCTGCTGAAATTCTGTTTGAAAGCCAGTCCCACACCTTTCTCCTTTCAACAGAAATCTTCTCATTAACTTTAGAAGAATTTAGTTTATTCCTCTATGTCTATACTTTTCATGGATGTCTGCAAGACTTAATGTTAGATATGCAATATATAAATATATGTCAGCATCAGACTGGTCTCTTGAAAAGTGCACTGTACTTTGGTTTTGAAAGCACTTCTCCATATGATAAACACTTCTCTTTGCAAAAGCACTTCTCCAATGGGATAAGTATTTCTCATTCCTTAATACCCTTCTCTTTATCTCCAGGGTTTGTTCCCTGTGCCAGATTAAGTGTTAACAGACAGCTTACTGAACTTACTGTATTAGTCAATTAGATGCTATTTAAAAGGACACTCCAACCCAGATTCAAAATAAAGTGAGCACACTAATTAAAGGCCATACCTAAAGTGACAATAGCATCTATGTTTATGTTCCCTTTACAAAGCCACCACCCACCCCACAGTGAAACAGAAATTATGTTTTTGTAGTCCTGTGTAATGTTCTTCCACTTCTTTTTCTAGGCTGTGGTTTAATATTCCTTCTAGCAACATGACAGTCAAAAATTTACAGGCCTGCTGTCTACACCCTGGCAGCTGTATTTAAGAAAAGCAATGTTGCCATCTAGTGAGCGTTTAAAATATGTGACATGTGCATTTTACACACATGCCATCAGGGCACTGTATCTTACCATCATTACCTGTTAAGAGATGACAATGATAATACGTTCATATTTCAATTCTGTTCTCATTTCAGTTCATGTGACAACACTTAGAACTTCAGCTTGTTATACAAATAAGCTAAAAATATGCACAGAATGGTATTAAAAATGTTATCTATAGCCTACATTTTTTAAGCATCATAATATAGTCCTTTAAAGAGATCAAATTTCTAATCCTTTAAAGTATATAAAGTTACTCCTTTTCTCCAAAGATGAGAATGTTTTCTTCCATGACCAAATTTGGCAAAATATGTTCATTCAACTGAGAGTTCAAAGAAAGCAGTTAGAAATCGACCATTTGTAACAGTCAAAATATGTAAAATACCATATCGTATATCCCATATATTACCATATATGATGGCAGTCTTTTCAGGAATAACATTGTGCTGTGAATATTGTCAGATTACAAATCACACATAAAAATCAAGGTAAATCCAGTGGTGTGGTAAGTACTGAGGCATGCTGTTGGTGTCAGTTGTAAGAATAGACTTTTGGCTGGTTCCCTTGTCACAGGCTTTGGAGCAGCAATGTCAAAGCCAAGAAGAAATGGCTTTCTGCATCATAAAAAGAAGACTGGAGCAGGTGCCAGAGCACAGAGGGCCTGAGATGCGTGAAAGAAGTATGTTGTCTTCCCAGGTTGTGACTCATACACAGCCCACAAAGAGGCAAACTACAGATGAGAATCGAGAGGTCAAGGCAATGATGCTTTAGGAATCAGTATATGGAAGTGGCATACTATCTGCCAAAATTGCTATGGTTTGAATTAATGATTACTTTCCCATCAGTGTTTTTGTCTGGTCCTTCTGGGCAGTCAGCCCCAGTAATTACAAGGTGGTAGTACTTTGTAAAAGCTTAACCTCGAGTTCCATTTATATTTCTGTCATCCTGGATGGCACTGGTTGGTCATTCCTTAATCCTAAGGCACAAGGAAGGCATCAGAAGATTTGGTTTACAATTTCTTTCCTTTCACGGTACACATGCAGCATCCTAAGTTTCCCTTTCCAAGGCTACAGTCCAGTTTTTCACACTCTGTGCATTCTGTTGGCTATCTTTCATCACTCACTTCATGCATTTCACTACTTTCCACTATATTCCTGAGAATAAGGTAATTTGCTCGTTTTGCATTTTGTGATGCTGTTTCTAGCTTCGTAGGTAATGATGTCTTTAATCAGTCCATTCAGCTTCTGATATTTTATTTCACAGAACACGAACAACTCCTTTATACAAGAATGAAATATATGAGAAAGAATTCAAGTGAAATGCATGAGAGAGGAAGATAGATGTGCACAGTGGAAAAATTCAATGTGACAAGACATAGGGGTCAGAGACCTGCTGAAAATGATTATCAGAACACAGATTTTACAGTGCAGTAATCTTGGAAGGAAAGTCACAAGTAAATGGAAATAGTTAATATAAGATTTAAGGCATGGAGTACTGTCTTGTGTTCCTTTTTGTTTGCATGGATGGCTTTTCTTTTGATCAGTGAAGGTTCTGTCATTGTTTATCATAACCAAGTTATTGGTTAGCTGGAAGAAGCTAAGAAGGAGCTTGTCTCAATAAATTTGTGGTAGTTATAGGGTGCCTTTAGAGTCCATTTGAATTCTAGCTATTTCCTTGGTTAGTACTTTTGCTGCCAGTTAAATCATTTCTAATTTTTGCTAAATTGGCTGAGTCCCAGGAGAAGTATTACTAAGTAGAGACCATTAAGCATTTGTAAAAATCCTCTAGGATCTAACAATTCTAGTGTCTAGAATATCTAATAATAGCTAGGGTCCATCCTCTAGCTTCCTTAAGATAAGGACTTCATTCCATTGTATTATCATTTCTATTAATTTATTAGATTTTTTAGAAAGGCAAATGAAGCACTGATTTATTTTGAAGGAGAGAGAGGAAATAGATAATTCACACAAATAATGTTTACTCTTTGTGCGCTCTGTTAGTGATGTTAAGTATTCAGTAACTTAAGGAAAGGTTATTCCTGAACTAAATTCTAGCACTTCTAGTCTCATATGAGTGTTTCTGTGTTTCATACTTTCTTCCTAGGCCACATATTGTGTGGTGTTACAAATTTATTAAACAAATAAAGGTTATGAAACTAGCTTGTGTTTTAAAGGGAAATACTTTTTGCATTATGGCATTGAGAATGCCACAGGCAGATGAAAAATGGGATGAGCATTTTGCAACCACTTTCAGGAAAAAATGTTCCTGTTCTTCTGAAAAAAAAAAAAATCAGACTTTTCATGTAAAAAAATTGAGACCTATTATTCATGTTTTACGGCAACCAGAGATATTTTTACTTTATTAGCTGTATCACTGTCTCGACAATTGTCAAAGAATTTAAGAACCATCTCAATTCAATGAATTCAGTGATTCAGCTTTCAAAAATTTTCATTTTGTAGTCATAATACCCTTGAATTAGCATACAAAAAAGTGTTGATCCAATGCTATCTTGCCAAGTTTTTAGGTCCTAGAACAAAGATTTTATTTAGAATGCCTGGCTGGAGTTTTGCTATATATGCATACAGCAGCCAGCCAAAGCTGTGATGTTACTGCAGCATTAATTCAAAGTGGATCCCTGCAAGAGCTCAACTTGCGATGTAAGCTGAGATAAGCTCTTAGCTACCCAACTGGATCCTAAGGGTAAGTGGCAAATTAAAGATTCATTATTCATTTTAATTGAAGAAGATTATCAATGTTTTAGGAGACACACTTCAAAGTTTTTCAGTTCCATGTGCAAAAGAGGGGAATGCTGAGAAGAGCTAGAGTCTCTCCTGAGAAAAGAGACACAATTGGAAGAACTAAGGAGCCTGTAGGAAACAAATGCTGTGGTGGATAATTCCCACCCAGCAGGCCAAATTCACAGCTGGTGAATTTTGTGTGCACTCTGTGGATTACATCCATCCCCACCAGCATTGTACTTGACCTCAAGTTGGAGTTTTTCCTCACTGTTGTAGTTGGAGATCTCTGAATATTGCAAGGAAGTGCCTGAAAAAGGCAGGACTGATATACCAGCTGATGATAGACCCCTGTGGGTCTGTGGTTATGCTGATTTTGATTGCTATGTAGGTTGCAGTGTTCAGTTTTCTGCATGTACTTGTATTTCAGCAATTCCTACTCTACTGGTGCAATAAATGTTTGAGCAATTGAAGTCTTTGGAGAGTGCCTTTTATGACGTGACTCTTGAAATCTGAAATAAAAAAGTACAGTAGGAGAAAAAGAAAAAGGGGTGGGGGGAGGGGGAAGACCCTTCCAGAGCAAACAATACCGGAAGCACAAAGGATCGTTCTGTAAGTGGTGAGCTGTAGTCCCAAATTGATGCACTGTTGCTCTTCTCTTGCAACATATGCTTTTGGCCTGTTTTGTTGATGAAATAGGGGTTTTACAGTCTTTCTGTCAACCCAGTCCTTCTGTCAGGGCTGTGCAAGGATTCTTTATCTACTCTCCAGCTCAAATGAAGTGAAGCAGCAGTCTCAGACACTTGAGTTCCTACAAGTTGTGGAGAAGCGACTACTCAGTCGGCAAAGGACAGACAACTTTAGGGAAAGGCAGAAGGCACAAATCAGTCCCATGTTCATCCCCGAAGGCAGTGGCTGATGACCAGTCAAACTGAGCACACTGGTCCCTCGTGCACACATGTGATGCCTGTTGCCCACCCAGACACTGACGATGGAAGGTCAGAGGGGGAGTGGCAGTTGATATTTGATGCATCTATAGGGATCTAGGTTTGTTGCAATAACTTTGCTGTATACCTTACTTCTCTGGGGAATCCTCATAGACTCAAGTCTCTTGATCTTGTCTTCTGGTTTAGGTAGGCCAGGACAAATATAAAAACCTTTTTTTTTTTCCTGAAATGGCATTGATTTCTCCTGGTCCTCTTCAGCTTCCTGATGTACAATTTTCAGCTTCTTCTGGACATCTCCTACTATACATTCAACTTTAGTATTTTTTTAACGTTGCAAATTCCAATTATCTACCCATTGGTCTGGCACCTCACAAGACCTCACGGCCCTGCTACAGGAAGGGCAGCACACCCTGTGCTGCGTGGAGTGGGGACCAGCCTGACCTCTCAGATTTCTGCTGTCTAGCTGTACCAGCAAACACCATCTGGATTTCCTTGTCCTCTTAGAACAGATGAGTCTCTAGAGCTAGGATAGTGGGCCATTATAGAAAGCCAGAGACATGCAGGACAGTAATGAAATACAAGTGGACACCCCATGATGTATTTTGTTTGAGCATTTCTGATGTTTGAAACTATTGGTTACAATTATTGACAATTTCCTAGAATGAGTATGTTGTTTCTGGTTTATGTCTCTGGAAGCAAGTACTTCTTTCTAGATTTTCTTTTTTTTTTTTTAATGAAGCAGAGCATTTGTAGAAAAAGGGTCTGCTTTTCAAGAAAAAAGTTCAAGATACCAATACTAAGAAAACTGCAAATTTAGAATCAAGCTGCCTAATGCAAATGCTTCTACATCTCAATGTATATCAGACTGGGAACATTATTTTCTGTGGCCTGTGTTTCCCAGAAAGAGTCAATCTGCCAGGATATGCTGTGATTTTCATGTATCAAGTGATCAAGATTGGAGATTTAGTCCTAATGTAATAAACCCAGTATGCAAGCAAAAGGGGAGTAAAGCACCTAGTCTACATTTGTATTTATGTACTGTGGCAGATAGATAAGCTTTATAAATCCTGCAGTTTACAGGCTGGTGGTGTACTGTCATCCAGGCTCAGGAATTCTTTCCATTAGGATTACTAATTTTCACTCAATAGTTGGAGCAGTTGGTCCTTAGAAAATAAAATATTGCAGACTTTGATTCTCACACCTGTGGCCAGAATCATCTCTTTTGTTTTCCTTTTCATACAGCAAACCTGCCATAACTTATGCAAAATGGGAGCTGACAATATCTGAAGTAGAAATGCAGTTCACATTGAAGTCACAAGAACAGAGTTGTCTTTTGTAATCCTTGGAGTCCATCCAAACAGGATTTCTAGTTAGGTACATGCAGTGACCCTTGAAATCTACGGCCCAAGATTTTTGAAAACTAAATCAACTCAAAGTCAAAACTTGATATGTGAAGTAATTGTAGTGGACTCCTGTAGCCTGGAGAAGAAGAGGAACTGTTAGATATATAGCTATTAGATTATATATATATATATATATATAAAATAGCTATTAGATTATCACTCCAGCAAGGTACCTCCACAGGCTTTAGGCCTCTGCATCAAGGCAGTATCTCTCTTCCTGTTGTGTCCTCATGCTTTCTCCATTGTGCATTTCTCTCTAGTTCTATTAGAAGAACTAATCTGGTGAACTTGGTGGTCAGCATATTTCAGAGCTGCCACGTCTCACAGAAATCCATATCTTCTGGCTACAGGACTATACCTGTAATAGGACAGGTTTACATCAGATGTCATTTATATTGTTGCCAGTGGTTTAGGAATCTCCTTGGGATTCTTGTCATTCATTCTTGTCATTGTCTCCTTGTCATTCTACTTGGGGTTTGCCAAGATGTGGACTGACTCCAACTGCATTAACAAAAAGATGCTAGAATCTGAAAATGTCAGGGGGAAAAAAAAATGGCCATGATCTGTGAAACCTTTCAAGAGTGGCATTCTTTGCTCTGCCTTTGTTGGATCTTCTGTTGCTGGGCCATCTAAGAAGCCAAGACAGTGTATATATCTTTTACTTTTTGCATCATGTTAGCGCTGCCACCCAGTTGAGGCTATATTTGCATAAAGCTCCTTCCAGGGACTCCAACACAAAATGCAAGCAAGCAGTCTCCTCTGCTGAATGAGCAGTTCCCTTCTCCTCAGAGACCCAGTGTACCCTTCCCGTCACACACTCAGCCTTGCCTAGCCTGCAGCATAAGAGTTTCAAGTCTGTCTTGCACCTGATTCCTCTCTGGATGTCACCATTCAGAGCTGCTGCTTGCTGCAATTGCCCCAGGCCTTTGCCTAGACATCTAAATTGGTTTTAATGTCAGCTCAATACAAGCGTGAGTACGTAAGGAAAAGATGCGTGGGGTAAAACACAGGATGCCATCCCTAGGAAGCCCTGGAGAGTTTCTCCGCTCTTCATTCCTCAGGTAAATACATAAATACTAGGAAAAGGAAGGGAGCTGAGGAGCTTTGCAGTAGTGTAGAAATGCTAATCAAATATATTTTGAAGTCAGTGAAATCAAAAGGTCTTGTTTTCAAATTGTTGACATCAGGTCACTTTATCTGATTAGAACTCTGTCTATGCAGTAATATGAAATTATCTGAGACATTTATTGTAGGAGAGATGCCCATTTATCTTCAAGATTTTTATTTTATTAATGCAACACCTGACCATCAAAGGTTAAGACTTCCATCTAACCTCCCATAAAAGAACAGTGGATAGATCACTCTATTAATATAGATTCTTAGTTATCCTTAGGCTGGAATCAATTCATCCATCAGGAAGCCCAAAGATAGTGTTGACCTATAAAAGGATACCTGCACAAATTCAATTCAGCAGGTTTTATTTTTCCTATACAAATCTGTAACTTTTTTATCTTCAGAGCCTTTCTACTGAGTCTCAGTTTATTAACTGTGAGAGTAGCACAGGCATCTCTCCTTCAATTAGCACTCTTCTAGCAGTGTACAGGGAACATATACTTCTACATTCTTTTTTCAGTTTCTCTTCTTGCTGGTGTTTCTAAATTCAGTCAGTATTTGGCCAAAGAAGCAGACTTATTTTGGAACTCCAGGCTCCAGGTCCCTACACTCTATGCAAACTGTTGAGAATCTGAACAAGTGAACAATGGTATACCTAGTTCTTTCTACTTCTCATGCTCAGGTTTGGCTAATGCATTGTCAATGTCCTTATCCCTTTTTTGACAAATGTTTTCTGCGCAATGCTGGTCCTGCTGCAAGTGCTTCAGTTCACTTCTGTGGCTTCAAATATGCTCCTCTGTTTGGCTCAAGCAAAGTTTTCAGGCTGAAGCAATGAGCTTCATTAGATGTGTAGGTCCTAAAGTTGCAAAACAGGGAATCATCAGTTTTCTGTAACATGTTTTATCACAACATTTCAACTCCTAATGCTAATGAATTCATGTTGGAAAGTTTTGTGAAAATTTTTTTAGTCCATTCAAGTGGCTTTAAGGGCAAAGGTCTGCTTTAAAATACTTGTCTAAGAGTTTACTCATACTTTCAGAGGATTTCCAGGGCAACATTGAATGCTTCCTTTTCTGCTTGCATCGTGCATTCCGTGTTGTGAAGTAGTTTCTAAGACTGCAATTTTAGGACAACTTTAAGGTAGCTTAGTGCTGTGTTTGAGATTTATGTCCTCCATCTCTCCTTCTAAACCTCAGGATACTAGTTTTAGCTTCCACCTCTTGCTAAAAGCAGTCTCCATGTTCTTGCTCATCAAATTCAATCAGAAAATGATCCAGCTTAAAACTAACTTGAGGAAAGAGACCTGTTTCCTCCTCTTTTATGAGTCAAGCCAAGGTAATGCAAATGTTCATGGCAAATTCAAGCAGTCAGTCCATTTCTGAGAGACCTGGCAACTCTGAAACAAGCTGACCACTGAGTTCAGCAGATTAGTTCTTTTAGTAGAACTAGAAAGAAGTGGTGGACAAGGAGGAAAGAAAGCAAACACCTACACACAGCAGGAGGGGAGATACTGCCTTCATGCAGAGGTTGTGGCTTAAAGCCTGAAGAGATACCCTGCTGGGGTGATAACCAACAGCAGTTTTCCTGCTCCATGGTAGAAGGGTCTACCAGTTACTGCATAGGTTTGAGGCAAACAAAAGCAATTGAATAAGCAGGGTTTCCAAATAAAATTTATTTAAACATTATAATCACTTTCAGAATGAAGATTCTGTATAGTTTCACAAAAACCATTGTTACTTTCATCTGCAGATCCACTGTTTATCAAGATCATTTGGCATTTAGTTAAATACCGAAACATTTTGCAGTAATCAACTTCAGAATTCAAAACAAATCAGAAAAGTAGCATTGAAAATATTAATTTTCTTAAATGGGCATTTTCCAACAACTTTAATGTTTTCAGCTTTTTGCTGTTGCAGATCACTGATCACTGTTTCATGCAAGCTATATTTTATTTTCTTTTTCACAGACCGAATTGCACAGAATATCATTAAATCTCATTTGGAGACATGTCAATATACAATGGAGGAATTACATCAGTTAGCATGGCAGACCCACACATATGAAGAAATAAAGGTTTACCAGAGCAAGGTATAATCCTGTAATATGCTTTTTCTTCTGCCTGAAATTGTTTACAGAGTAATTTATTTGACAAGAATACACTTTCCAATATCTTTGGGGAACTAGTTACTGAAAGCAAAGCGGTGACTTCATAAAAAGAAGCAGCTTTCCAGCATATTGAGCTGTTTGCTAATGTTAAAGCTTAGGTATGGTCACGGAATCCAATTTTCTGTGCTTGTTATTACAGATCTTAACTTCATGCACAAATTCAGTCAACTTCAATGTGATTATGATTGGGTCCTCTGTTGTAAGGATTTTAAGAAAGTAAGACAACATAACTTTGTTTCCTTATAATTTTGAAAACACATCTCTTTTTCTATGAATAACAAACACCTGTGACTTACAACAGTAGATAATAACAAACTGAAAGTACTCCTTAAATTGAAGTTGTTCAATATTCGATGGAAAAATGTTCTCATTACACTACATTTTTGTTCTGCTTCTGCGATTCTCGGGTCAAGTTCAGTCTATTTTCCACTGGCACCTCTTCAGATGTAGTCCAGTCAACAGAAACCTCTGTGCCTCTTGCACTGGCTTCATTAGCGATGAGTCTTTGGTCAGACTTCAGTTGGCACATTAGCTGGTCATGTAAGACACAGGAGAGACTCCAGCTTGTTCTCTGAAATCTGAGGGGCTATGCAGTATTAGCAGGAACAAAAACACACCACAGCTTGCAGAGCTGTGGCGTGAAACCAAGAACATCCGTTACATTTACACACATGTGTGCAAGGAAAATTATTATCAAGAAGTCAAAATTTTTATGTAATCTATGTTCAGATACTTCAATTATATATTTGGAGTTTCAAACTAGGAAAAATATTCTGTTGAATAAATTAATAGCTTTGTGCCAGTTCTTGCCTAAGAGTTCTGTGGAATGTGTACATTTTTTGTGCCACTGTTAGTCTGTCCTGCACGAAAGCCAACATTAGAACCACATTTCAACATTGGGCAGTGCATTCTTCTCCTTTGAAGAGGCAATGCCGGAGTTCAGATGAATGGGGCAACAGCTTGTCAAAAGAACCTTCTAATGAGAAATATTTGGTACCTAGAAAAAAAGAGATGTTGCTAGCTCTGCCTGGGTATGGGGAAGGAGTGTGGGGAGTCCTGCTGTCTGCAAGGCCACCTGGAGAACTTAATGCATTGATGTACCTGCTTGCTCACCGCTTTGCTTTTCCATGTGTTTTCCTGGAAGACGAGAGAAGCTCTGTGGCAGCAGTGTGCCATTCAGATTACCCATGCTATCCAGTATGTGGTGGAGTTTGCGAAGCGCATAACAGGCTTCATGGAGCTCTGCCAGAATGACCAAATTCTCCTTCTTAAGTCAGGTGGGTAAACACCAGAGGCCTGAGAGCAGTTTAGCACTCAGCACCCTAGAAATGTACTCTCCTGTGTTTTCCTGCAAATCATTTTAATTTTGAAACAGCTCTAATTTCTGCCTGTTGCATTAAGTACATTAGCCTGGCTGTATTTTTCCACATTAATGATGTTACTGCCTTCTGATCCCCTTTCTCCCTTCCAGTCAGTTGTGGTTATTAAGGACACACACAGATAAAGCTATTGCAAAAACTGCAGTCTCCAACCTGACATGTGGTGGAAGGAGCCTGCAAATTGAGCTGGTCCAATCAGTCATCTGCCACCCTCTAAAATCCCCACTTGTCATTAATGAAATGAAGGCAGGCTCACTGGGGCCTGCCTCTGAGGTCATCTTTAATCTTTTTAATGAGACTACAGAAATACTCTACAGCCAGTGCACAGGAGGGAAAATTCCTGCTGGTGCCAGTTGGTTTCAGAATAAATGAGAGCAGATTATGGCAGTGTGCTCCAGCCATGCTCTCTCTGCATGCCAGGCTTGCATGTGTGTGCATAAGGGCAAGGGAGAAAAGGCTTTCCTTTCTTATCAAGGAACTCAGTAACTTCTGTCCTCTGAAAGAATCCTGACAAGATTTATCATGACTATGCAGTAACACTGCCAAACCCAGGCGGACAAAATGGCATGACTAAGTGAACCACAAGAACCACGACTGGTAATTAACTACATTTACCCTGTCATATCAGTTTCTTGCTCCCTCCATGTGTGAAAGGTAGGATGCTGTGTGAGGCAGCTTGTTAAAACTTAAGAACATTTGAAGAGAGGTCTCTTCACTAAGACTGAAAGCCTGTGTGATTCAGCATTCCATACACAGAAATCACAGACTGTTCTGAGTTGGAAGGGACCCACAGGATCATTGAGTCCAGTCTTTCAGTGAATGGCCCAAACAGAGATCAAACCTGCAGCCCTGGCATTATTAGCACCATACTGCAACCAACTGAACTAACCTCAGTGGCAAAACCAGAATCACAGACTATTCTGAGGTGGAAGGGATACAACGAGGATTATCAAGTCCAGGTCTTAAGTAGCCCATAGGAGAATCAAGCCCACAGCCTTGGCATTACAAGCACCATGACAGTGTCTTGGTGAGGGAATGGGCTCAGATGGCAGGCACAGCTGCAAAGGGAAGTTATACAGAGATGCAGGGAACATACAGGCAACCTCATAGAAAAAGGGAGTTACAGCACAAAAAATATTTATTTTAATCTTGTACTAATTTTGAAAATTCTGCAGATACCAGTGCACCCCTAGGAGACATCATTTGACTGGCAAAGGTGGGATTTTTATATGCCTTGAGTGAAGCTGGTTTTTGTTATTAAAAAAAAAAAAGCTTAATTGTTACAAAAGAGTTTCAATAAATACCTATTTTTCAGGATAAACTATTTCAAATTGAAATTTTTTGCCCAAGATCTAAATTCAGACTCAGTCCAGGCTGATAATTTTCTGCAAAGGATGAAAACGTCAACCAATAGAAAAGGTGATTATACTGGACCAGAAATGACCCCTCTCTCTACTCAAAGCAGACAGAATTTTTTTTTCTCACATTCATAGATGTATAATCCAGATGTCTTCAAGGAGTGTTGTCTGTCCCTTCTGATGTTTTTAATCACTGATGACTTTGTAAATTATCTTCTTGAGATTTCCTGTAGTCTGATGTTAGGCAATAATACCTTTGCTCTTTTTTCTGTCTGCTAGGCTGCTTGGAAGTGGTTTTGGTGAGAATGTGCCGTGCCTTCAACCCACTTAACAATACTGTTCTGTTTGAAGGAAAGTATGGAGGGATGCAAATGTTTAAAGCTTTGGGTATGTTGCACTTCTTTTTTCCAACCAATTGCATTGAGCCGCGTAGCAAGAAATTTGTCTTTATGTAAACAGTGACCCACAGTGGAAATCTCCAGTAAATGTTGAATCACCAAGTCTCTAAATACCTAGTTTGGAACAGAAAAAGAAAAAAAAGGTGACACCATTAGCTGCTAGCAATGATAGGTGTTTTTCTCTAATGAAAAAGAGCAACAAGAGGGTTTTTTCAAATCAATTTCTTGCCTTCTGAAGTTGTGCTGAACCATGAGTTTATGGCAGGAGCCAAGCTGTTTATCTTTACTATTATCTTTACTATACTTTACACTTGATGTATCAAATCCCTCCCACTAACTGTGTCCTGCAGAAGGCAATTTCTAGTCCCAGCAATGAGGAGACTAAAACAATGAACAGGTACAACTTGCTGGAAATACTGTTTTGTCTAATATTTTTAAGTAAGCTCATTTAGATTCATGTACTGAAAAAATTACTTTGTTTTTCAACATGATATTGAGTGCTACCTGAAATGTTAATAGCGAAACGTTTGTGTTTTGTGTATCCTTCAGACAGATATTATCAGAAATTGATTCAGGACCAAGCTCAAAGAGAGATATTGCCTTCAAATGTATATATTTATCTTTTTTTTTTTTCCTTAGTGTGTATCATAAACATACTACCACTTTACAAGCTTAAAGCATTTATGAATGTGTGTTGGTTGATTTATCTTTATGATGCTTTTGTAATTTTCATAAACATTTGTATGTTAAATAGTGAAATCATATATGAAAGTTATTTAGGGCTGATCCTTCCTCCTCCTTATAGGACTTAATTACAGGTTTAATAACTGTTTAGGAATACCAATTCTTGCATCATTGGGAATAGAGTGCTCTCTCTACTAAGATGTCTGTGCCATTTTTATACTTGATCCTAATTCTTGATGATTTTTTTGCTTCAGTGTACATTCTAGTGACATTTTCGAGTTAGGTGAAATTAAAATATTTAACGAAAGCAGTTGCTTTAGCAGTACAAAAATTCAGGAACTTTTTCTGACACCAAAACAATCCCTGCAGGCTGAAGGGATGATTTCTAGCATTGTTTTGTCCTCTTTGTCTGCAGGTTCTGATGATCTGGTGAATGAAGCGTTTGACTTTGCAAAGAATTTGTGTTCCTTACAGCTGACTGAGGAGGAGATTGCTTTGTTTTCATCTGCTGTTCTGATATCACCAGGTAATTTTTCATTCCTAACACTGATTTTTTTCTATCTTTATCCATCTTTATTTCTACATACATACTTAAAAAGCTGTTTAAGCTGCATCAAATAATGTTAAGCAAACTATTAAGCAGTGTAAGAATACCTGAATTACCCAAATATACCATCAGGAATTACATATACTGGAAGTAGATCCAAAGTGTAACAGATGAGGAGCAAGATTGTGCAACAAGAAATGCAGGCTGGCCTTCCTCCAGACCACATGAAGAGGAGCGTGTTACTCAAGAGGTGCATGTTCCTCCTAGCTTTTTCAGGGACCACAAAACTCACCATCCTGAGTAGGTTATATAGTCCATAACTATGATGAGGTTTTTTTCTTGGGAATGAGAACATAAGCAGTAAAAATTGGTGTGCAGTCCTGTTTGAACTTAGTTCCAAACAAGAGGTAGGAATTAGAAGTTCAACATTCTCTTTTTCATGTATTCATATGTCATAATTCCACACTGGCAAGAATGCATTTAAGGGAGTGATGGCTGGCTGACCACAGAGGAGACTTTTGTGAATTAAGTTGATTCAGAAGGTGGATCTAGTATACAAGTTTCACAGTTTAGTGTGGGATTTTTAAATATACCTCAGGGAATGTAGACACACAGTTTCATCTAAGGGTAAACTCTTAAATAGCCTTACCAAAAGAAACTACACCATGAATTATTTTTCCAACTTTCTCTGCTGAAGACTTCTCCTAGGTCACCTTGTCCTTTTGCACATCTGTGTTGGAAGTTATGTTAGTCAGAATTAGACTGTTACAGATGGTGTCAACACATTCATTCTCATCATTAACTACATCTACTGGAGGGACTCTACTCCAATTTTTTTTTTTTTTTTTCACTTTGAGCAATTCTTGCCATCATCTACTCAGAAGTGAAGTAGTTGAGCCAATGACTCTTCATGGGGTTTTGCCAAAATGTTGCACATATAATCTTCCAAACATTGATGATTTCCACCTCAAAAATGTCCTAGCTGTGTGCAGGGGTGAGAGCTGCCTCTGCACTATTCCCCTAGATGTCCTGACTTTCTCTGGGACAGCAGAGTTGCAATGTCCCCATGGGTCTCTGCCCATCATTTCTCTCTCAGTCTGAAAAGACCAAAGCTGGGTGGGTCGCAGAGGGTGCTAGCCACTGGAAAAATTAGATGGAATCAAAATTCTGATTAATTTATGCAGTTCTGCATGTGTCCCTTTAGTTCACAAACCAGAGGATACATGCAGTCTCTCCTATTGCTTTAGCTAAAGGAAAAAAGGAGCAAAAGTGTCTGGTGCATGCAGACCGCTTATTTCTGTAATCTGTGAGCACGTATACCTAGTCCTAAGACACAACAAGAAGGAAATGATGAGGTGTAGCAGCACGTGCATGAAAGCAATCTTTCTTCCATAAAAAACCTGTAAATTTACATTGTCTAAATAACTCCTGTTTCAGCTGAGCTGCTACATTTGAGTGAGAAGACAGAGAAAATAGTCCAGAATGAACTGATACTGAAACATGCCATTTATTTTCTTACAAAAACAGTAACAGTGAACAATAGAGAAAGAAATATTTCCTTCCACACCTGATGTTCTAGTTCCTTCACAATAAAAGGTTTCATCATGGAGCAGATTTAAAAACCTAAAAATAAAGCACTGCTTCACAGAAGCCGCTGCATCAACCAATACAAGCTTACTAAGATTCCGTATAGGAAGTACTCATATTCAGGTTTCTTTTCTGCAGAAGTCACCACCTGAAAGGTGATTCTTGCAGCCTTGATCTCAGTGTTTGGGCAGCTTACAGAAGCCAGAACAATCCACTGGGAGTAGGGGGGCCTGACAACATCCATGATTAACATTCATCAGTAGTTTTAAAAAGGTTGCAAAGGCCAGTGTCAGATCCATTTTCCATCTAATTCAGAGCACAAATCTGGATTTTCCATTTCTTGATGGTCTTGCTTGAAGGTGATTCTCCAGTGTGCTTTCAAAAGCTGAAATAGACAAATCCAGTAGAGGCTGCAGAGGCATCTCCACCTACAAACATACAAGAGAGGCACGTGGTAAGACAGGAACATGGCTGCTCCTTTGTGCCAGTCCCTCTCGTGAAAGTTTGACTTGCCATGTTCCTTCTTTCCATCTTCTTTTTGGCAAAAGCAGATTTTGTGTGTTTCTGAGTTGTCTCTTTTTTCCTACACTATTCTCTAGCCTAGTGTACTCTTCAAAGATGGATAAGTTTTAAAATCCAACAGGAAAAGTACACTACTGAATCACTGCTTCTTATGTCCTTTAAAGGAGGTTACTGATCTGTTGACATTTTCCTGCATTTCAGTGAGTATAGCTAGAATTACCTGTGAAATTCCAGCCAAATTTACAGATAGTATTCAGGTGGCAGAAACCACACTTTCGTTTAAAAAGTTCCATTAAAAATGTTTACCTAGCTCTTGTCATGAATTTAAGAACTCTTGTGTAATATACAGCATGTTTCATGACAGGTGAGTGATGAACCTGTCCTTCAACCACCTCAGTTTATTTTTAAGCTTATTCTTGTGACAGAAAGATAAACCTTAAGAGACTGGTCTCCATGATAAATCTTTCTAGCTCCAGTCTGCCACAATGGGCATTAATTTAACACTATTTAAAGACCACATTTTGCAACAGCATAAAGTTTGACACTTAACCTTTGAAGTCTAAACATTACTGTGTGCTTATTGTGTAGAAAGTGCATGTGTTCTCAGGTAATTCTATTTCTATGGCCACTGATGGCACAGGATCCACTGGCTTACCTTCAGGGACCACAGTTCTCTAACATTTACAAAATGCTGTTTTCTTGATCATCTGTTAGGTAGCTGAGGTATGTTTTTGTCCATTTTCACAGTACTTGACAATTAACTCTTTTCATACACCCTTCCCCAGAGACAGTCAGACAAATGGCAAAATTGTGCTACTCCTGTGATGAAGCGTTGCTCTGTTCCAGCCTGTGTGCCATGTGTGCTCATTGAAGTGGTTAACTTAAATTTCTGTGACTTATTTTAGTGATGGGGTATGGGTGAAGGAAAAGTGAAAGTGATTTTTCCTGAATTTTTCAATCTGTACATGGAGATTCATGCCTGTGAAAAATATTTCCCATATGAAAGCTAAAATCTATACCCAAGAGCTGGTCTGGATTGAGGGAGAAAAAAAGTTTGCAGTGTGGTTAAACAGAAGGTTCAATGGTGCCGCCAGCACCCTGCATTAATGAATTTAGATTATCTTGGGGTCTGCTACTTCTCTTTCTGTGTTTGTCTCCAGAGCCTATGACTTGTGAGAATATAGATCATAAGGACAACCTCCTGCACCTGGTCTCAAGTCCAGTAGAAGCCATATAGGTTTTAAAACAACTGTGTAGCTGTTATTCTTCCAGATAATCTTGTATTTTGTGTTGTTTAAAAAGAAAACATCTTTAAATAATGAGAAATTTGCACTTTGTAATTCTTTTGAATTATTAAAGAAACTCTTTTGAGGAAAGCCACTTCTTTTTATTTTGAATATATTTTGTCTCAAAATGTTAGCCTGGTAAATAATGAGATATATTAATGTTTGAATAATTATATTCTTCTATTTTCAAAGAACTGTTTTGATCAGTAAGTTTATTCTTTATGTATTAAGACACTGAGCTAACATGACATGTTCATCACCTAGCCAGTATGAGATTAGAACACTGATTGTACCAACAGAGAATAATAAAATGTTGAGCCATGTTTCACTTCTGTTCCCATCTTTATGCCTAGCATCCGGTTTTAAACAAAGAGATGCAGAACCAACACTGTGTTCCTGTATGTTTTGTATGTGTTAATTTTAAGTGCTCAGGTGATCCTTTAATGGGTTGAGACACTTTGCCTCTGAAACCATGTCTTTAGTTACCATGCAGTACTTCCTTGTGAGAATTACAATTCTTGTGGATACTTGCCTGCACAGTACCATGTGTGCACCATGAGCATACCCTACATCTGTGCATTCTTTAACTTTTGTTTTCCTTATTCTCAGATCGAGCCTGGTTAATAGAGCCAAGGAAGGTCCAAAAGCTTCAGGAAAAGATTTACTTTGCACTTCAGCATGTTATTCAGAAGAACCACCTCGACGAGGAGACATTGACAAAGGTAAGTTTTTTAAACAGAATGCCAAGCAGTCCCCAAGCATGACTTTCTTTCCACAGCCATTTCTGAACGTATTGCCACATTAATGTAAGCTGAAAGAAATCCACCATGTGCTTTCCATGCATAGAAGATAGGCTTTTTTGACTCTTGTCCCTTTTGCCTCTTACTCCAACTTTTGTACAATATACCAATAATTTTAATTCATACCCTATAAGGAATGTGACGGCTTTAAAAGAGTGCTCATTGAAGCTGTTCCTTGTTAAATGAATTTTTGGCCCTTGACTAAAACTTTGGGAGCAGCTGGTTTTAGGCTCTTATAGTAAGAACAATGTCAAGTCCTTTGGATGGGTTTTGATGGAGCTTAGAGTATCGCTTTCAGTTACTCAGAAAGACGCTAACATAATTCATTTTGGAAAGTGTAATTTATGCAAAATATGCTTCCACCTTCTTCCTTTCTTTTTTTTTTAATTGTTTCAATGTCTTACAGTTAATAGCCAAGATACCAACAATTACTGCACTTTGCAACTTGCACGGAGAGAAACTGCAGGTATTTAAGCAATCTCATCCAGACATAGTGAACACACTGTTTCCTCCATTATACAAGGAGCTTTTCAATCCAGACTCAACCACTGGCTGCAAGTGAAGGGGATAATAGAATTTTCACGTAGTCATGGAATGCATCATTAGTAAGACAAAAAGAAATGTTTTCATGAAGAAATTATTAAAAATGTCACTACTGCAACACTAGGAATGTCCTGCACTTAATAGAATTATTTTTCACCGCTACAGTTTGAAGAATGTAAATATGCAACTCTAAGTGGGGATGTCTTTTTTCTCTTTTGTTTACTTTTTCTTCTTTTTTTTTTCATTTTTGAACTGACAATGAATATACAAATATAGGACACTGGGTGTTACCTTTTTTTTTAATTTACTTTTATTGGGGGATGTTTTGGGAGACAACTGTTCCTAGAATTTTATTGTAGATATACATGATAATAGAGCAGTACTTTGCAGTATTACTCTTGCTGTTTATTGTTCAAATACAATTTAAGAAAATTCCACTTATTAGACTGCCTAGTTCTATGTTTTTAGATAGTTTATTGCATGTGGAAATTTGTAGCTGTCTTGGAAATTATGGTGCATATATGGAAGACACACACTCACATATGTATATACATATAGATATGTATGTATGTATATATGTATGTATGCATTATATGCATACATGCTGTAACTTAAAATCACATGCCTACATTTAAAGGATGCTCAACCCAGCTGACATGTATTTCTTATTCTCCAAGTAATGTATTAGATTTACTTTGGGCAATCAAAATTTGCTTTGCCAGAGTTAAATTGTCATCTACCACTGTGTAATGACAGGATCACTTCTGAGATGTGTGTAATGTAGTGCATGTGTGCTGTGTGTAAATCAAACATCAGGAATGTATCAATGGTGCAAAAGCCTTGTCTGGATGGTTTTAGTGAAAAGAGGAATAGGATTGGGGTTTTTTTTAATTTTTTCACTGTTACAGGGATAGAACATATATAAAAGTGAACATAGTAGGACCTGATCTTAGTAAAGTATCTGAAACATGGAGGAAAAATGTAGACAATCCCATATGTACGTTTTTCTGATTTCACCTATGATTTTGTTTTATATATACTACTATGAAAAGTAGCTTCAAGTCTTGGTTTGTTTTTTGCTGAACTCATTAGAAAGATAGGTAGTAAGCACAGTGAAAACCACAGCAAGCCTAAAATGTATCATCTCTGAAAGGGTAGGAGGAGGAAAGTCAAAAGTGACTGAAGTCCATGGTTACAAAGGACAGTGTAATTGTCACTCTTTCTGACAGTCATCATCTAGATGGGACTGATGGTTTCCATTACACTCATACATCTGTGTATGTTTTAAATCATTGCATATATGTATGTATATATCTGTATGTATATAACTATATATATATGCATATATAGGATTTATTTTAGATGCATTTCAGGAGTGGAGCAAAGGATTGGATCTTTCTGTCTGTCTCTGAATTGACTGTACCTGCATTTGCTTGCAAAACCAAAGGCAAACACAGAGGGGAGTGGAAGGCTGCCATGGACTTAATCTTGTGGATTAAGTTTAATCAGCAGTCATTATTAATGTATCTGCATTCTGCCAGTAGTACAAAACACAGATGTTTTAGCTATGAAAGAGGGATTCCATTTCTGCTACATCTCTCTTTACCACCGCTTTTACCCATTGTGAACTTTTTCAGAGCAGTCTCCTCCTGGGATGCCAGTGGAGAGCATAGAGCAGAAATAAGAAGAAGCAGGCAGTAGAGAAGAAAGGAAGTGAAGGCAGGATCACAAGCAGATGTGTTTCTTTATTTCAAACTACGCCGAAGCCAATGCAATCTGAGGCAAGGCAAGGGGAAGCACGAAGGACCTGCCCATTTGCCAGGCTTATGGAGGGGCAGTGTCACAGGGAGTCTACAGGGACACAATGGGCCCTAGGGTGGGTGAAGAAAATTGGTCTGTTGTAGTGATCATTTAATGCCTTGTGCAGCTCTCAAGCTTCTCTTTGCTGCATGAGCAGATAATTCACAGGCTATTTCAAGTACTTTGTGGCGCTCTCCCTTGCCTTCATCAGTCAGTTTGCAAGTTTGCATATGTATTTTGTAGAAGAATCGAGTCTAGAGAATATTACAATTTGTTTGTTCTGTTTTAACAATGCCAGAACAGGTACAAGAGTAGTTAAAACTGTCAGCTAATAAATGTTTCTGTGCAGGTCCATTACAACTTAGGAAAAACAAAATCTGTCCAGCAAATTTAGTTGTGAGAATTTTGTTGCAAATGTGACATACTCATCAAAATAACTCTATAGAACAGCAGTTACTAAAGTTACCTTTTTTACTCCAAATTCAGAGCACATTTCTCTAGTGATTACCTTAAAATGTCTTCAATTAACATAATAAAGCAATGCTCTTGATGCTTCTTTATACCACTCTAACTGTAAGACTGACATTCCTTTATAAGGTGATTTACTTGTTTGCAGCCCTTCTTGTATGGCAAATCCATGAAAAGGATCCCAGATTTCATGTATGTGTATATCAAAACTTAATGTCTACGTACTATTTGTGTAGATTTATCGGGGAAAAAAATCAAGTCATATGAACTCTAGAAATGCTCAGCTTTAATTGCAGGGGATTCATGTTTTCCTTGATTTCCCAAAACAAGAACACACACACTGTTTGAAGTATTTTATAAATTCGTTTTCAGTATATCAGTATATCAGTATATATTTAGCCAACTCAGAAATATAGAATAAGTGATAAATACTACTGTTTGTAGTGCTACTTAATAAAGAGGTTTGTCATGTTTATAAATAGTCCTTCACAATTGTGTGTTAAATCTTGAAAATGTTGGGGTTTTTTCCCAAATAAGCTAATCACTCTTCAGGATTTTTGAATTACTTCTCAGGCAAGATAACTAAATGGAGGTCAGCAGTGAAAAAGACACTAATCATTATCTGCAGGGCCTTTAATCCTTAAAGCACTATTCTTATATCACTACAATGTCATTACCTTTCCAATTAGTAATGACTATGGTCACATTTTAAAGATGTGGAAATTAAAGAAAAAAGGTTAAGTGAGAGACCACTTAAGATAGAAATATCCAGTTTAGAAATAAGAGTGGATTCTTTAGACTTTTGTCCTAGAACTTCTAATACTCTAGCATACCAGATCTTCATTGCCATTGATAGGCAGTAACCTCTACCAAGAATTTCAATATTGCCAAAAAAATTGTTGTAACTATTAGTAGAGGATTTGGG